>JAQPPZ010000054.1:0-600000 GCA_028583015.1 Wollemia nobilis | reverse complement strand
TCTCCATTTTAACCTCACAAACGCCCTCATGTCTCACATGTGTGATTATTATGAGAAATTTATGGTTTAATACTACACAATCTACCATTTTGTAGTTCATATATGAAACACTGCTTACCATTGAAATTCATTGATGTCCTCAATTATAGCCTATTCATCATAGGTAATATCACTATGGAGGCTTGTAGATTGATTACCTTCTTGCATTACCAGTGACCATGTAGAATGATAGACCACTACCTTCAAAGCAACATAAGATCCATTGGTTTGATGTGAGAATTGTGATGGTGGGACATCATACATCATATGGTTTTAGACAATTGCAACTTCATTGAATCCGTTATTTTGTACAATAGAAATAGTGGAAATAAAGACCACATCCTACATGTATCATAGGATCCATTCAATAACAAGTGATATCTTCGTGGTTTCCCTCTATGAGAAAGCGAGTGTTGCAAGCTTGTGAGGCTCACGACACCCAAGTGTAGAAGAATTCATTGCATTATTGTTGGTTTAAAAATATAGATTCACTAGCATTTTGATTTATAGTAATGATAAAATTTATCATTTTGGGTGGTCATTTTTGCATAACCAAACCATCGAAGACATCCACTCATTTCTTAATCGTGTGTTGGTCGATCAGAATGAAAAATTTAGATGACTAACATAGTGGTTCCAATGAGTTTTTGGCATTTCCAACCGATTTTTGGCACAAGTAGAGGTGGAAGTTTTGTTTTTTTGGCTAGTTTGTAGTAATTTTTAATGATACTTTCTTCATTGGTTCAATTGAAACTATGGTTTTGATCCCACATTTAGCATGGTATGTCACTCACAATTCCTTAAAAATAATACCCTCTATTAGTTACAACCACTATGTAGTGGTTTGGCCCCCGTGTGATGGTCATCTTGAAGAGCGCTAGGTGGGCGCTACTGAGTGTCCATGGCAATGTGTTGGATAATTTTGTGGCTTATCAGTGGTTGGTGGTAGTTTATTTGCATGCTCAGTTTACTTTTCACATGTTGACTATTCGTTTGATTGATCGCAAAGGGTCAAATATTTTTTTGCTATAAGGTACATAAAATTTTAACTAAATTGTTGAAATAAATTTAAATTAATTAATTTAAGTTGTTTAATTAATTTAATTAAACCTTAAAATTGTAATATTTGTACCATTTACACCTTTAGCATTTATTTTCAAACTGCATTGGAATTCAACAAAAGAACCCACTTGTAATTTCTTTTGCAAATGCCACTTGTTGTACAATTTTGGAAAGCTCAAGAAGCTTATTGTAATAGCCTAGAAGGCTAAAAAGTTTTGCTTATTTTTGCATATAACCAAAGCTTGGAAAAGCTTTTTAACTGCCTAAGTGACAACAATTCAAAAGCCTTTTGGCTTATTGTAAGTGCTTGAAAAATAGCACCATTGTAATTGCCCTATGAGATAAAATTTTATACTTTTTTTAGAAGAGTTTGGTAGCCCTCTTGGCTTTCACTAGGGGACAATGGCTACTAATTTGGTAGAACAAATGGCTACCATAGCTATTGTAGTTATAATTTTTGGTGATAAGGTCTAAAGTATAATTGGGCCTAGTGGGTCTAGTTTGGCCCCTGACCATCACAATCAAGTCAAATGCAAGGTCAAAATGTATGATGGATATCAATATCTATACATCCTCAACAACTAGATTCTTTATATGGATATCTAGTTTGACTATAACAAAATTTACAAATATGACCAGGTCTCTTTTGCTAAGATCAAGCTTTTAGGTATTACCAAGGTCTTGATATAGGACCACCAACGCACTTAGGATCCCATTGACACTTGGGATAGCGACGAAAGCATTGAAGGAAATTTTGTTGAATATCTTGACTTTTAATGGTTTTGTTTGAGGTAAGGATACCACATGAATGTCCAATACTACATTGGAAAGTTTAATAAATTGAGGATTCTAAATGGAATCATGGACTCAACTTTAAAATTCATCAACAACTTTAAAAGTAGCTTGCAATATCCAGTATTAAGGGAGTTGAAGTATACACCTTGCACCACTTTGAATGAAGTGTATAATAAAGCACAACTTGAAGAGGATACATTTACTACTAAATTAGGTGCATCTCACTCTTTCAGTACCTTTAAAGTGTCCAAGTAATCACAATAGTAGCAATAATAATCAACAAAGGCATAAACATCTTCTTCTTCTGCTCCTTCCCTCTCTTCTTTTTATTCCTATTATTTTAATGGTAAAAAGTTTTGTAATCATTATAAAATATGAGGGCATACCGAGTTTGAGTGCTTTAGAAAGAAGAATAGTTTACTTGTAAAGGAGGCACCACAATATGGGCCCCTTGAGGTGGGAAGTGAGGCTAGGAATTATGAATAACTTTAGGGTAAACTCAACCATGTGACCCTCATGCACCGTAAAAGTCACCATGATAGTCTATTTGTCACAACAACACATCTACTACACAACTTTATTATGTCTTGCATTTTTGACAATGGATCACAAACCAATATCATTGCTAAATTTTTAGTCGATCAACTCAAATTATTTATCGAATCCCATCCTTCCTCATATTCACTTGGATGAAAGAATGATAATTTGGTATCTGCAATCATAGAACGGTGTATTGTATCTTTTACCTTTAGATCACACTATGTGGATTGAGTCACTTATGACATGACTCCCATGGACTACTGTGGAATGATTCTAGGACAATCTTATCAGTACGATAAGTGGGATTAATATGATACTTTTAATAAAACACACACCACACATCATCAGAATAAGGACTTTATTATTCAAAATCTTCCACAAGCCCAATTCTTGATGTCATCACCAAGGATTACCTTAGTCTCTTAGTATAAGTTCATTCGTGCTTCTACTACTAAGGAGGTCATTCCTCCTCCTTCATTAATTCCTTCTCCTATTGCTCCTCTTACTCCTCCTATTGTTCCACCTCATGTAATTTAGCAATGTCTTTCAATGCCACCTCCACAGGTTCTAGATGTTCACCAAACTCTAGCTTTTACAGTAGGCACTTGCTCCTTGTCCTAGTCTTTCACTTGGTGAGGGAGTGATTTCTTGATGTTGTTTCTCTACATCGGTGTTCCAAGGCTTTCGTAATCTTCTTCTGACTAGTTATGAGATATATATGTAGTATTTGGTGCCTCACAATTCCACTCCTATTGTAAAAGTATTGGAGTCAAATGCTTCTTGAGTGGGGAGGTATGATGAGGGTATCACATTCATCTTCATAGGCATAGATTTATTTCTATAATTTCCTAGGTTAATATTTATATAATTGTAAATAATCCATGTGATCCTTCACATAGGTTGTTAGATGCTCTTAGTTGGATATTAGTTATTAGTTACCTATTACTTAGCTAATGGTTAGGATTAGTTCACATATTTTATTTCTTAACTCCCTATTTGTCCTTGTGCAATATATAGTTGTATTGTTATTATAATTTGGGCAATTAAGGCCTATATTAACCTTAGTATTTGAAGAAAATGGCAAGTTGGATTTCATCCTCAATATAAAGTAATTTGGACAATTAATGTAGAATATAATATAAAAATATAGAGGCATATAGAAGAAGAGGAATGGAGGTAAAATATTTGATGTATAGTCATTTAATATATATGCAATACCATTGATATTCACCTTGTATGTTTTGTTTGTATGTGTGCTTGAATATGAATGTATTATGTTATTTGAGTTGTACATTGTAGATCATATTGATTAGTGTATGTAAGGTTACAAGTGAGAGTAAAATCATTCATCAGTTTTATGCATAATTGAAGAAGGAACTTTTATGCCTCTAAAAGAAAGTGGAGAAACAAATTCTTATTTTAAGCCCTATTGGATGTGCGTTGGTCTATGTTATATCATGGCATTATTTTTCTCTTTTATTCACTTGGATGGTTGTTGGTTTTTGGTGTATGTTATATTGGCCTTGGAGGATGGCATATGCTTAATTGACCTTCTCTTTTTCTACCTCTAATATAAAAGGTTTTAAGATCTTTCAAAAGCTTTTTTTTTTACCAGTAATATATTCTCTCTCTCTCTCTATCTATCTATCTATCTATATATATAAACATTCCTTGTTAGATATCTTTTTTTAACTTTACATAAAATAGCATGTCAATTGTATTTTAATTTTATTAATATATCCTATTTGTATACAAACATATACCTCATTTATACATTATTTGTTAGAGAAAAATAAATGCTACTATAAATTATTCATCAAGTTGATTCTTATTTAAAAAAGTATAGATGAAAATTATATATCTAAAATCTAGGTTTCAAATTCTATGATTTATATTCTTACATTATTTTAATTCAAAAATATAAATCTCTCAAGTTGATGAAAAGGGCTTAATATTAGGCTTGGTTTAGTTTTTGCGCTTGGAATCAATATTCAACCAAGTTATTTTTTTTTTAATTTTTATAAATATTTAATATATATATCTATTTATTCTTTTAATAAAAACTGGTGAAGATGCTTTCCTTCATCTTGATGTCTATTTTCAATAATGTAATTATTATAAAAAATGATATATATATATATAACATTTCTGTAAATGTCAATTAAAACCTACATGTATTAATTTTTGTGAATATATTTTAAAATATTTAGAATTTTCGGAAAAGAAAAAGCATAAACATCTTATAAATGAATGGTTATGTATTGTATTGTTGATTTTATTTCTTTCGGGACCACATATGGATATATATCTTCTTTTAGAGAAAAATAATATTTCATTGCTTGTAATTCATCAAATTGTCCTACTTTTACTAAAAGCTATAGGAAGATTTATACATTTAATAATTAAATTTAAATTATTACAATATATTATTACATTATATATATATGTATAATTTTGAAGTTTATGTCCACTTAAAAGTCATCCTGGAAACCCACTATCTTACACTTATCCATTAAGTAATTGTAAACCCAAAACTGTTACTAAAATATTCTATGTCAAAATTATCACTAACATTTTTTGATATATTTAGATAAATAGATACATAGATATTACTAATAGAAAATAATTATAAGACCGTTATAACACATTATATGCCCTTGTATATTATGCTCAAATTGGTAGAAAAAGTCTAATCTATATTATGTACTCATTTTGTGGTAAGATTAAATGATAAAAGGAAATTTATTTTGGTGAAGTGGATCAAGGCATGTAAAACTAGATGATGTCTTAGTTTAGGAGTTCTTACAAATGTAAACTTAGCTCTAAGGCGAAAATTAATTTGCATATTATAGAAAGAGAGTTAAACACAAAGGACAAGAATTTTTTGAACTATGTTGAGCCCAATAATCTAAGATTAATCTTTACTGCATTCTCACGACTATATGGTTACCACTATGCAATTATTTAAAATCTGGATTTATTAGTGGCTAAATGTTTAATATGGGTGGTGGGAATTGGAGAAAATAAATTTATTTGGATGGGTACTTGGTGAGATAAAAAAAACACTTAATCTAGATTTAGTTTTGAGATCATGGGTGGGGTTACTTGAAGATAAATATAGTGACATGGTTTCAAACATTATGCACAAGGATTAGAAAGAAAAAGATAAATGGAAAGAATATTTTTTTAGAAGTATACTAGACGTTATTTATAGAAGAAAGTTTTGCATAAAGATAACAATAGTGATTATTTTCAAGGAAGCCAAAGATAAGTTGATTTGGGAGTTGAATAGCTTATGAGAATACACAACAAAAAGAATATATAATGTGAAGCACCAACAAAATAGGAATACCACAAGAATATGAAAAGATATTTGGGATAACCTCAACATTCTAAAAATCAAAATGTTTGTATGGCTAGTAGGTCTTTTAGAATTTTTTTATGCTAGGATAACATAACAGAAAGGAGTCTTCATGGCCTCTCACAATATGTTCTATGTAAAAAGGAGGAGAGTATAGACCATATCTTAGGGCATTGTTCAATAGTCTGGGAACTATGGGAATGGTTTTTAAATATGTTTTTTAAATGCATGGTGATGAATGGTAGAATTAAAGAATGATTAAAGCAAATCAAAGCACTTTAAAATATGAGGTGTTACAAATAATGTAGGATACACTAAAAGATACAACACTTTGAACTATATGACTAGAAATAATTAAAATAACATTTAAAGAAAAGGAATGCAATTTATAGGTAATGAAAAGGAATATTTTTTTAGCCATTAAGGAATGTACTATCAACTCATCCAATCCCTAATCCAGAAGCAGGGAGACTTGATAGGTGGAACCAAGTCATCAAATGAAAACCTCCAAAAATAGAGTTGGTCAAATTGAATTTTGATGTATCATCTAAAGAAAATCTAGGATAAATAATATGAAGAGGAACAATTAGAAATAATAGCGGTGAGATATGGTTGCTTTCAATAGTGGATTTAAGATAAAGAATGAAGCTAAAACTTGGGTATATTTGGAAGGGTAAAATATATGAAGACATATAAAATAGAATAGAGTGTGGGTGGAAGGTGAATTACTAATAGTAATAAATACATTTTGGAGGAAAGCAAAGGCTCCATGAGATATACAAGAGGTTATTATGAAAATACATGACCTTGTTATAAAGTTTAAAGAAATCTTGTTTACACATATGTTAAGGAAAGGGAACAAAAGTGTAGATAGGCTAGTCAATAGAAGGGTTTTAATAGAGGATCGTGAAGTTATTTTTTTAATCCATGGTTAGAGGAAGTAGTAAGTTTAGCTAAAGAAGCTAACAAGAAAATGTTAACTACATGAATCAAATAATGATTAAGATTTATTTTAATATTTTTCATTAGTAATATTTGTTGTATTTTATAGCACTAATGTGTTTTCTTATAAATTATTTATTACAATTGTGGTTGCACTTATGCTTCATGAAGGAATCTAACAATCAAGATCTAGTAAAGTAGATTGTGATAGTGCAATGTTTCCAAAATATTACTCTACCAAAATGTAGTGTGTCATAGTAAAAGTAGATTTTTGGTATTGTGGAGGTTGCTACACGAAAATATTAAGAAGCAAAATATTAAATTTTAAAATATTTATAATTAAAAAAAATTAAAAAATGTCTAAAAAATAAAAAAACAAGAATTCAAAATTTTTGTTTAATGTAAAAGAATTCAAATTTTTTATGAATAAAAATGTAAATATTTACTCCTACTTATTTCTTAGATTAAGGAAGAAAACTTAATTTAATAGCTTATTCTACCCGCAGGACTCGCACCGTAGTAATATACAGTAAGGGTAAGGGGACAGAATATAGGCCACATGTTTTCAACTTGTCGCAACAATTGAAAAAAATGTTCAACTGCAAAGCATAGCCACATCGACCACAAATTCCGTTTTGGTATTGGCAAGTAATTAGAAGCAAAACTCATCAGCTATCAACGAGGTAGACCCAAGAAAGGCAAGACGAAAGTAAAAGACGTGCAATAGGAATATAAAAGATATTACGAACTGACCTCTCTGACCCATGTGAATTACAAATTTAAAGCTACCTCACATGAAAAAGACGATATAATAGAGAACCACCAAAACTTCATTGGGCTTTGCTAGTTGACCACTTGTTCGATGCTACACGTATCTAACAAACGGTCAAACCAATATTATATTGGTATCGTTTAGATTGTCACCAGGGAATATGCTAGTGGAGAAACCAAAAAAAATGTTAAACAATAAACTTGTTCGCACTCGTCAAATTCTGAGAGAACCGTATTAGAGTGGAACTACGTTATAGGCATTGAAAAATTTGCCAACTTATGCGGCTATCTTCCCTTCCACGATCTGTGGTGATTGTAAGAGATACCATTTTTCAACCTATGGAAGCACGTGAGGTTCATCTAACTCGCGTCCAGTATTGCTACATTGCTATAAAACATGGGTAGCATGGCTTCTCTGCCTCACAGCTGGACTTGTGCACTAACACATCCTCCGCTTCAGCACTCAACTCTTAATATCATCAAAATGGTTTCCGGAAAGATGATCTCAGTGGAGGAGGTGGAAGCATTCAGGAAGGCCCAGAGGGCCGAGGGTCCGGCCTCTGTTCTCGCCATCGGCACCGCCACTCCTCCTCATGCCATCGAGCAGAGCAGTTATCCCGACTACTACTTCCGCATCACCAACAGCGAGCACAAGACCGAACTCAAGGAGAAATTCAAGCGAATGTGTAAGAATCTACCGCAATTATGTAGTCAATTTCTCGTATATAAATGTGGGTATGTTTTGATGGTTATGGAATATGTGTGATGTTGCAGGCGAGAAGTCGATGATAAAGAAGAGATATATGCATTTGACGGAGGACATATTGAAAGAGAATCCCAACGTGTGCGCATACATGGCGCCCTCCTTGGACGCCCGGCAGGACATGGTGGTGGTGGAGGTGCCCAGGCTTGGAAAGGAGGCGGCCGCCAAGGCCATCAAGGAATGGGGGCAGCCAAAGTCGAAGATTACTCATCTCATCTTCTGCACCACCAGCGGTGTCGACATGCCCGGCGCGGACTATCAGCTTACTAAACTCTTGGGCCTTCGGCCCGGCGTAAAGAGGGTCATGATGTATCAGCAGGGCTGCTTCGCCGGTGGTACCGTCCTTCGGGTGGCCAAAGACCTCGCCGAGAACAACCGCGGCGCAAGAGTTCTGGTCGTCTGCAGTGAAATCACGGCCGTTACCTTCCGCGGGCCGTCGGACACACACCTCGACAGCCTCGTCGGGCAGGCCCTCTTCGGCGATGGAGCCGCTGCCGTGATCGTGGGATCGGATCCCATCCCGGAGGTGGAGAAGCCCTGCTTCGAACTTCTGTGGACTGCTCAGACCATTCTCCCCGATAGCGAGGGTGCCATCGACGGCCATCTGAGAGAGGTGGGACTCACCTTCCATCTTCTGAAGGACGTGCCGGGGCTTATCTCGAAAAACATCGAGAAGGCCCTGGTGGAAGCGTTCCAGCAGTTTGGAATTTCTGACTGGAACGAGCTGTTTTGGATTGCCCACCCAGGAGGGCCGGCAATTCTGGACCAGGTGGAGGAGAAACTGCAACTGGATCCCAAAAAGATGAGGGCCACTAAACACATCCTGAGCGAGTACGGAAACATGTCGAGCGCGTGTGTGCTGTTCATATTGGACGAGATGAGGAAGTCGTCGAAAGAGAATGGGTGTGCGACCACAGGAGAAGGGCTGGACACGGGAGTTCTGTTTGGATTCGGCCCGGGACTAACCGTCGAGACTGTCGTCCTCAAGAGCGTTCCCTTGCAATAAGTGGGTATTCTATTCTATTCTGCGGTAATAAAGGGAGCAGGGATGTGGATGTTTTGAAGCCGCAGTTTACGATGGCATTGTCCTTTGACTTTTAGCTTTTACATAAGTAGATTGACTTGTGGAGGAAACTTATTGTGATAATTGTGCTAGTCTTTACTTCTTAGGTAAACATCAACTTATTTGTTTTAGATGCGTTAAAATGAAGCAGCAACATATTTTTTTTATATTGAACATTTTTACAAATATGTTCCAGCAAACACAATAATAATAACTAACTGCCATTACACCAAATATAATTCGACATAACTAACTGCCATTACACCAAATATAATTCGACAACAGTTCGAAATTTTCAAAGCAGGCTCGTCGAGTGATGGATGTTTGATTAAAGTGTACATATTTCTATTTATAATAGGAGTTGTTATGTAACAATATTGAATTTGAATATGTTGCCAAGGTAGATATCGTATAGGCTGTTTTTTTTTATTAATGTTTTTCTAACTATTTCTTTTATTGCGTTGTTGCGTAATGTTGTTAATATTTTAACCTCTCTACTTAATGATATCAATAAACTCATAGGCGCCTATAAACCTAGTGTAAAATGCACGTCTTAAAACATGAGCTATAAAACATACGTCTATAATTATTTTAGATTTCATTAGTTCCAAACAAACTACATTGAAGGGTTTTGAAAGGATTTAAACCTTTGACAAGAAAATATTTATAGATCTACTAACAATCATAAAATTGAGACACCACAAATAAGATATCTCATAAAACTAAAACATTTCGAAGTGCAACAAACTACAATGTAAAATGATTTCCTAAGACCAAACCGAATAGGAACCCAAAAGAGTAAAACACCTATAAATAACTGAATTAAAATCCCATAACACCATAGAGGATACACATCTTTGTTCTCAGACTTAACATGGCATGCATTATCATATTTTTCCTCCTATCTTGTGCACCTTTTTACTTCCCCTATCCAAGGCTATTACTATTTGGATTCCATTGGTAATATTTATCTTTGTCTCTTTTTCTATGTTTTAATAGTACCCATATCAATTCCTAACTTCTTTTGATCTCTAGTCTTTGCAGTTTGGGGAACTTTTTCAAGATCAGCTAAGGTTCTTTTTTATTTGATCTACCCACTTTTTCAAAACTATTTGGTTCTACTCATCTTCATCTTCCTCATTTTCTAACTGAAGATTTCCATCATCCATATTTTCCAAGAGGCCGCTACCTTTGTATCCAAAATTAATCTATTGAAGTAATTTGGACAAAGAACAATATTCATTTGTGAGGAGGGTAAAGTATCACATACCTTCATCTTATCCACCATAACTTGATTCTCAAAGGAAGAATCGTTTTGCATATTGGATTTACTTCATTTTTAGGGATCTCAGCTTCCACAATATCTTCAGTTTTGGAAACCCCTAAGGATGAGGTCTTCTACTTTTCTCTCTCAAGGTTTTCAGCTTCTAAGGTATCCTTCTTTTTGGAACCCTCTTCTTCAATTTTATTTTGTTACCAAAATTTATGACCTTGGGAAGGAGGTTTCTGGTTTGGGCATGCCCAAGTCAAGTTCCCTAATTTCTTACAAACCCTACATTTAACAAGGAGATTCTCATATTCTAAAGGTTGATTCCATACACCTAATCTTAAAACCAACCAAATCAAATTTGGTAAATTCTCTTCCAAATCCACATTAACAAATATCCTAGCATATAAAAGGTAATATTTGGACTTGGTGGTCAAATCCATAGCAATTAGATGGTCGATTTCCCTAGCAATACTAACAAAAACCTCTTCATTCTAGTAGTGAAAGGGGAGATTTGGTAATCTTGCCCAAATTAGGGCTTGCAAACAAAATTGGGTCTTCAAATTGAAATGAGGTCCCCATATCCTCAAGAAAAGGCTACACTTTTTAAAGAACTAGACCCCCCATAAAATTCTCTTTGAATCAACAAAACAGTTTAGCTTCACCATAAAAAAACCCTAGGCAACAATATCTATATGACCATTCAGTCTTCACTTAATAAAAGCCCAGTTTTTAACCACATCCAGGTTAGATATAGCCCCATAAATCTTCCTACCAAGTGATTGATACCTTGTTCAATCATCATATTAACCAGGTTATCCAAAATAAAAAGTTTGCCCTTTTTTGGAAGCAAATCAAACTTGGTCTTTGGGGATATATGTTTTCTCAACACCACTTGATACCAAGATCATTTTCCCTTATCTTTTGGGCCTAAAACAACATTCTAAATAATTTTTGTATCATATGACTTCACCTCACCATTCATGAGGCCATCGAGACCGCAACTACTATCAATTTTGATATCACTGCTACCAGATGTGTTCCCTTGACTTGTTTTTTAATAGATATAACTATGGCTTAAGTTTGATCCGCTGCATATTGTAATATCTCCTTGTGCACTTCAGGATCTAGATTGCTCAAAACCTCCATAAATGAAAGTCTTAATTTCTTTGATACCACCAGTGATATGTCATCTGACACTATGTAATCAATGAAAGTCTTAGTATTTTAAACAAGATTGTTTGATAGATTGTTTGATAGAATGGATGTGCGACCACAGGAGAAGGGCTGGACACGAGAGTTCTGTTTGGATTCGGTCCGGAACTAACTATCGAAACTGTCGTCCTCAAAAGCGTTTCCTTGCAATAAGTATTTAATTCCAATGACATATTTCTATGAGGGAATTTCAGTTCGACATTAATATCTCCTCATGCCTCTCCGCCTCTGCAGTACTCATCATCAGTTCCACATTAATACTTCCTCTTCCAGAGCAAGGATGTGGATGCTTTGAAGCCGTAGTTTACGGCGGCATTGTCCTTTGACCTTTAGCTTTTACATAAGTAGATTGACTTGTTGAAAAAACTTATTGTGATCATTGTGCAGTGTTTACTTATTAGGTAAACATCAACATATTTGTTTTAGATGTCTTAAAATGATGCAACAACATAATTTTCTCTTTTCAATGTTTCATAATAGTCTTTGAATTTTCTCAGAGCCTTAGACAACGCAGGCTTGTCGAATGATGAATGTTTGAATAAAATTGTACACATTTGCATTTATAATAGGAGTTGTTCTGTATAGGGCCTTTTATTTTCGGATTAATCCTCTTCTAACTATTTCTTTTATTATATTTTTGCATAATATTATTAACATTTTAATATTTTAATCTCTAGACTGCATAATATCAATGAATTATTATTTCCTTTCCTCGTAGGCGTTTATAAACCTAGCGTAAAATATACATCATACAACATGAGCTATAAAATATAGATGTACAATAATTATAGGTTTCACTAGTTCCAAATCAAAGGTATATTTGCATGAAAATTCATTAGACTAATTCACATATGCATAATAAATTTGTCTTTCTTTATATAGAATGGTTGTTTGGTGTAAATATTATATTTTATAATAATTATTTGATTATTATTTATTTTTATTAATATTATAGACATAATAAAAATTAAAAGAAAATATTACTTATATTTATTACAAGTAGTGTAGGTTATTTATTTTCATCTTGTTAATAGTGGTTCGTCTTTCTTCATTCCTTAAAAAAAGTTATTTTCATTTATTAGAATACACATTTAAATGTATTTATTAAATTTAATTTTTGATAAAATATTTCTATCTAGAATATATAGTCTTTTTAGAAAAATATTTTCAATTATAATATTTTAATTGGGTTGACTAAAAAAATGAAAATTAATTAACATTGGAGAAGCATTTCAAATAAAATCATAGATTGCATAATCATGTTTGAGATTGGAAGAAATATATATGTAGGAATTTAATGAAGATATTAGTAATCAGGCTATTTTTAGATGCTCTTTTCCAAATGACCCTAAAAGGTTAAGTTCTAAAAGGTTATTAAAAAATGCATGCATGATAATACATAAATGAATATACTCTATTGTAAGTGCTTCTAAGGAGCTAAAAATCAAATGTGAATATTTTTTAAATTTCAATAATAAGTCTCATGCAATTCAATTGAAAGCATTAAATTATCATGTATGTTCTACACTTTGTAAAAGTATAGTACAACAATGAGAATCATTAAAATATCTAAATAAAGTGTCTATTATAAAACATGTAAAAATCATTTTAGATGCACAAAATATAGTGTTATTGTTATTATTGAAATCATATACTTTATAACTATTAATAATTTATCATTAGAATATTACAATTTCTATGATCTACATAAATATAAACTTACTGTCATTATGCTCTTTATAGATAACTATTCTTCTTACATAGATGTTATTTCTAGAAAAGAATTCTTGAAATCAACAAAAAAATGTTTAGTGGGTTAGACTTAAGAAAAATTCTATGATAGGTCATTTTATTATATAATGGTTGATGAGAGCATTGATAATGATATAATGTAACATCTCATTGTTTATGCTATCTACATTCTAGATAAGAAAAAATGACAAGTAACAACAAAGTTTTTTTGTATTCTTAAGAGAAAATATGACACAACACAATCTACATATGATGAAATATTAATTTTGTTAATAGGGATGGGTATGCCAAAGATTAAGATGCTTGGTTTTAGTTCAAATGGAGTAGCATGTGTGAAGGTGTTTTAAAGGGGGAGGCATCTAAATTATCCTTTGACATACCATATTTGATAGTAGTTCATTGTGTGCCACATTAAGAAGCTTTTATAGCTATAAAAGCTACAAATTATTTTTTAGAGTTTATATTTATCAACAAAACATGCCAATAAGACTTATGCAAAAGAATGGTGGTAATTATTCTAGCATTTTTCAAGGAATGATAACTTGAAGATTAAAATTTGTATTGTACAAAAATTATCTTTCAAATAGGTTTTATATTCATGTACTTGCAAATGTGCTTGTTGAGTTGAGAAAACTAAATACCAATTTTAAGAAGATCATATGAATATAACCATTATTGGCCCTCACATAAATATGGATATTTATAGCTTAAGAAGGTAATTCTTGACAAACCCCTTTGGGATAAGTGCTCAACATGTGTTCCTCTCTAAGCAAATCAAATGGAGGTACTTTTGAATTTGTGGATGATACAGGTGCATTTAATATACATGTATTCAAATTTGAGTCCTTGTTGAATGCATTAGGCTTTCCATCGCTAGATAATTATCTTGAGAGAAGAGAATTTATTTAAATAATAACAAATAACATTAATGAAATATATATGGATTTATATTTTTTTTAATGTAGCAAAACGTTTTAGTTTTATAGATTATTATAAAGAATAATATGAAAGAGAAATTTAAATAAAGAGGTGGACCATTTGTTTATGTGAAAAATTTAATGTTTAGGATGTATCAAACATCATAAATATTAAAAATTTGTGAAGCAAAAGTAGGAAAGTTCACCATAAATTTTTAAAATACTATACAAAAAAATTATGATGAACAGATGGGAACAATATGATCAAAATTTGGAGTGGATTTATGAATATCTAAATTTAATGCAACTCTTGGATGACATCCTTTTTATTATACCTAGCATTGCAACTTGTGAAAGGGAATTTTTTAAATGAATAGAATAAAGATGATGATAAGTTTAGGTTTTCCTTTAACACTTTAAATACATTAATACTTTTATCTTTAAGCATACTTTATAATTAAATCAAATAAAATGAGATGCAAATTCTTTTTTTTTTATTTGTGGAAAACATCCTAGAAGGGATGCCACTTTCGGGTAAGACCCAAGGAGGCAGGCGTATCTATTCCATCAAAAATTCTCAGGACATGGACCTAGCCTACCACCTTTGACATATTCAAGGAGAAAACAAATACACAAAAATAATTAAAAAAATAAAAATAAATAAATAACAATAAAAATAATAAAATAAAATAAAAAACATGCTCCTTGAGTGTGTCAAAAAGAAAAGCACAACCAAACACACACACAATAAGATAAAAAAAAACCACAACACGAACCATATAGAAAAAACACAATGCTACCACTTGTACTTGAGATGCCATGTGTAATTTCGTCATATCTACTAGGCCAGCTTCAGCCATCATCACTCCTTCATAAAAATTGATCGTGGCTTCCTTTAGGCTTGGTGGTAGGGAAATAGCGAACATGGAAGTGGATATGTCGAACATTAATTGTATCATTGTCCCCTTGGCTCTTCTTCCTAGGAGACCTTTGTTCCTCTATATCTTGTATTTGATCTCCCTCATCGTTAGTGAACTAGATTGCCTCCCTCATACTAGATAATGTGAAGCTTTTTATGTTTAGAATTGAGAATTTAGTCCTAGTCCTCTTTTGGGTGGGTTAATGTGAGGGATTTTCTAGCTAGATTTCATACTTCCTGAGTATGCTTGACAGTCCCCTGACTTCTTGTATTTTCTTCAGGGTCTTTGAAAGAATTGGATGTTACTTTTGATTAAATACCAGGGTGGTAGAGAACAAAGTGGATTGGCTAGCCGTAAGATCAGTCTGGTTGGATGGGGACATCAATGTTTGAGCTGAAGACACCAAAATTTTCACTTGACATGATGAGTGAGTGACCAAATCCTTCCCCTTTGATGTAGCAGTGGGGGGATATGAGGACGCAGGGATCATGGCTTGATCTTGATGGGTTGTTTCTACTATTTTCATCATGACATTAAATATATCTGAATCCTAGTGAACGATCTGGAAGGTGGGATCATGAAACTATTCTAGAGGAGCAACATGGACTAGAGAAACCACCTTATCAACCAAAAATTCTCTATGTAATTTTAATTTGAATATGGAATCTCCCACTACCTCTAACTTATTGTGAGGTCTTATATCCATTTTACACACTAATTCTAATGATCGAGTTTGCCTAAAAACCTTTTGCATTTCATATTCAAATTTGTCCTTCCGATGTGTAACCTGCAAGGGGGGGAGCTTTGTAGAGACAATATTTGTGTGATAGCCATGAGGATCATAGGGCCTCTAAGTAATTTCCCAGAAATAGTATGAGCCCATATTCCATATGGCCCGAAGAAAAGAGAAGTGGCCCAAGTATGTATAGGGGCCCATTGTACATGGTATCGACAGCCATGGAACCCCTCACTTATGTTCGATAGACCAAATTTTCACCTCCTCTTCAATATATTGGAAATATAAGCAAAATTTGTTGTCATTTATGTCAATAATAAGTTTCAGTGAACAATGCAAGAGGAAGGATGTCAAGAGTTAGTGTTAATCATAAGTACCAATGAAATATTGCTTTTGGACATAAGTGAAATAATATTATAATATCTCCCATTATAATATTCAAGGTGGCTAGATAAGGTCTACAAGAGAAATAAGAAGTCCCAAGAAAAATAATATTATAATATTTTATTATAATATAAAAGGTCTAATGGTAAGACCTAAAATAATTAAATTAATTATAATAATTTTATTATAAATTAGTTTATGATTTAATTTTATTAACTTTATAGTTATTAAATTAATTATAAATTAATTGTAATAATTTTATTATTAATTAAATTATAATCTAATTTAATTAACCCTAAGGTTAGGGTTATAAGGGCAAAATAATGCGTTGACGTCATACATTATTTCCTCCACCGACATCTAAACTGGTGATGGCACAATGCTACAAATACCATGTACCTTGGTTACAAAGGATACCTTCATTTGAATAATATAAAGCTTGTGATATCTGCGATTTTCATGCAAGGAAGAAGATAAAGTTTTGTTGTATTATTTGTGCCAGCTAAGGGATAAGATAAGAGAGGCTCTAAGCCTCCTAACCAATCGGTTGGTTGGGCTAGGGGCAAGAGACTATGACTTAAGGCTTTGGCAAAGCAGGAATGCGATCGAATCTCGATGACAGATTTTGGTGAAGGTTTTTTGTTTTAGGCACCAAAGGGAAGCAATGTTTTTTATTTAGGCACCAAGGGGAATCAATAAAGTGCACAAGGCACTTCTTGCTTCTAAGGTGAGTGCCTAACTCACATGGTAGTTGAATTCGTAGCTAGGGCGTTGGTGGTAGCTCAACGTGGGTTCGATTCCCACCAAGGAAAAAAGGTATTTAAATTTTAAATTTTATTTTTGTCCTAACTTTTGTTTACCATGAGATTTTAGGGAGATATAAGGTTTATAAAAATTAAATTTGATATTGTGATTTTGGTGATTAAGTGTTGAATGGAGTAATAAGGCTTTAGAGGAGTTTAAATGTTATTTTAAAATAAAGTATTATTGTGTTTAATATTTAATAGGAGTAATAAGGTATAATTGAGATCTAATGTTTTGTATTGTGAGAATAATTTGTGAGGGAATTATTGAATGAAGTTTTGAGAATGTTTTTGCTACCTAACCCTTGAGATTGGAAAAAAATAGTAAGTGTGATTGAGACAAATTTTTAAGGTCAATTCTTCATCAAATAAAAGGTATGGGCACATCTTCCTTGTGAGTGATTGTTGGATATTGTGAATGCTAAGTTGAAGTGAAAAGGATTGTTTGATAAGCATTGTTGAATTTACTTGTTAAATGTTTTTCTAAGTGAAAGTTGATGATAAAAAACTTTTTTTATAAGCATTGTTGGAAACATTGAATGAGCCTTCATATGCATGACTAGGGTTTGTGCAAGATCATGAGTATCATTGTTATGTGAGGCTTGTTTGATAAGCATTGTTGACTAAACTTTCATTGAGTGATTGGTTGAGTGGAGTAAGCTTTTGTGAAATCTTACAATACATATTTTAGATAAGTCTTGGTGAAGACTTGTTGAGCATATTGGACAAGTTCTAAGTGAGGACTTGTTGACCATATTTGAGGTAAGTCTTATTGAGGACTTGATGGACATATTTGAGACAAGTCTTTGAGAAGACTTGTGAGTAGATTTGATTGATTGATTTGTTAAAACCTTGAGTTAAGCTTTGGGGTAGATCTAGAAGAGTTGATTTATGATTGAGTCAAGCTTTGTGTATATTTGAGGATAGGTATATGCAAAAATAGAGATAGATATTGAGCAAATTTATGCTAGACCGAAGGACTATGTTTAGTGTAGATCAGAGATAGATATTAAGAAGATTTATGCTAGACCAAAGGATTGTATTTAGTGCAGATTTGGGACCAAGATGAGAGTAATATTTGGAGGTGATAGAGTATAGAGGACAATAATATCCTGTGGATAGATGTCCATTAGCTAGGGCATTGAAAACCTATCTTCTGAGTGAGTATAGGAGTCTTTAGTGGATAGAGATACATAATCCAATGTAATAGAGGCATTAGTTCTACTAGAATATCACCAACTAGAGCAAAGGAGGAATTCTCCTATGGATAGATATCCACGAACTTGATTAGGGGATTGGCATATCATTTAGATAGAATTACATAAACATTGTAATAAGGAAAATATTCCCAAGAGAATATATTTGAGAAAAGTTTATAAGGAATATTTTCTTCGTGGAGTATCCCACATTGGGTGAACCACATTAAATCATATCTCTCATGTGTGTGATGCTTTGTGTGATTTTTATTGCTTTAATATTGTTGATGTTATCATATGGATTGAAAAGAAAAAATTTGTATCTTATATTGTTCATCCCCCTCTTAGTATAAGCACATGTTCTTCAATTGGTATCAGAGCGGGTTTCTCTATGAAAAGACTAACAACTTGGAGGAAGATCCATAAAAAATACACATAACTTCAGAGAGTGAAGAAGAGATCATGTTTGACATAAAAGAGGAATTAGTTGCTACTCTCAGGAACCTTGAAAAGGTTAAGTTTGAAAGATCAATTTCAAGAAGATGAAGAAGCAAGGATAGAACTTCTATAGAGTCTCACATAACTCAAGATAAAGGTAGAAGAGGGAAATAAAATTAAACAGGATATCAAAGATCTAGTAAAAGCAAGAGAAACAAAATGTAAAATATTGAAAGCAAAAATTGTTTATCTAAAGAATGAAGTTGAAAAGACCAAGGTACTACTAGATATAAAGTTTGGGAAATAGAAATAGGAGTCAAGTCTTCAAGAAGCATAAAATTCAAATAAATATAAGGAAGTGATGTATACTCCAGAATGAAAAGACATCGACAAGGAAGAAAGCAAAGAAGAACAATGGATGAGAGTTAATCACAAAAGGAGAAGCACTCAAAAGCAATCACAAATACATCCAAATAGGTTACATAATTTCTTCCATGGCTATTGTTTTTTCTTGTAATAAATATGGTCATAGAGTTTATAACATTAGAAAAGGCTATTGTTTTTTCTTGTTTTTTCTTGTAATAAATATGGTCATAGAGTTTATCATACACAAATTGATGATAAATAACACATAACAAGAAATGTATATTCCATTAATTTGAATCAATCCATGTTACAAATACATCCCTCTTAGGGATACCCATTCGATACAAGAATTACAGTAAGAAAATCCCTCGCAAGGGTAGGTGTCTTTCAATGCCTTCTACGATGACACAAATTGCTCCAAGGTGTAGATGACATTCTTACCCATGATTAGAGATATTTGTTGCCTTGCATGTCAAAATCCTGTTAGTCCTACGTGCAATAAACAATAAGAGGTATATCAGTAATAAAGGAGACCTCTCTTGATGAGGCTTTTGGAGGAATATTGTACAAAAGATGTCATAGCAACATGAAATCAAGAAAATGCAAGAAATATGTTAAACTACATTAAACATGATAATTCTACCATTAATACTATAAAGGAAACATCAATAAATTTATCTAATACCTCAATTATGAATTTGAAAATATGAAAGCATAGAAAATACCATTAGTATCTTTATTGAAAGAATGAAAGAAAAGTGACTAAAACCTCTAATTCTATAAATCAGAGTCTCTATTAAAGAAAATAAACATGAAATATGCTTAATATAATGAAGTTACAAAGATCATATGATTAGAAAATAGAAAAATAAGAGATAATACCCTGATCGTGGCTCTGTCCCGCGATGAGAACTGTTAGCTATGACTAAAATTCATGGTTGAGCCTGAGATATGTTTACCCTTCAATTTAGGGATTGAATCTCTGAATATCTCTATCAAATTGATGGTCAAGGATCACCTCTATGTCCTTTGACTAGTTTGGTAGTTGGATTTCTCATATTGCATGTGAAGTTGGCATAATTGAGTTTCTTGGCTCTCTTAGATTCCTAGGTTCTCCATGGCTTGAGTCGCCATTTTGATCTTTTAATGCTTATGACCTAGCTTTATCTCAATGCAAATAGATGAGTAATGAACTCAATAGGTCTTCATCACTCAAATTATCCTATGCATATCTTTGTACATCTCCTATTTTGGATGGAGTTATTATAGCACCTATGAGGGTTATGTCTTAGTCTCTTAAGGAAGCTAATATCAAGAACGAATAGCTGTAATAGTTGGAGGGAAACTTTTGTATATTTCCACCCCTAAATCACTCGGATATGCAACCAATTGGTCATTGCAACCAATTTTGGATCGACCAAGGTCCAACTAATTTTGACTACTAGCTGTATCTCTAAGATGCGGTCAACATTGCTAATCGTGGGTGTCAACTATGGCTAACACTGATTAGGCCAAACTATCTAAAGTAGTGGTTATAACTAGTGCTATACCTTGGTATTTATCCAAGGTCTTCCATATGGTCTTCTAGCATGTCCTATATGAGTAGTCACCTTGACATAACACATTTTAGGTGTCTACAGATGCCCCTTTTGAGATGTGTTGTGAGATCAAACAACGCTAAGCAAAAATAGACCTCCTAAAATGATGTCATAGGTTGGATTATGATCATTAGTCTGATCAACATTAGATGCTCAGGTTCCAGCAAAAGAATGCGCATTATAGAATCAATGCTTCCAACTAGATGGAAGGATTAAATTTGCAAATATTTGGAAAGCTCCAGCGGTGATCAGGTAGCTTCAGTGCTACTATAGGATTTTGTGCCATATAGATTCGAAAGGAGGAGAGCTACTAACTTAACTATCATATTTTATTTTTGCCCCAACAGAGGGTAAGCTTATGATAGTCATTGGTAATGATTCATAAGATGAACATAATTTTGACAAGATCAAGGGATCTTCTATTGACTTTGATTATGATTATGATATTATGACTACCCCTTCAAGTGACAAGTCGATGAGGGTAATGATAATTGAATGAAGTGACAAGTCCCTTGACCACTATGAATGATTTTTAACAAAATAATATTTAGCATTTGATAATTTGTTAGGCCTAATTAGCTATTATTGCAACTGTTAAGAGTAATTGTACATCTCTATCCCATGGAGTGGTCCAACCTCAATGGCCTTCTTAGGGAATCAAGATTATAGCAATTACAATTAGGCATGTGTTGAATCATATTGTTCGATGATATTTTTAAAGTGTCATAGAAGAAGTGATATGATTGCTTCATTTTCGTGGAGCAGTCCAGCCATCTGGGCCTTCTTAGGGTTTGAAATGAAGCATACCAATTCCACGATGACAAATTTACCCCAAATGTCCTTATGGTAATTTACTCATCCTATCGGATTGCATGGATCACAAGTCGCTATAACTACCAAGTGTATAGGGTAAATTACTAGGTACAAGACACATTTAGATTTTTAGTTTATCTGATTTTTTTCATTATTTTTAATATTTTTGGCAATTCTGGTCAGATGGGTCTTTTTAATTTGGCATTTTTTAGCTCCTCACGGTGGTATTTTGGAGCATTTATTACAATTTTCTAGCCACTTTTATCAACATCTAGATTTTCAAATTTTGCTAGCTGCAACTGACATCCACGATCGGCAAGCCCTAGTTTTGTGCTTGCGGGTGTCAACCGTGGTCAGGAAAAAAATAAGAAATATTTAAAACAATTTATGTTATTTTTGACATCATTTTCAACTTGAAAACTTGCAAAACTTGAGTTCTCTAAGAGGTGTTTATATAATTCTAACGTGAAGCATTGTTGCAACTCAACCTCACCACCAACCACATTGATGGAAATCCAACCTAGAGGAGCCGGTTCTACTAAGGTAGAAGCACACAAAACCCTTGATCATATTTATTTTAATAGTTTAAAATTAACCTCACTAATTAATGTGTCAAATGAACATCATTAAACTGCCAATAATGAACCTCACCCTAGTTAGGTTTAGCTTAGGTTAGGTTAAGGGGAGGATTAAAATTCTTGAATTTTTTTTTGTTTTCTTCTTTTTATTTTATTATTATTAATTTTTTTTTTTTTTGGGGGGGTCTCGAGATGAAGAAGGACCCTGAAAAGGTCTTCCCTCCTTACCGCAGTTGTTAGCCATGGTGGGATTTAAATCCCAATAGTCATAAAATTTATCGCCATCCCGAATGCGGGTCTGAGCTATAGTTCGATACCATTAGAATGTTTTTTAATTTTTTCCAATATTTTTTTATTTTTTGAATTTTTTACAGGTATTAACTGATTTGATTTTTTAGTGCATTTTTCAATTTTTATGTGCTTTTATGATTTTATAATTTTTTTTGTCATTTTAAGTCACTTTTTATGTATTTTTGGTTGATTTTGTTTGTAATTACTTTTGCCTTATTCTTCTGCCATCGACCAAACTTTGACTGTGAGGGCAAGGGAATCAGAGATCCTTTGCAACCTACGTGGTGCCCTGACCTAGGCAGAGCAAGATTGATTAGGAGCTAAATTATTTGGCTACATCTTGCCCCTCCCCACCATTAGGGTTGATCAGGCCTACATGACTACATTGGCCCGATGCTAGGATGTGCATACCAATACCTTTCACCTACCGATAGGTGAAATGACTATCACTCTAGAGGATGTCTATCGTATCTTTTGACTCCCTTTGGATGGTGAGACCATCACATCTTCACCAATAGAGATGAAGGATGCAATATTCATGATGATCTTTGGTACCGATAGTGAGACATCACAATGATATTTGAACCATGGAGGAGTCCATATTGAACACTGGTACACTCACCAGGTCTTATCTCAATGAGCAGGCATTTTCATGCACCTGATCATGCAAATTTTCCTACCTGACTCTTCTATAGTGAGGTTCCATTGGAACCTCCTAGTTAGGATGTAGGATGTCCTGGTGAGTAGCACTGATCAGTCCTTGATCTTGTCCTAGAGGAGTGTCCTACTAGTGTAGCTCTATAATGAGCTACACTAGATAACATACAGGAGTAGAGAAGGCATCAGTTTCAACCTACTACTTTAGGTCTAGGGTTGGTAGCATATCAAGATTGAGCACCCCACTAGCCTACCACTCAATATTGACACCATTGAGGAGGTGCACCAGTGCTATGCCACATGTTGGCCTTACGAGTAGGGGGGCTTCTAGAGCAGGTCTCACATAGGGAACATAGACTACTATATTACGTCATTCTCATGACTGTAGATATACCAAGTGGACTAGCACCTATACCTAGACTACCCTCCATGGATGGAGGTCAATGATCAGATACACAAAGAAGGTAGAGACATATGTCTCCTCGGATATAAATATGAGGTACAAGAGTTATTTTACTTCTCTCATATCACCATACAATTTGGGATTAGGTAGGACATTCCAGAGTTGCCTACCATATCCCATCACCTCACTCTGGAGAGGGACTTGGCATGGCCCAGGGTGACTCCACTGGGCAATGAGGACAATGTATTTTAGGAGTCGAGGTTGATAGATGCAAGGACTAATATTTATTATGAAACCTAGTGGACACTCAGGGTATGGCGGTACTTCAAGGGCC
This sequence comes from Wollemia nobilis, assembly GCA_028583015.1. Classification (NCBI taxonomy): domain Eukaryota; kingdom Viridiplantae; phylum Streptophyta; class Pinopsida; order Araucariales; family Araucariaceae; genus Wollemia; species Wollemia nobilis. The sequence continues at coordinate 575,996 of JAQPPZ010000054.1, read as the reverse complement.
CCTTAGGTAGGATAGTAGATGATGCAATAATAGAGGGTGTTGAGGGAGTAGAGGTAGAACCTCATGATCACCGAGTTCATTATATTACTAAGGGTGGATGGGGTGAGGTAGGAGTTGTAGAAGATGCACCTCTAGTTGAGGAGGAGGGTGATGCTCTCGAGGAGGGTGAGGCCACACTAGATAGTGAGATTGGGTAGTTCAGGACCTAGGTTTCTAGCCTACAGACTTAGGTAGGCTCTCTGTAGATATAACTTCTACATCGAGACACCACCATTATTACCTTACAAGCACAAGTTTGGGATATATAGTCTCAAATCATAGTAGGGCAATATCTCATTGGCACAACTATGAAGAGAAGAAGACCACTCTACAAGCTAGGATTGACTTGGTAGAGACAAAAATACAACAGGTTACATGCTAGCCCATCCTACTATAGTATCAGCTAGATTCTCTTAGGACACAACATGATGTGCTTAGGGTTGAGAGGGGAGATCCCTCTGCTTTACAGGTTGCACTAGCACCACCAGCTACTCTAGTAGCTCAAGAAGTATAGGGATTAGTAGGGCTAGATTACGGGGTAGATATCAGGAGACTTCGGGTTCTAGTGCAGTAGTACATCAATGATAAATCATAGGATTTTGCCTACATCACTTCCTTGAGAAGATTTATTCAACTACTTGGGGGTGAGGTTTTAGATATGCCCATGGCTTCTGGATCTTAGAGGACTCACACTCGAGAGATAGGATAGTATTCATATCACTCCAGCCATAGGATTCACAAATCAAATAGGACCTTTGGTTCTAGCTCTAGATGCAGGGAAGGTGGAGGTGAGGGTGGAGCCTCAGATTCTAGGGTTGTCAGGCCTATTTAGTATAGGTCCATGATAGATGCTACTATACCATTTTTGTGTGTAAGGTCGAGGACCTACATAGTTGTAGCCTATGAGTATTTTTGACATATGTTGGTGTACTACTTATTATATATTTTTGATACACACACACACACACACACACACACACACACACATATATATATATATATATATGATCTGACATTGAGACTTATTATATGTGCAGTTTATTTATTTTATTGTTTTTAGATTTTATGAGATGCATATGGATGCAATGCTGATATGTGATGTTTATTAGAATTTTTTCTATTTTCCAATTTTTTTAGATTTTATAACTTTTTTATTTGACCAAAGGGCTTACAGATGCCTTTGGGGCCTTTTATTGGATGACCAACGGGCTTACAGATGCCTTTGGGACATTTTTATGGTTTTAGGTATAAAATGCTTTAAGGTTAAGGATGTTGAGAGGTTTGGGCTCTTCAACCCCTTCCAACGATGTCAAGCAGTATGTCCCAGGTCCAATCTTCTTAGAGATGATATACGTACCTAACCAATTAGCCATAAATTTGTCTCACATTTATGGTGGCATATTTGAGTTTTTTTGGTTCTCTTTTAGCATAAGATCACCAACCTCAAAGTATCTAAGATGGAATTTGTCATTGTAAGCTTGTTTTAAGCACTCCTAATAAATATAGAGATGCTCAATTGCATTCACATGACGTTCATAAAGTAGTTTCAATTGATATAGGCGAGCTTTTCGTATAGTGTCGTCATCGATGAACTCTTTCAATGTGATGTGCGGCGTTGGAATTTCCCTCTAAGGGCATAATGGCCTTAGTGCCATATACTAGTGAAAATGAAGTTACCCCAGTGGGTGTTTGAATACTAGTCTTGTAAGCCCATAATGCAAGGGGTAGCTGGATGTGTCAATATTTATGATGTTCTTATACCATATTTTTTAATATGGATACCATTGTCTTGTTTTAATATTTAGCCTATCCGTTTGCTTGCAAATAATATGGAGTCACAAAACCGTGTTTGATATTGTACTTGAATGTCAAAGCTATCACATTTTTATTTTTGAATGATGTTCCATTATCAAAAATTATCTTGGATGGTATCCCAAAATGACTTATAATATTAGTGAGTATGAACTTAGCAATATGTGCTTCGGTTGTCGTTATTAATGGGATTGCTTCCAACCACTTATTAAATTACTCAGTAGCCGTAATAATTAATGTATGTTGGCCCGATGACAAAGGAGAGATCTTACTAATGAGATTCAAACCCCATTGAGAAAATGGCCAAGTTGCTTGAATGGCCTGTAAGGTCTGTGATGGCAGGTGCATAAGATTAGCATGATGTTGGAATTTAATGTATTTCTTAACATACATATTGCAATCCTTCTCCACAGTGGGACAATAATAACCAATGTGAAGGATGCACTTGATTATAGCCATACCACCGAAATGGCCACCGTACATATCATTGTGAGCTTGCAAAATTGCCCAAGATGATTCGTGGGGCTCAAGACAACAAAGTAGAATTCCATCATAGCTTCGATGATACAAAATATTTCCTGACAAGATATACTTTGTCGCTTTCTATTTATATGTGTGCTTCATGGCACATGACAATCCCTGAGGGATTACACCAAGCTTAAGGAAGTCGTATATCTATGACATCCAGTTCTGATAACTCTTAGCCTCAACTGACAATACAATATGTTCTCCCTAAGTTTTAACATTCATAAATACACACTAATGGTAGTACCACTCCTTGTAGGATCCTACGAGATCATGGACCTCGAAGATGCTCCCTTGAGAAAATATCTAGCTTTGTAGAACCACTCATATTTTGGTTCTACCTGAATCATGTTGATTGACTCTTTGATATCTAAAGCTTCACATTGCATAGTAGAGTGTGACAATGTTTTTACATGGATGGTAGTAAAATCGGTAGAGGATTTTGAGGTATTAAGGATCCCAAAGATACCATAGTATCTACGAATCTATTCGATGAGTGAGGATTACCTCAAAGTTATACCATTCTTACTGAGCTAAATATGTATCAACAAGATCTTTGTAATACTTCATAACAAGACATTGATACTGAAAAAGTCCCTTCACTTGGTTAACAATGAGAAGGGAATCACCAAAGATATTTAACCTTTTAATATTCATGGCAATAGTTGTTTGGAGGCCCAAAATTAGGGCTTTGTATTTAGTGTTATTTTTAGTGCAAGGAAAGTCCAACTTAAATGATAAGGGCATGGGAGCACCTTGTGGTGTGAACAAAACTATTCTTGCACCACCCCCTTGCTCACACTTTGAACCATCAAAGTACAAGGTCATATCATCTTTGTTATCCAATTTTTTAGGTTCTCATGCTTCTGATAAGGCAAAAAATGTGTCATTAGGAAGCTCAATGGTGACGGGCCTACTATTTTCAAGAGGCACCTCAGCTAGTTGATTAGCTATGACTTATCCCTTAATTGAATTTTGGCTAATTAATTCTAAATCAAATTCTATCAATAGCATGATCCACTTTGTAGTATGTGTATTATGATATGTCTTGGTCATCATATAATGCAAAGGATTTTGCTTTGATATGACATACATCATATGACTTAACATGTAATGCCGCAATTTCTTTATAGCAAACACTACTGCTAAACATAGTTTTTTCACATATGCATATCCTATCTCATAACTCATCAAGGTTCGGCTAATGTAATATATGGCCTGCTCTTTATTTTGTTCGTTATTTTGGGCTAACAGGGTCCCTAATGCAAAGTTAGTCATGGATATGTATAGCATAAAAGGCTCATCTAGTCTTGGTGGAGCTAGCACTGACAACATTTCCAAGTATTTCTTAATCTCAACAAAGGCTGTTTGAAAGTCCTCGAACCAATTTAATGGTACCCCCTTGTATAGAAATCGATTCATGGGTCAACATTTATCTAATAACTATGTAATAAATCACTTTATGGATGCTACTTTGCCCTGCAGGCTTCTTAATTTCTTGATATTCATTGGAGGACGCATTTCTAAAATTACCTTGACCTCTTCTGGACCAACTTCAATGCCTCACTTTGAAACAATGAATCCCAAGAGTTTTCTTGAAGTTACACCAAATACGTACTTCTTAGGATTCAACCTGACTATGCTCTATCAGGCAATTGAAGACCTTTCTTAGGACCTCAGCATGCTCTGAATGCAACAATTTCTTGGCCAGCAAGTCATTGATGTAATCATCCAACATCTTATGCATATAGTCATGAAAGATATATGTCATAGCCCACTGATATGTGGTACCAACATTTTAATACCGAATGGCATAATCTTATAGCAAAATTTCCCCCACGATGTTATGAACGTGATTTTATGCTGGTATTTGGGCTTAATCGAAATTTGGTTGTAACTAGAAAAACCATCCATTAGGGAGAGAATTTCATGGCCCATATTTGTGTCTACGATAGTATCTATGTTTAGCAACAAGAATGAATCCTTTGGTTTTGCATTATTGAGGTCTCTAAAATTTGTACAAATATGGATCCTTCCATCAAGTTTTCCTACAAGCACCATGTTTGATACCCATTCTATATAGTTGATGTAAATGACAAACTCTACATACAATAGCTTTTGCAATTCATCTTTAATCATTAAGGCTGCTATCAGATGCATCTTCCTAAGTTTTTGCTTGACTGGCTTCTTTGACAAATCTAGCGAAAGGTTATAAGTAACCAATTTTGAATCTAGACCTGGCAAGTCCTTGTAAGTCCAAGCAAAGATATCAAGTATCTCTTTCAGAAGAGGGATGAGGTTGGCACGCTCATCTGGAGATTAACTTTTTTCAATTTTAACCTTCCTTGGATTAGTGGGATCATTACTGATATCCACTTAAAATGTTTCCTCTACTAACATGTGGGATCCCTCCTCAAGTTGATGAGGTTTAGGGATCAAATGGATGTCATATGTTGGGTTTATGGGTTCTACGTTGGAAACATAATCAGCATGATAAACATCATGTGCATATCCTAGCACAAAATAAAGATGTTGCAACATTTCTTTTTTTGGAAATAAGTCTTTAGGATCTAGTGGTGAGTCAGCGTGATACCAATCAATAGCATCTATATTTAGGTGGAATGGTTTAGATGGATCAACTAGATTACGGAGTGGAGTGGTCAAATCAATGGATACCATATTTATGGAATGGATTATATCTCTAGGACCACGTGTGTGTACCTCTACATGTGTATAACTTCCATCTCTGAGATGATGTTCTCGGAGTATGGGGATCTTTGGATCGGGTCTATGGATAGACTAGAACATAGGATCGCTAGGCTTAAGGAGCTCTCTAAATGTCGATGGATCAAGGAAGACCATATGATAAATCCTATCCAAACTAGGTGGTATTCCACTAAGGAAAGGATGAATATTGATATCCTTGTACATATCCTCTATATTTTACGATGCATTATGATGATGCAAGTAAGGAGGTCCCAAATAGGCTCTCTCTATTTCATCTTCATCATCACTATCATAATAAAAGCCTTCACTACTAACTACTGGAACTAGTGAATTAGGGATATGGGGTCCCATGTAAGCCCACACTCGGTACTCATCATCGTGGATAGAGGATTGCTCATCCTCAATGACTAACTCCAAGGGAATAAAATGACATAAACTAAGAGGGCCCAAATAAGTCAGCCCAATATCATCCTCATATGGCTCATTGTTTGAGGAATCACCATCGTCATCAATTTTATACACATAGCCAGGTCCCCTTCTTTTATAGACGGACTCTGCTATGTCCTCATTAGAATGATATTATGATTTGGAGTCTTCTGCTATGCCAATGTTGTGAACTTGTAGGTTTGTGTCATCGACTGTTACACGAATTTGTTCATCCAAGTTATCTCTTGGGATATGCTTTGGATCATCCTCCACCAATATAACTTCATGATATGTCTTAGGTGGTTCTATAGTGATATAAGATACTATTCGGTTGTCCCAATGAAATGCAGAAGGATTGGGTCGATAAGGGTTAATATCAATTTCCTCCCCTATATTGAGGTACAAGCGATCCAAATATGCCATGAGGAGTTCATCCTATCCTCTAATGTGATATCCTAACCTGAACCTATCTATAGGCAACTGATATTATAGTTCATAAGGCCTCCTACATCCCTGTGCAAATAATCCAAGACTGTAACCATGCCAATGGTAGCATTCAAAATATCATAAGGCATACTCCAGGTTAGAGAGATAATGAACATTCATAATGAATGGTTCATCATTGTCTTCATCCATGGGGGTGCGAGATGCAATCTAGTAAAGCCCTCCATAGATGAAATTGGTTTGGTTAAGGGGCACCCCCAATGGTACCACCATACCTATGGGAAGGTGATGGGACCGCAATCGGCTCATATCTTGTGTAGACTCGATGATCAATGTAAACATCACATTCTGCATGATATACTCCACCAATCCAAGATTAACCAAATGAACTATCACCTATAGTGCATATGACCCTGTTGAAGACATAGATGAAGCAGGATGAGGTGCCTCTTTGACCTCTCCTTGAGCATCCTCTACTTCCATGGGAATAGGGACCTTGATGACCATTAGTTTATTCACTCACCTTATCTCTTTTTTACCCATTTTGGCTTTTAGCTTCCCATCATCTCGATGCATTATAGATGCAAAAAACTGGTAGATGTAGTTGTTGTATACTCCAATTATTGGGATGCAGATGTTGTAGGTTTGACACACACTTCCTTCATTTTGCCTTATGGATCTTTGATAAGTGACACTGGCCATATGTCCAATTGTATTAAGAGGAGCACGAAATACCCTAGCAAATCCACTAGATTCATGTATTTGAATGGTTCCTCATCTAAAGGTACCATGTGAACCTGTCCCTCATGCACGTATTTGATACACTAATGGATAATAGAGGGGACACAACTCATTATCTTATCCAAGGTCATCCTAGAAGTATATTATATTGTATAGCACCTTCAATCACATGAAACATCATGGGGATGGTCTTCAGCCCCACCTGAATAGGTAAGACTATCATGTTGATAGTTGAGCATAATGTGTCGTTAAAAGCTCTTAATGTGAAGGTGGAAGGTATAATATGTGTCTTTGGTAACTTGAAGTATGTTAATGCCTTGGTCATGATAATATTTATTGATGATATCATATCAATAAAAATCCATTTGAAGGGTATGTGATTCACACACGCAATGATGTGGAGCGATAGGTCAATCGTGATAGTGGAAACCATCTTGATTTCATGATCATAAAACTATATGACCAGCTCCTGACACTTTTGCACGTTTTCCACAAAGTGTGTGAACACTTTAGGATCCTAGGACTGTACTTCTATGGACCTTATAATGTTCATAAGTGTCTCCCTATGCTTTGGAGACTGCTGAATTAGCTCATAAATTGATAACTTTGTTGAAGTTGTCTTTAGTTTTTTAACTAACCTACTCCTAATTGTCACCACCAGTCTAGTTGGTGGGTCTGGTAAATGTTGGTTTGGCCTTTGAGGAGGTGCAGCGTAGATTCTAATAAGAGTTGGAGATTTATTTGGTCTTTCATACCTTGTATATCTCTTGACGACATTGACCATTAAGATGAACCTGTGGGTTTGTGGTTCTATTCGTACTTGATTAACTTGGACAACATTGTTCCTTGGCACCTTGTGGTTGGGAAAATAATTCTTGTAAATCCCCATATTCTGATTGTCTGACACTTGTGGATTATCAACAAGAAGCGTACCTCTCTCAATCATGTTCTGCATTAAATGTTTGAAAGACCAACATACCTCTATGTCGTGACCTTCGATGAAATATGCAATATTGATCATATTTATATCCCTTAGGCTTGGTTTGAATAGGGTCCACCATTTTGAATTTTGGTAATTTTATTACCTTTTCATCGTATAACTGATGGAAAATTGTTGTTAATTATTTTGATAATTGTGTGAATATGCGAGGAGGGCATCTTTCTTTGTCCTTACCCCTCTGGTTGTTGCACTAATCATATTGTGCAAGGGAGGTTAGGCTTGATAATTTCATTGTTGTTACCCCTTATCTCCTTTCTAAAGGTTTAGAACCACCTAATTGACATGATTTTGCTTGGTCTGTCATATCTTAGAGCTTTTCTTGTTCCATTCCTTCTTGTTTCTAAGCTTCAAGTTACCCTTCTATAACTTGATATCCTCAATCACTTTAGCCTATGCCAAATCCTCCTCAAAGGTTTGATATTACTACAACTATAACAATAATGAAATGTTCTTTATGCAACTTTTTGTAAACATCCGAGTTAACTCAGTAGCAGGTATGGAAAATGGTAGTTTTGCCATCATATTTCTCCATAATTTCTTGTAATCTATAACTGGATCATCATCATGTTGTATTAGGGTAGCTAGATCATATAGGTTCACCTTCTTCTTGATGCCAAAGAAGAAGCGTTCAATAAATGCATCGGCTAGTTGTTCAATACTGGTGATACTGTACCTCTTGAGTTGATTAAACCACTCTCGAGCTAGGCCTGAGAGGATCGTGATGAAAGTACATAGGAGCGGGGCATCACTACTTCCAATATGAAAGCACATGTCTAAAAAACTTGTGATGTGCTCCTGTGAATCCTCCTCTCCTCTAAACTTTTCTATCTTAGGAATTTTAAAATGCTTGGGATAATCGAGAATAGGCACTAATGGGCATAAAGGTTCATTATGAATTTTATTCAAGGTTATATTTTGATAATTTTTTCCTTGCATTTCTATAGCTTTGACCTTTTCTGCGAAGACTTTATAAGTCTCTTCTATGGATTGCCTTGGAGGCACCTTTGGAGGCACGTTCCTCTTCAGTCAAGGCGAAGGAATAGGCTCGTCCTCCTCCTCGACTTGGAATATGTCAGGATATTCTTGATCTAATTCATATTTTACTTATTCTTTGTACTGCTTATGTCCATGAGGCTCAAGCATAGGGCACCCATATCTATGTTGGATTGTGTAGAGAGTATGGGTATCTATATACTCAAGTTGCAAATCGGGTTGTGAAGCAACTCATCTGTCAATGAGCTCCCTGTGCTTACTATGAGGATGTAAACTAACACTAGCCAGTCGATCCTTCTTCTCAACATGATCCTTTTGATCAAGTATGCATTGCTCATGTATTCATTGTTCATACAAGTGTTTTATTATGAGGTGGCATACCATTGGCTCCCATTTTACCCAAACCATCCAACTATCTTCTACGCCATGGCTCATGAGGTGGCATACCATTGGCTCCCACTTTAGACATGTCTATAGTGATATTACAAGGCTCACCTTTATTGGTAGTTTGAGTAGGCCTACACTTGAAAGTGGCCCTCTCCGTTTTCCCCTGGATGGGTGGATCCTGAACTCGTCTATACTTAGATGTTGGGGGCCTCAAGCCTCCCTTAGCTATAGGATGAAGGGGTACAAATCTTGATCTCCTTCTGTAACATTGTAAAATGCTAACACCTAATACTGTAATTGTTGTAAATCATATGAAAATGAGCATTCATACACAAATTAATGACAAATAACACATAACAATAAATATATCTTTCATTATTTTGAATCAATCCATGTTACAAATCCATCCCTCTTAGGGATACCAATTCGATACAAGAATTATAGTAATAAAATCCCTCGCAAGGGTATGTGTCTTTCAATACCTTCTACGATGACACAAAATGCTCCAAGGTGTAGATGACCTTATCCACGATTAGAGGTATTTTTTGCCTTGCATGACAAAACCCTATTAGTCATGCATGCAATAAAAAATAAGAGGTATATCAGTAAGAGAGGAGGCCTCTCTTGATGAGACTTTTGGAGGAAGACTGTACAAAAGATGTCATAAAAATATGAAATTAAAAAAATGTAAGAAATGTGTTAAACTACATTAAACATGATAATTCTACCATTAATATTGTAAAGGAAACATCAATCAATCTATCTAATGCCTCAATTATGAATTTGAAAGCATGAAAGCATAGAAAATACCATTAGTATCTTGATTGCAAGAATGAAATAAAAGTGACTAAAACCCCTAATTCTATCAGTCAAAGTCTCTATTAAAGCAAATAAACATGAAACATGCTTAATATAATGAAGTTAAAAAGATCCTACAATTATAAAATCGAGAAATCATAGATAATACCTTGACCGCGGATCTATCCTACGGTGAGAACTGTTAGCCGTAGCTGAGCCTAAGATATTTTTACCCTTGAATTCAATGGTTGAATCTCTAAATATCTCTATCAAATTGATGGTCAAGGGTCACCTCTGTGTCCTCTGACTAGTTTGGTGGTTGGATTACTCATATTGCGCATGAATTTGGCGTAATTGAGTTTCTTGGCTCTCCTATACTCCTAGGATCTCCATGGCTTGAATTACCATTTTGATCTTTCAATGCTTATAATCTAGGTTTCTATCAATGCAAATAGATGAGTAATTAAATTTATAGGTCTTCATCGCTCGAATTCTCCTATGCATCTCTCCATACATATCCTATTTTTGATGAGGTTCTTATAGAATCTATGAGGGCTATGTCTTAGCTTCTTGAGAAAGCCAAGATCAAGAACAGATAGATGGAGCAGTTGGAGGGAAAATTATAGATCTTTCTACCCCTAAACCACTTGTATCTACAACCAATTGCAAGTGATTTTGTATTGGGTAAGCTCCAACTGATTTTTACTTCTAGATGCATCTCTAAGGCATGGTCTGCACTGCTAACTATGGGTGTTAACCACAGCTAACACTGATTAGGCCAAACTGCCTAAATGAGAGGTTAAAAGCACTATTATACCTTGGTATTTATCCAAGGTCTTCCATATGGTCTTCTAGCATCTCCCATATCAGTAGTCACCTCAAAATGACGTGTTTTAGGTGTCTACAAAATTTGTACATTACACTAGTTATGTGAAAAATGATGTCAATAGAAATTTCAACTCTTTTGCACCTATTATGAATAATGATATCATATGTTACAAATGCAATAATTTTGGGCACAAGGCTAGATGGTGCAAAATAGTACTTCCTAAGTGTAGTAAAAAGAATACAACTTTAACAACTAGGAAAAAGAAAAAGAGAAATGAAAAGGGTAAATCAATGTTAGTTCAAATAGCTCTTCATGCTCAGGATAAATAAGAACAATGGTTTCTTGATAGTGGTTGCTCTAGAAACATGATAGGAGAAAAATACAAATTTCTTGTACTCAAAGAAACTAATAGAGGATCAATAAGTTTTGGTGATAATGGATCAGTAAAAATTGGTGGAAGAGGAACTCTAAGTTTAGATAATGGGAAAACAAGAACATAAAATGTACTATATGTCAAAGAGTTAAGACACAATCTGCTAAGTGTAAGCCAAATTTGTGATCAAGGTCATATGGTTACATTTAAACCAGATAGATGTGAGATAAGAAAGTCAAAAAATGGAAAAGTTATTTCAAATGCAAGTAGAACTCCAAACAACCTCTATATGCTTAGTGAGATCAAAGAGGAAAAGTATTTTCTATCACAAGAATATGAGAGTTGGTTGTGGTATAGAAGAATGGGTCATTTGAATTTTGACAATATAGTCAACATAAGAAATAAACATACTATCAGAGACTTATCCAAGCTAAAAAGGCCACAAAACATAATATGTGCACCTTTTCAGTATGGAAATAAAACTAGAACAAGTTTTAAATAAAAAGGATATATGTCATCTAAGCCATTAAAACTAATACATACTGATCTATATGGTCCTACTATAACACAAAGTATTCAAGGTGAAAGTTATTTCATATTGTTTATAGATGATTACTCCATAATGACTTGGGTAGCTTTCATAAAATATAAGTAAAAAAATTGACAAATTCAAGGCATTTAAAGAACGGATAAAAAATGAAACCACCAAAAGGATTAAGTGTTTGAGGTTTGACAGAGGAGGAGATTTTACCTCAAATAAATTTGTATATTTTTGTTAACATCATAGAATCAAGAGAGAATACTCAACTGCAAGAACTCCTCAACAAAATGGAGTAGTTGAAAGGAAAAATAGGACTATTGAGAATATGGCTAGAGCTATGTTAAACGAGTCCAAGATATTAGATAGATTTTGGAGGTAAGCAGTCAACATAGTAGTATATATAATAACTAGGGCTCAACTGAGTGTAAACCATCACAAGACTCCATATGAGCTTTGGAAAGGAAGATCGACCACTGTAAAACACTTCAAGATTTTTGGAAGCAAGTGTTACATAAGACAAGAAGAGCAAAACTTGGGCATGTTTAATCCAAGATGTGATGAGGGAAGTTTTTTTGGTTATTCTACTAAGAGCAAAGCTTATAGATACTACAAAAAAGGACATGTACTATTGTAGAAAGTATAAATTTAATAGTTGATGAGAAGATAGATTCAAGAGAACCAGTTCAGTAAATTGTGTATCAGGAAGATGGAAGTTGTCAAGAAGAGTTTCATGAGGAATCATATGAAGAGGAGGAACAAACACAAAGACATCTTCCTAAGAATCCATCCAAGTATGTACAAAAATATCATTCAAAAGAGCTAATAATTGGAAATCCAGATGAGAGACAACCAAGGAGAAGAATAATAACACTATCTCAACAAATAAATTTTTCCTTTTTATCTAAAATTGAGCCAAAAGACTTCAATGAGGCAAGTGAAGATAAGTTATGGATTAAGGCAATGGATGAGGAATTAGATCAGATAGAGAAAAGCAATACTTGGGAACTTGTCCCATAACCAAAAGGCAAAAATATGATTGGCACTAAATGGGTATTTAGAAACAAGTTAAATGAAGATGGTCAGGTGGTAAAAAATAAAGCAAGATTAGTATGCAAAGGTTATGCATAGGTAGAGGGAATTGAATTTTATGAGACATTTGCTCCAGTTGCATGAATTGAAGCTATCTGAATCTTCTTAGCCTTTTCAAGATTCAAAAACTTCAAAGTATATCATATGGATGATAAATCAACCTTTTTAAATGGTGTTTTATAATAAGAGGTTTACATTGAGCAGCCATAAAGTTTCAACTTGATTGATAAATCAGACTATGTATGCAAAATAAAGAAATCACTTTATGGACTAAAGTAAGCTCCTAGAGATTGGAATTCAAGATTGGATAAGAACCTGTAGGAATAAGGTTTTAGAAAAGGAATAGTGGATAGTAACTTAAACATCAAAAATGAAGGGAATGACCTACTAATTGTGGTTGTTTATGTTGATGATATCATTTTTGGAGGAAACAATGATAATATGTGTCAAAAATTTACAAAGAGCATGCAGAATGAATTTGAGATGTCTATGCTTGACGAGTTGTCCTTATTTATTAGACTTCAGATTTCATAATTAGAGAAAGGAGTGTTCCTTTCACAAACCAAGTATATAAAAGATATGCTAAAGAAATTCAAGTTAGAAGACTGCAAACCAATAAGTACTCCCATGGTCACAGGATGTAAGTTAAGTAAAGATGATGAATCTCCAAAGGTAAATCAAAAATTATATAGATCTATGATTGGTAGCTTATTGTATGTCACAACTACAAGACCATATATCATGCAGGTAGTGGGATTAGTGGTACGATTTTAGGCAGCACCCAAGGAAAAACATATAGCAGAAGTAAAAAGTATTCTCAGGTATTTAAAAGGGACTATGGATTTTAGGCTCTGGTATCCCAAAAGTGATAGTTTTACTCTCACAACTTATACAGATGCAAATTGGGTTAGCAGTATTTCTAACAAAAAAGGTACAAGTGGAGGAGCATAATTTCTAGGAGATTGTTTGGTCTCTTGGTTAATTAATAAATAGGCATCAATATTCTTATCTATATTAGAGGCAAAGTATATTGCAGTAGTTGACGATTGTACACAGGTATTATGGATGAAGCGAACTCTAGAGGATTTTAAGATAAAATATGATCATCATATTCCCATATTGTGTGATAATAAAAGTGCTATAAATATATCAAAGAATCCAATAATGCACTCAAGTACAAAGCACATTTTGATTAAGTATCATTTTTTGAGAGAGCATGTGACAGATAAACAAGTCAAGTTGGAATATTTTACTACAAAGGAGCAGATTGCAAATATTTTCACTGAGCCACTTCTAAAAGAGACTTTTGAGTACCTATGAGAAAATTTGGGAGTAGTTATACTCCCACCCCAGAGTTAACCACCTCAATAGGATGTTGGGGAGGGACTAAGCTAAGAGTCTCATTACTAGCCTCAAGCCCCAAATGTGACCCTTTGCCATTGATGACAAAGGGGGAGAGATTTGAGTTAGGGGGAGAGCATTCAGTCAGGGGGAGCAGTTTATCAGGGAGAGCATAATAGGAAAAGGTAAAAGAAATGGTAAAAGGTAAATGGGTTACCATCAATGACAAAGGGGGAGATTGTTGGAAATATGAGCAATATTTATTGTCATTGATGTCAAGAATAAGTTTCAGTGAGTAGTGCAAGAGGAAGGATGTCAAGAGTCGCTTTTAGTCATCAGTACCAGTGAAAGATTGCTTTTAGACCTAAGTGAAATAATATTATAATATTTCCCATTATAATATTCAAGGTGGTTAGATAAGGTCTACAAGAGAAATAAGAAGGCCCAAGAAAAATAATATTATAATATTTTATTATAATATTAAAGGTCTAATGGTAAGACCTAAAGTAATTAAATTAATTATAATAATTTCATTATAATTTAATTTATAATTTAATTTGATTAACTTTATAGTTATTAAATTAATTATAAATTAATTATAATAATTTTATTATTAATTAAATTATAATATAATTTAATTAACCCTAAGGTTAGGTTTATAAGGGCAAAAAGAATGCACCGACATCATACATTATTTCCTCCACCGACGTCTAAAATGGTGATGGCACAATGGTATAAATACCATGTGCCTTGGTTGCAAACGACACCTTCATTCGCATAATATAAAGCCTACTATATCTACAATTTTCGTGCAAGGAAGAAGATAAAGTTTTTGTTGTCTTATTTACGCTAGTGAAGGGATAAGCTAAGAGAGACCCTAATTCTCATAACCAACCGGTTGTTTGGGCTAGTGGCAAGCAGTTGTGACTTAAGTCTTTGGAAAGGTGGGAGGACCAATGATCAAACCTCGACGATGGTTTTTGGTGAAGGATTTTTGTTTTAGGTGTCAAAGGGAAGCAACATTTTTGGTTTAGGTGCCAAGGAGAAGCAATAAAGTGCACGAGATGCTTCTTGCTTCCAAGGTGAGAACCTACCTCATGCAGCAGTTGAAGTCGTAGCTAGGGTACTGGTTATAGTACATCGTGGGTTTTATTCCCACTAAGGGCAAAAGGTATTTAATTTTTAAATTTAAATTTTAAATTTAATTTTTTCATAAGGTTTGTTTGGCATGAGCTTTTAGGGAGATATAAGGTTTATGAAAATTAAATTTGATATTATGATTTTGGTTATTAAGTGTTGAATGGAGTAATAAGGCTTTAGATGAGTTTAAATATTATTTTAAAATAAAGTCTTATTGTGTTTAATATTTGAGAGGAGTAATAAGGTGTAATTGAGATCTAATGTTTTGTATAGTGAGAATAATTTGTGAGGGAATTATTGAATGAAGTTTTGAGAAGGTTTTTGCTATCTAACCCTTGATATTTGAAAAAATGAGTAATTGTGATTGAGCCAGGTTTTTACAGTCAATTTTTCATCAAACAAAAGGTATGGGCACATCTTCCTTGTGAGTGATTATTGGATGTTGTGAATGCTAAGTTGGAGTAAAAATGATTGTTTGATAAGCTTTTTTGATTTTACTTGTTAAAGGTTTTCTAAGTAAGATTTTATGATAAAAACCTTATTTGATAAGAATTATTGGAAATATTGAATGAGCCTTCATATGCATGACTAGGGTTTGTGCAAGATCATGAGTATCATTGTTATGTGAGGCTTTTTTGATAAGCATTGTTACCTAAAATTTCATTGAGTTATTGGTTGAGTGGAGTAAGATTATGTGGAAGCTTACAATACATATTTTAGACAAGTCTTGGTGAAGACTTGTTGAGCAGATTGGACAAGTTCTAAGTGAGGACTTGTTGAGAATATTTAAGGTAAGTCTTGTTGAGGACTTGATGGACATATTTGAGATAAGTATTTGAGAAGACTTGTGAGTAGAGTTGATTGATTGATTTATTCAAACCTTGAGTTAAGTTTTGGGGAAGATCTAGCAAAGTTGATTTGTGATTGAGTCAAGCTTTGTGTTAAGGCTTGAGGACAGAGTTTAGTGTAGATTTAAGGATAGGTTTGTGCTATACTAGAGATAAATATTGAGCAGATTTGTGCTAGACTGAAGGGTTGTGTTTAGTACAAATCAAAGACAAATATTGAGCAGATTTGTGCTAGACCAAAGGATCGTTTTTAGTGCATATTTGAGACCGAGCTGATAGCAAGTGTTGGAGGTGAAAAAGTATAGAGGATAAAAGTATCCAGTGAATAGATGTCCATTAGCCAGGGTAGTGAAGATAGGTCTTCTGAGTGAGGGTAGGAGTCTTCTATGGATAGTGATCCATAAGCTAGTGCAGTGGAGGTAGTAGTTCTTCTAGAAGATCACCAGCCAGAGTGTAGGAGAAGGAGTTCTCCTATGGATAGATATCCATGAACTTGATTAGGGAATTGGTGTATCCTTTGGATAGAATTTCATAAACATTATAATAGGGAAAGGATTCCCAAGAGAATTTATTTGAAAAAATTTATAAGGAATATTTTCTTCGTGGAGTAGCCCACATTGGGTGAACCATGTTATATCATGTCTCTCATGTGTGTGATGCTTTGTGTTATGTTTACTACTTTAATATTGTTGATGTTATCATATGGATTGAAAAGAAAAAAAATTATCTACTGTTCACCCCCCTCTCAGTATAAGCACATGTTCTTCACAATCTACCTTGATATTTCCAAAATGGCTATGGATGTTGGGCAATATTTTTGCAAAGCATTTGGGGGTATTTTCAACCCATATAATATAATATAAGAATATTATTTTGTATAGAAGAAATATCCTGCTCTTTCTTCATGTAGAAATGATCTCACTTCGGCCTTGAATCTCGTAGGCTCTTATCCACATAGGCGAGCATGGATCACTGGAAGGACATTTTAAACAATGTAATAAGATACATATTTCATTCATAAATGAGTATAATCAAAGACTTATTTTTATTACATCCCATGTAAGAAAAAAGCATAAAATATTACAAGAATTTTCAAATGAAACTCATAATAATTTTAGATCCATGTTTTATCCCTTTTAGTAAACATTCCATTTTATTTAAGTGCAACACAACCTCAATAATTAAATCTATAAAGTAGTAAATATAAGATCAAAGTATGCAGGTGTAACACATCATATATAATAGTAGAACCCTTATGAGAAAAACCCAACCTTAAATCATCCATTCTATTTTATAATATTAACTGTTTCTAATACAATGGTATAAATGAATTACCACGATTACTTTTTCCAAATATAAGAGTCCCATAATTCTTGTGTCCCCAATATTATGAATTGTACATTATAATACAAAATCAATAAGGGAAGTCCATAATTCCCTTGAATGATTTCCACATACATTCCTCTATGGATTATACAAAACCATGTTTCCTACGATATTATAACAAATAACAAATATCACAAAGGAACCCCATAAATTCCTTAAAGAATGGATTCCCCATACATTCTTTCCAAAAATATCATTTTTCCACAAAATGGAATTTTAATGCAACCAAGCATTTATATCCATTCCTTCCAAAAACATTCATTTTTCTATAAAATGAAATTCTAATGCAACCAAGCATTCATATTCATTCATTTTTCCATAAAATGAAATTATAATGCAACCAAGCATAAATCCTTTAAATTTACTTAAAGAACATAAAAGAGGAAACCCCAATAATTTCCTCAATAATGAATTTCCCTATCCATTCTTTATTAATTAAATCTAAACATTCTAAATAGTCAAACAAAGAGGAAATCCCATAATTTCCTCAAGAATGGAAATTGATCCCAACAACTTATTCAATTTCTCCATGAAATTGATCCCAAACAATCACTCAATTTCTCCACAAAATCACTCTATAACAATCATCCAATTTTCCTACAAAATTATTCTATAGCTAGCATTCAATTTCTCCACAAAATTGTCCTAGTTATACGTTCACAAAATTGTCCTTTAGTTCACTTACAAATTTTTCACAAATTTATTCTCTATGAAACTATAGGGAACAAATTTTTCACTAATTTGTTCCCTATAGTTTCATACAAAATTTCCTCAAATTTATTCCTCATGAACCATAAGAATTTCCAAAATTTATCTTATGAATTTTATTTAATTAATTCCACAAACTAGCATTCAAATTTTCTACAAAATTATTTATAGTTAGCATTCATCCTTTCCAAAATAGTTTTCCTATAGTTTTCAAACTAAGGTTCATTTTTTATACTACTTAATTTTATCTATCCTTAATTTCGAGTTTGCTATACCTTTTTCTTTAATAGCATGGTGTTGCTTAAAAACCTTCAAACATTTAGGTGTTAGTTGGTAAAAAGAAAAAGGTTCAATATAATGTTGCTCTATAACCTCCATAACCTAGGGGTTAATTGCAAAAATATGTGGGCTTAAAAACATCCAAACGTTTAGGAGTTAATTGGTAAAAAGAAAAAGGTTTGACTCCAAGAAATCACCTCAAAGGTAATGGTTCAATATAATGTTTCTCTATAATTTTCTTTCATGGCATAATGTTGCTTTATAACCTCAGTAACCTAGGGGTTAATTGCAAAAAGAGGTGGTATTAACAAGAAGAAGACATCTCAATAATAAAGGTTTAATTTATCAAAAAGGGTGTGTTTAAGTCAACTAATCAATCATCAACTCGGTTCAATCTAGTCAACCACATTCAAGTCTTAATCAACACTATAAAGCAATCAACTAAACCATGCATCTAACAATCGACTATAGGCAAGGTCAATTCTTAAGCTATATGTCCAAGCAGCAAATGCACTTTCATTTAGCATGGAGTAGCCATCACTCGGTGGTCCCTTGACCATCGAGTGGTGGTCAGTAAATAAAGGAAGTCCTTTCTCTTTTAAGCCACACTCTACCTCCCACATAGATGATATGGGATAACCCATATTGCATACTATAAAAAGGATGTCATGAACAAGGTGTAATATAATAAACAAGCAATCCTAGCAAACACGTAGTGGAAAGAAAGTGAATCTATGCAAGGATCAACCGGGGGTAAGGATCTTCCACATACACCAAGCGACCACAAAGTGACATGGTCCTCAACCACAACTTGGTTTTTGAGTATTTATGGGAACCTTGCTCCCTATAAACACCACTCGATCTCGAGCATAACCCATGTAGGATATTGCTCATGAAATATGATAACAGTCTTCCACCTAATCTCATCATGCACTATCCAGGATGCAATGGTAGCTCAGGAGCAATGAATAAAGAAATTGAACCTAAACAGCCCCTAAAAACCCTCTAAAGTTTCCAAGGAAATATGAAATGCCATAAATTCCACTCTCTTTCCACCTATGATGATATTTCCATGTCTAAAAATGTCAATTAGGGTAGGAGATTCAATTTTTGTTAGCATATGTTATTGTTACTATTGTTATTACATTATTAGGGCATATCAAAGTTGTTTGAACATCCTATTAATATAGGGATGTTACAGTTTATTAGGTCTGGATTCTACGGACTAATCCTAATATCTTTTGTATTATTTAATTAGCTTCTGATTAATGAAATAATGTTGTGTTTCATTACATGGTATCAGAGTGAGTTGTTTTGACCCCGCTCCTTGCCTTATTATGGCCGCTCATTTGTGCAAGATCTAACCCGATACGAGCGCAGACCTGACTCGAGCAAGAATGTTGTGTTTCATTACATGGTATCAGAGTGAGTTGTTTTGACCTCGCTCCTTGCCCCATTATGGCCGCTCATTTGTGCAATATCTAACCCGATACGAGCGCAGACCTGACTCGAGCAAGAATGTTGTGTTTCATTACATGGTATCAGAGTGAGTTGTTTTGACCTCGCTCCTTGCCCCATTATGGCCGCTCATTTGTGCAAGATCTAACCCGATTCGAAGGCAGACCTGACTTGAGCAAGAATGTTGTGTTTCATTACATGGTATTAGAGCGAGTTGTTTTGACCCCGCTCCTTACCCCATTATGGCCGCTCATTTATGCAAGATTTAACCCGATTCGAGGGCAAACCTGGCTCGAGCAAGAGCAGAGACCTGTTGGATCTATATGAGTGGACGAACTACCTGGTCATCCAGGCACGAGATCTCGCGAACTGAGAACTATCTGACCACCCTCTTAGATCTCTAACCAAGAAATCTAGCGAGTTGTATAGCAGGGAGAAGGTGACCTACGTGATCTAACTGTGGGTACGAATCTCGAGGCTTGTAGTCCTCGCCACTGGCCTCATGCGGCTCGGTCCCTTGGAGGAGACTTGAAGACCTGACGGCTACTGAATCCCTACATGGACCTATGTGGACGTGACCTAGCTGTGACGACTAGGCTGACTGTGAAGACCTGACGGCTACTGAATCCCTACATGGACCTATGTGGACGTGACCTAGCTGTGACGACTAGGCTGACTGTGATGGGCTGACCTGACGGACTCTACCTAGAGACAAGCTAGGGACCCCGACTGGACTGTGTATATATGGATAGACGGGCCCTACCCTACGCGAAGTGGGACATGGCAAAATTTAATTTTTTTTGGTGAGAGATCAAGACACGTGGCAACCGATTTGGATGTAGTTGACGAGGGTCGATAGCAGTTGGTATAGGCTACTCGCAGGTAGTCATATACATATGTCATCCCACAATCCTATTCATGTGGGATAATTGTTGAAATTTTCTGGTCAACGATAAACTCTCACAAACCCGCAGACGAGTTTGTCAGTTACCATTTTTGGCTCGGACGACATCAAATGCGTTGACAACCCGATATCAGGCAGTGTACAGAAGCTTGATATGATGCGATCGTTTCATACAGTCCACGAGATCCATCACCATTTTGCGCAATGAATTGCAAGAGATGCAGACATGATTTACAGTGGATAAAAGGAATAGATAGGTGAATCTATGGCATCTCTTACTGCAAACAAATTTTTTTTTGAATCTGTATTCAACGCTCCAGTGTACGGGAACAGACAACACCGTTGGAAACTTTTGCAGCTTCTGATTGGCAATGATTTCCCGGTAGCTAACTGCCATTAATGGACGACTGTGAACTTGCGATCTAAAGGCGAATTGAAACACACAAATCCGACGTCTGCAATGTTGTTAATCTGGTTTTGCTGTGGTGGTTGCTAAATCCATTTACAGATTAACAATCATAGTGGTGCAGTATTTTGTTTTGATTTTTGGCTTCAATTTACATTTTTGGCAATGATTTTGTGTGTTAAGGTTGTAGACTGCGGATTGTAAAGTTACAGATCCGATTGCATATCTGTTCAATGAAATGAAATGAATAGATATGATGCTGACCAATGAGCACTAACATCTGGTAGTGCCGCTTGAAGGATTTCGTTGAAGAGGCATCGCTAGTCGAACGTGGAGCAGCAGGTTTGGTATACATTTGCAAAATGACCATCGACGAGTAGGTGTTTTTTATGGATGACTAGCCATGCCTGGGGAGGAGCATTGCAGTTTGGATTTGTAGCGTCAGAGCTTTGTGACTTGTGACAGCACGAAGGAATCAGCGAAGGATTTTCTCTAAGACATCAGAGCAGACTGCCGCACCGCCTAGACAGGAATGTCACCCACCCAAAGAAAAAGCAGTGCTGCCACTAAAAGGGAGCGGAGCCACCGTCTACCTTGTGCACCACCAAGGAGCACCGCCTTGTCCGTGGTGCCCATTTGGTAAGGCACCCCTTGAAATACACAGTTGGAGCGTCACCTTGCCCGTGGTGCCCATTTGGAAAGGCCGTTTTCTTTTATAATCACTTGGCAGTTGGAGCCGGAGTGGTCGGCAGCCTACAGCCAAGATGCTGACTATATGGAGGTCAGGGGTTCCAAACCCCAAAGGTATATATCTTTTTTAATATTTTGGTTTTTATAATTTTGCTTAATGATTAAATCTTGTTTTTATTTAAATATTTTATTTCTTAATTATTTTTTTAATTGAGAAACTTTAATATTTTTTTTTGTTAAAACAAATTTTATCATTAAAATTATTGTTGCATTTATAAACTAAATGTTTTATACCTTTATCCCACTTTATACAAAAAGGGAGATCAAACATTATTCAAACCTTGTCAAGGCCATCACAAGGCATAACATCATCCAAACCTCAAACCTTTTTTTAGGCTTCATAAATAGCAAAAGTTTTTTTTTGTTTGAAGTACTTAAGGGGGGATTTTTTGGTGATATATTGTGTTAATCTACCTACAACGCAAGCTTTGTAAGAGCCTTTTGAGGCTTCATAGTTGCATTTTTGCAATACAAGGGGGGATACATTTTTTTCTCTCCATCTCCTATCTTACATACAGGGGAGATATAATTTTACAAAACCAAGGGGAGAATACTTATAAGGGTGCATTTTCGGCTATGACCGACACCTTAGTCAAATTATTTTTGCAAAATTTCATTGTAAAAGGTGCATTTTTGGTAGAGACCGACACCTTAAGAATGGGTAGATCAAAGAAGAAAACTATCCCAAAATCAACTGATGTTGCTAAATCAGTTAAAGGCCCATACTTTTCCCCACACATGGATAGGATGGATTTTTATGAAGATGGCACATTTCTCACACTACATAATGGTGTAGATGCCATAATCAATGATTCTGCGTCTTGTGAAGATATGCATAAAAATGGTGTTCTAATCCCTATTGGTGTTGTAATGGGAATATACATGTCATTTTATGCTCTTGATATTGCACAGCATAAAGATAAAAGGAACATTAGTGAGGAAATAGAGGTCAAAACCCTAATGGTCGATGCTTGTAGTGACACAAGTGACCTTCAACCCATGGTGGCGAATGCTTGTTGTGACACATGTGACATTGAGCCCATGATGGCAAATGCTTGTTGTGATACAAACAACCTCCTACCTTCTATGGTAGATATCAGTTGTAGCACAGGTGATCTCATAACAATAGCATATTTTTCTTATGATACTAGTGACTTAAAAATGGAACCTCCTAAAAATGAACTCCATAATCTCATCAATAATGACAAATGTCATATTGTTAAAAGCATTGATGAAGATGATGAAATTGGGTGTTTTGAAAAACACACCAAAGGATATGGATCCAAACTGATGAAGAAAATGGGATTCAATGGTGAGAGATTAGGTAAACATGAACAAGGCATTAAAACTCCTATAATGCTAAATTTTAGGGTAAAGCATGAAGGCCTTGGCTATTCTGGACAAGCAAGTACTAGTGATTCCATGTTTGTAAAACCTAAATCTCCTCTATATCCTAAAAATCATTGTTGCAATAATTGTGGAGAGACAAGACATGTTGTAGCTAGATGTTAGAAATTACATCCTTGTGATTCATGTGGATGTATGAATCACTCTTCTTCTAGTTGTTGGTACAAAGTGAAAATGGCCAACAAGGTTCATATTGATTGTGGATGGACAAATCTCACATAATGGACCATGATGAAAGAAATATTGTATGGCTTCTACCAAAAATGTAAAACCTATGATAGACCCCGAGGCAAATCCAGTGACATACTAAGTGGCAGTCCCAGAGATAATGACCCAGAGACATAGTTCTAGAGGCAGATCTACAGGTAGATCTAGAGGCAATGATCCAGAGGTAGATTCATAGGAATATATCGAGATAGAATCAATGGTACAAATCCAGAGGTATGCTTAGATCCAAAGCCAGAGCCATGATCCAGATCCAAAATCGAAGACAAAGCACGAGCCACCATTCTTTCATTTCTCTTATTCTTCACTATTTTTGGGACAGTTATATGTATTGCCCAAATAATAGAATAAGGGGGGATGTTAGCATAGCTAGTAGTTATATTATTACCCAAATAATGTAATAATGGGGATGTTAGTGTCTATTATTGTTACTGTTGTTATTACATTATTAGGGCGTATCAAATTTGTTTGAACGTCCTATTAATTTAAGGATGTTACAGTTGATTAGGTCCAGATTCTACGGACTAATCCTGGCATCTTTTACATTATTTAATTAGCTTCTGATTAATGAAATAATGTTGTGTTTCACTATAATTTTGACTCAAAATTGCTCATAGTAGTTTAAAAATACAAATCCCTATCAATTTGGGTAAGCCTAAATTGTCCACACACATCCATGTAAGGGTGTGAAACTCCTTTATAATTATTAAATTGGTGACTACGCCTATCAAGAATAGAATAGGGTAATGACCTTTAACATCACATCTCAAATAGTAAATCTGTTGTCTAATTAAAAACACCATATCTAAATGATAATGCATATATCATATGAAATGATTCATGATGTAACCGTATTTGATCAAAAATAGGGTTTTCAGATGAAGCAAAACATAGGCAGATGTAGGTCCAAAGAAATCTATTGTACAAGGAGTCATTCAAAACATAATTTTTTTTTAACTACTCATCATAGTTGTAGCTACAAAATATGATTAAGCATACATAATCTATACCAATGATGAGACCTGCCAAGGGAGGGTTTGAAATATTCCTCCCTTGGACTAAACACAAACCCTTATGTTTCCTTACAAAAAAATTATTCATGAATATTAACATAGGTTTGCATAACCTCCACTTTCCCTAAGATACACTTTGTTTAATATGGTATTCCCACTAGACCCTGCTTGTTTTACCATCTATATCATAGAGATAAAAATATGATTAGCATCATATTTTTTAAGTAGAAAATATCATAGATCTATATTAGTTTAGACACGGAAACTAGGTTAATCAAGACATCACATGATGAGTACCTAGCCTATGACTTAGAATATTATGATACACTTAATAATATCAATGGTCACACTTGCTCCAAGTAAGGTGTCATCCCAAGAGTATTATCATCCATTGATAATATCACTGGTCACACTTACTCCATGTAAGGTATCATCCACTAATAATATCAATGGTCAAAATTACTCCATGTAAGGTACTATGCATTAGATAAATTTGAACAAGTTTTTCATAATTTAATCTTAGGATTCACTCCTAAGTTGGGCTTATATACCTTTTATTGCTCCTAAGCCTCATATTCTAGGACCTACTTTATTAACTTAAAGAGAGGGTCCCATACTCCTCTCAATAAGAATATCTTAAACTTAAGTAAGTATAAATTATATATCTACTCCTCATTAAGTAATATTAAAATATACAAATAAAATTCCGTATTTATTCTTTTCCATTAAGTATAGTCAAAACTTAACTAATAATAAGGTTTCCATCTCTATTATTTACAAATAAGTATGATAAATTCCTATAGATGTATCCCAAATTGCTTCTTCTTTAATTACAAGGTATACCACAACTGAGAACTAGTCATTGTAGATGACACTCAAATAGTTAGGATGTGGTATCATCCTATAATACTAGGGTTCATCCTTATGCTAATACATAAAGGACACCTTAATGGTCCCCCACACCGTCTTACCAATTTTCACAAATGTAATACCATTTGACCATAGCATAGGGTTCTCCATTTTTGTCCATAAAAAAGAGAATACCTTTTACCTATTCATACATAAGTAAGTCTATGTAGGATCTTAGTGTGTATTTACCTTGGACCTAGATACATGCTCCTTCATGGTGAATCATTTAGGACTTATTGCTTAGTTACCATGTGGCTAATTGAGGATACTATCATCTCATGTATTAAATAGCTTGGCTACCCTAATCCTAAGGTACCAACATGACTTATGATGATAATCCATACCTCCAAGGTAGGGTAATTATTCCAAGCTTTCTTGCTTAGGACTTTCCAAAAAAAATTCCCAATTTTTGAAATCCTCTAGGCTACACCACCCAAAATATCACAAGAAGGTTTGAGTGTTGCCTACTATAACTCCCCTCAAACAATGATATTTAAGTGTTGCCTACCACAAATCCATTCAAGTATTGGGATCATCTGGTCCAACTCTAAATAAAATTTAATCAAGCATACTTATTCTTAGTGTGATAAAACATTTCCCATGAGGTGTGTTCATGCTTAAATAAACTACATAAACCAAAATCATCTATATCAATAATTGGATAAACATTCCTTAATATATAAAATTACATGCTTATAGGTTACATTTGCAAAGTCCACTGGAATACACACCATGCATCAATAAAGCACACAAATAGTATCTTTTTAGACACACCATAAAACAATCCTTACAACTAATATCTCTTGATCCATTCATTATTTTATGCTAGACCTAGTTCTCTTAGAGAGGTTGTTCAAGATTTACCTCATGATCTTGCTCATATTGATCGTGTTATTCTTCTGTTCTTTAGTAGTATGTTGTGATGGAGTGAGCATTCCATGGCTCACTAAAGCATCTAAAAACAAAGTCAAATATATAGTTCTATACTCTTCCCTAGCTTGTTATAATTGTGCATTCTCAACCTATATGGTTGTTGATGTTGCCCAAATATTTTTTTTTCTACCTCCTACTACAATATCTCACTCTATAATGGTAGCATCCCTTTTAGACTCCAACATCATATTTTCTTGTGCCTAGATACTTTCTTACTCAATCTATTGTGATTCCAACTATTGAACTTGTTGTCTCAAAGACTTCACTTCATGCAGTCCATCCATCATGAAACACCATCCATCATCTTCTTGAATTTATATTGGACTAGCTTTTGTTTCTACCTAATGACATACATGTCATATAGAAAGTTCCTCTTCTACTTCTATACCCTCGGGTATAAACCCTTCTCCTTTACTAACAAAATTGGCTGTCTCTCTCACTGCTTCATCACTTTCTTCCACATCCTCTTCCTTTGTACTATCCTATTTTTTACATAGCTATGTGTCCCACCACTTATTATACTTTAGATTTGTACCAATATCATCCTCATATAGTACTCATATGAGCTCATCTACCTCTAAGTTCAATGGTTCCATTTGTGGTGGTATAATTTTATTCCTTTATTTTTTATGTAGATCATAGGTGGATCCAGTATTCTTTGTCTAAAACTAAACTATTGCAATACATGAGTATATTTAAAATAATCATATTGTATGTTCAATCATCCAATCATACACCTTGCTCATTGCACAAGAGCTAGTTTCATCCCATCATCTACACATATTGGGCCCTTTTTCCATGGTCTCCAGATCACATCTTGGGGTTTCAAAAATTTCTATATAGAGCGATACCACTATCAAATGCCTTCATGTGGTCTGTTAATTCTACACTCTTTCCCCATATACCACCTTAATACATAAGGTACCTCTAGTCCCACCAAACTATATGTATCATAAGGTAACCCTTGGGCTATTTCCACAACCACATGTTCCCAGGACTATACTTGTAGTAAGAGGCTATATCTCATCCCTGTTCATTTTATCATTCACACCTAGAATAAATCTCTATAAGTATGATTGATCTTTCCACTAGGTCCTGCACTACTTTCCATACTTTAAGTCTTTTTGACTTAATGTAGATCTATAATATTGATGCCTTAATCAATGCCTCCAAGATTGTTTTTACTCAAGGTGGTGTGGAAGACGATATGCTAAAACCTTAAAATAACATTTTGTTTCCTTTGATTCTTAAATAATTTATTTCTTTATTTTAATTTCTTCTTCACAATATTCTCTCTTATACCCTTATTTTGGTACATCCTTGTACACTTCTAATAGAAATTCCTTGGACTTTGTTGTTGTTTCTTCTATGGACTCTATTGCTATTGTTAATGTAGATTCAACTCTTGAGTCTTTTTTTGGTTCTTCAACTTGTTCCCCTTTCATAATTGCTTCTTGTTTCTCCAATGATCCTTTCTTCTTAATATTTTCCTTCTAACTACAACCAGGAACTTGCACTTTATCATCTATATTTTTTGGTTATGTTATATCCTCTTTAATTGTTTCTTTTAGTTCCCTTTGAAGCCTTTATATTTCTTCTTTATATCCTTTGATGGTGATCTTCAAACTAGCTATATTTTTATATGGGTTCTACCAACTTAATAATACATGCTTTATTTCATCCCAAGTGAAACACTTATAATTTCTTTCCTTCGCAAGAATTTTGTACCAATCATACTTCCTCTCTTCAAATTTTACTAAGTTGTCATTCCCAAAAAAATCCCTAGAATATAGAGATCTAAACTTCATACACCATTATCAGGCATCAATGTCATCCTTCCCAATAAAAATTGGTAATTTTGTGATGTCAACCCTAAAAATTCATAAAAGGAGCTAGGTATTTCGGAAAATATGGTATTTTTCTTTCTTTTTTCATAACATTCTTTATTCCTTGCTATCAACAAATAACTCTGTAGATTTTCTTTAGAAAAAAATTACACAGCAACAAATAAATTTTTTTCTTTAATCTCCAACAATACTTGCAGCATTTCCCTAAAATCTTCCCTTCACAGTATTTCTTTCATAAACCTTTATTCCCAATTGAATTTTACCTCAAATTAAAAACTTTTGCAATGACATCACCTATAAATTTTGAGTCCCTTCCATTCACATTTAACCATCCAAATAATTTAATCAATCCACATTTCCCATAGTGAAGGTGGATATTCTACAAGCACTTGAGCACCATAAGGAGAAAATATGGAAAAATACTCCATCGAGAAAATTAGGAGTTTTTAAATGTGTTTTAACTTGCTTCTTTTATAATATTTTAAAAGGATTTTCTATGGTTTCCTTATTATTAATATTAAGAATCTTTCAATATATTCCTTTGTAATATTTTATGGAGATTTTAATAGCCTTCATTTATTATTTATATCTTCCTTTAGCGAGGATTTCCCACCCTAAAACCTTTTAATATATTGTAATGATTTTTCCTATGAAATTTTTCTTCATGGTCATGATATCATACAAGGTACTTTCACCATTGAAACTTCTTATCTTAAACTTGAAACTTTTCTCAAATAAAATTTTGAAGGATAAATTCCCTTGATTTTTTCTCAAAAGTGCTTCTTGTTTAGTCTCTTTTGATTGAAACAAAAGTAGTATTAGGAGAAGAATTCTTTCTTCCCTCTACCTACTCTAATACCACATGTCAAGATTCATTGTTTCAATGCTTTGCATTATATACTTATAGGTATTTAAAATACATATTATGTCTTATTTAGGTATAACAAACTTATCCTATATCACATCATGGACCTTGTGATGGGTGGTTAGATCACATGCCCTATAACATGGACTATGATTGTCATGACCCTCCCTAGTTGACTTTATGGCACAAAGAAACAATGTATTAACCTATGGTGTGGTGATACTTAGTTTGAACAATTGTACCAAATATATTATGTTTAGTTGATTTGTGAAGGACATGTTATTGCTAATATATTGCCAAGTGTGCAGGATCCGGTATACTTGTGGGCGGAGAAGGCAGAAGCATCCACCATAAATGAGGGTGCCTACGATCAGGGGAATTGATGATTAAGGTACTCGGAGGTAACATGGATAGATACCTTCATATATGTATGCATTATCGAAATGGATAATCGTCGATGGTTGATCTCCTTGAGCCTTAGTTGTAGCCTAGTAGTTATCGTAAAATATTTGGCTGAGATAGATGATAGGGTCGATGGAAAGATTCCCTCTTTTTTGCTTTATAAATTTATTTTCTCTTTGTTGCATAGTGGTTGGAGTAGCATAATGTTGGAACTGCTATAGAAAAACAACTACCAAATATATGTGGATTCATAAAACTAATTGTTTTGTTAAATAAAATATAGAGCATCATTTTCATAGAGAAAAGCATATTAAATTTGAATGTTAAATAAAGATTCATTCAAAAGGATCAATGAAGTTTGATTAAATAATTGATTTAATTAAGCTCATTAGTAAACCTCATTTTATTTAATAGATGAGAGTTTTTTTAATTTAATTAAAGGTATTCATTTTAATTCTAATAGAGAATTCATTGAAAGACTTTAATTAATTAAAAACAAAAAACAAAACAAAAAACATATATCCATTTAACAAATAAGATGTCTTTTATTTTAATGAAAAAATTATGAAATTGTATAAATAAAATAGGTATCTTAATGGTGATAATTATCAATAAAGGATATATATTTAAAATAAAGAAGATATGTTAAAATGATACCATCCTTATAAAATATAAAAAGGGATAATATAAAATATGTAAATATCCCATTCCCTTATAGCTCGTCAACTATGAAATAATCTAGGGTGGTTGATAGGCTTCCAAATATGAAAATCATTGGATGAAGGGTTCCTTACCTCCAGAGAAAGGGATGTAGAATGGAAGGGGAGGAGGCTTGAGGATAGGGATCGAGGTTCGATACAGACCACCTAGAGGAGAATAAACTCATATGGTGTGAGAAGGAGAAAAGAAAGAGAAAATAATAGAGTGGACAAAGTAGGACGAACAAGCAAATGGAGAGAACGTAGACCAGGGACAGGAAATACAATGAATTCATTATAAGCAAAGGAGAAGTGACCTAGAATCTACTGATCCCCATTTCATAGCAGCATTGAGGTTGGAGTATTATAATTTAACCTACCTTTTTTATTTAATGCTTTGTATGGTGAAAATTGGTGTTTTAGAAACCATAAATTGCTTGGTTGAAAGCTTTATGTTTATGTTATGCTGATGTTTTTTTAGAAACCATAAATTTCTTGGTTGAAAGCTCTGCATTTTTGCCCTGTTGATGTTTTTTAGAAACCATAAATTGTTTGGTTGAAAGATAAGTGTTGGGTGTGTGTTTGGGAGAGTGCCTATCCAAGATAGATGCAGTGTGTGTTTGGGAGAGTGTCTTTCCAAGCTAACACTGTGTGTGTGTGTTTGGAAGATTGTTTGTCCTAAGTTGGGCAGTGTTTATATTTTTAGAGAGCGTCTATCCAAGCTAGTGTTGTGTGTGTGTTTAGGAGTGCGTTTGTCCAAGCTAACATTGTATATGTGTTTGGGAGAACGTTTATCCAAGCTAAACGTTGTGGGTGTGTATTTGGGAGAGTGTCTATCCAAGCTAAGCACTGGGTGTATGTTTGGGAGAGCGTCTATCCAAGTTAGATGCAGTGTGTGTTTGGGAGAGTGTCTGTCCAAGCTAAACACTATGTGTGTATATTTGGGAGAGCATCTGTCCAAGTTAAACACTATGTATTTTAAGAGATGCCCGTGTAAGCTCAGGTTTTGTGCTTTTAGGAAACCACTTGGGTATGCTTAGAGACTCTATTAAGTGTTTCAAAGTTGTGAGTTAGACCTCCGCATATAGGTAAGAAGGGACACTGTGTTTAGGAGCACCGTCTTATGGAAACCATCATGCTTTGGAAGAAGGGCATTTAATTAAATAGGAAACCTTTCATTTTAATGATTATTAAAGGGCATTTAATTAAATAGGAAACCTTTTATTTTAATGATTATTAAAGGGAATTTAATTAAATAGGAAACCTTTGATTTTAATGATTATGAAAGGGCATTTAATAAAATAGTAAAACCTTTGATTTTAATGATTATTAAAGGGAATTTAATTAAATAGGAAACCCTTGATTTTAATGATTATTAAAGGGCATTTAATTAAATAAGAAACCTTTGATTTTTTTTTTATAAGAGAAATACCCCTTGTGGGACTTCCTTGGTCTGAGAGACCACAAACAGGGGTTCTACACCATCAAAGTCACCTGGGAGTCGCACCCGACGCTGCCCACACCAACATTATCAATTGGATTTTGGTTACCCAATTCAAATTTTTGGTAGGGTGGATATTTGAACTTGGGACATCCCTTGGAGGATTGCCCTCTCCTATCCAACTCACCTACAACACCTGGGTAGGAAACCTTTGATTTTAATGAATATTAAAGGGCATTTAATTAAATAGGAAACCTTTGATTTTATTGATTATTAAAGGGCATTTAATTAAATAGGAAACCTTTTGTTTTAATTATTATTAAAACACATTTGATTAAATAGGAAACCTTTGATTTTAATGATTATTAAAGGGTATTTGATTAAATAGGAAAACCTTTGATTTTAAATATTATCTTAGGGTTTTAATATAAAAGGAAACCTTTGATTTTTGATGATTATCTTAGGGATTTTAAAATTAAAAGGGATGTGGATTTGTTCCTTAGATTTAAGTTATGAGACTTTGATTTAAGGAATGAATGAATTGTTTATTTAAAGATTTAAAGGGGTGTGATTTTAATGCTTTATAGAGTAAATGATTTAATTGGATTTTGTGAATGGAAAAACATGTGGATTTATTCTTTAGATTGAAGTTATGGGGCTTTGATTTAGGGAATGAAAATAAAATGATTGTTTTATAGGATTTCAACCAATACCTAAATCATTTATTCTTTTGATCTAAAGAATAAATGATTTAGGGATTTAATTTACGAAGGAAAGGGTGAAATACCTTATTCATTAGACTTTGAAAGGTATAAGGAGTGTTGGTAAGGCCAAATGGCATCACCAAGAATTCGTAGTGCCCTTCGTGAGTGTGAAAGGTCATCTTAGGAATATCCTTTTCATTGACTCGTATTTGGTGGTAGCCCGACCATAAGTCTAACTTGGAAAAATAAGTTGCCCCATGGAGTTCATCTAATAGCTCGTCTATGATCGGAATAGGAAATTTATCCTTGATGGTCATTTTATTAAGCACTCAAAAATCGACACATAAATGCCATGATCCATCCTTCTTTCTAACTAAAATAATTGGAGAGGAGTAAGGGTTTTTGCTAGGTCTAATTACTCCTGCCTTAAGAAGCTCTTGTACTAATTTCTCTATTTTGGTCTTTTGGATGTATGGATAACGATAAGGTCTAATATTAGGAGGTTGATGCCCTGGAAGTAGTGGAATAGTGTGATCGTGAATTCGTTGTGGAGGTAGTCCTTTTGGTTCATTGAATACCGCATTATGGTGGTCTAAAATCTTTTGTAACTCTGGTGTCTCCTCTTCTTTGTGACTAGGTTGAATTGAAAATAATTGGGCGACCATTCCTTTGTTTCATTTTCAAATAATTTTCTTCATTCTATACGAGCTTACGATTTGGGAAGGTCCTAATTTTAGGCCTTTGATAATATAGGTTTGGTTTTTTTTTGTGAACTTCATCCATAGTTCATCAAATTCCCATTGGACTATGCCCAAGGTTCGTAACCATTGTACGCCTAGTACAATGTCACAACCACCTAGGGGTAGGACGTACATGTCATATTTCATGTTATAAACCCCCATAGTTAGTTTTATATTTCTACATTTTCCTTTGCATGCAATTTTTTTGTCGTTTCCAATCATCACTTCGAAGTTATTGCAAGGGTATATAAAATAATTTGCTCGCTTAGCCACCTTTGGATTGATAAAATTGTGCATGCTACTAGAATCTAGGAACATAGTGAGGTTTTGTTTCTTAAAATACCCTTTAACTCGCATTGTTTTTTTAGTCTTACAATGGCACTGAGAGGGGGGGTGAATCAGTGTAGTTATTTAAATTCAAATGTACAATTCTTAAAGTTGAAACAATGAAAACTTAAAGCCACGTAAAGCACTTATAATAAGAGAGCATCACATAACACAAGATGTAACGAGTTTCACCAATTTGGCTACTCCTCTATTGACTTCTTGGACTCCCATCCAAATCCATCCTTTGCAAAGCACTAACTTTACAATCAATTTACCAGCACCCACTGGAAGGAGCACCAACCCCTAATTTATCTACACCAACATAAAGGAGCACCAACCCCTGATTTACCAACACCAACTAGAAGGGGCACCAACCCCTGATTCCGAGCACCAACTTGGACTTCTATTGTGAATCTTGATTGACATAAAAATGCCTTCGCTTTTACAAGACCTTCACTAGTCTATTGCTTACCCAACCTCTCTCTCTATTCACAAAGCACTCATATCTTCTACTCACTTATAGCCACACTCTCTCAGCTGCACTCTCTCAGTCGCTCTCTCTATCCTCTTTTTTGCAGCACTTTCCCTCTATTCGATGACACTTTAATTCTCCATGCAATAGCCCTTTTATAACAATATTTTCATATTGAAACTCCTGGTCTTCTGTAACTTCCATAATCTCACATGCAGCCTATCAATAGTAACTTCTATAAGTAACTCCTTTATAACACAATATTTTTACATGCAAACTATTAATAGTTCTGTCTCTTTATTTGGGACTTTCAGTATAACCACTGCTCGACGGTTTTACTCCATAACGGGCCCTGTAACTGCCGTTCTGAATTTAGTTCACTATTCTTATTTTAGCTACATGATTTCTTTCTAAACTGCCCCTGTAACTACCGTTCTAACTTCAGTTCACTATTCTTATTCTAGCTGCATGATTTTCCTCTACAATAGCCCCTATAACTGTCATATGACTTCAGTTAACTCTTTATTTTACCTACATGATTTTCCCCTACAACTACCCCTGTAACTATCGTACTACTTCAGTTAACTGTCATATTTCTTATTTCGGTTGGGTTCTCTTTTTAGATCACGCCAATGCGACCTGTCGTGAAATCGTGACACTTCTGCCTCTTTTTCCTCTTCTCAAATTTTTCTTATGAAAACACATGTTGTGATATCGTGACACTTTCGCTTCCTTGTCCTCTTCTCGGATTTTGCCCGTGAAAACACAACATGTCATGATATCGCGAAACTTTTGCTTCCTTGTCCTCTTCTTGGATTTTTCCCACAAAAACACAACATGTCACGATATCGCGACACTTTCGCCTCCTTGCTTCTTTTCTTTGCTTGTACCTGCAAAAATACATGTCACAAAATCGTGACACTTTCGCTTTTGTACTCTTTCTCTTTTCTTTTTTTGTGATATCATGACACTTTAGCCTTTGTAGTCTTCTATTTTGCTTTTGTCACGAAAATGCGACATGTCGCGATATCACGACACTTTTTCTCTCGAGCTCTTTCTCTTGCAATATGTCACGATATCGCGACACTTTTTCTTCTGTACTCTCTCTCTTGCAATATGTCGTGAAATCGTGACACTTTCTTTTGAGCTCTCTCTTGCAATATGTCACGATATCGTGACACTTTTTCTTCCGTACTATCTCTCTTGCAATATGTCATGAAATCATGACACTTTTTCTTTCGAGCTCTCTCTCTTGCAATATGTCGTGATATCATGAAACTTTTTCTTTCGTACTATCTCTCTTGCAATATGTCGCGAAATCGTGACACTTTTTCTTTCGTACTATCTCTCTTGCAATATGTCATGAAATCACGACACTTTTTCAACATGCCTTCTTCTCTTCCAACATGTCGCGAAATTGCGACAGTTTTCTTCTCTACCAACATGTCATGAAATCGTGATAGTTTTTCATTCTTCTCAACATGTCACGATATCATGACAATTTTTATTTCTTGCCCAACATGTCACGATATCGTGATAGTTTCTCTTTCTTTCTCAACATATCGCGATATCGTGACAATTTCTCATTTTTGCTCAACATGTCGCGATATCGTGACAGTTTCTCATTCTTGCTCAACATGTCGCGATATCGTGACACTTTTCTTACTTGTCTTTTTCTTTGATCTTTTGAGTATGGGCCACTTCAGTCTTCTTGGAAAATCATTGTACATACTCTTACTGACCTCTGAACTTCTGTCCACTGCATCAACCGATCTATCTGTCTATGTTGACAACAATGACAATCCTGTTGTTGCACCTTGCTCAACAATCTCCCCCTTTAGAATTGTTGGCAACACACGTGCAATTTCCTATAATTCTTCTCCCCCTTTGACAATAATACCAAAGGGCTACTGCAGACTCCCCCTGAGTCCATGCACAACATTCTCAGGCAAAAATTATTATAGTTAGCAAAAATCACAAACATGAGCAAAAAGATAAACAAATACATAAATGCTCCCCCTGAGTCCAAGACCACTTCATTTCACTATTTGACAACATCATGATAAGCATAATAGGCATCAACAATATCAATAATGTGAATGGTAGTAATAATCGTCACCGTCATCGTCATCGTCAACTTCACATCAATGTGTAGTACAAATACACGTTGCTTTTATCGAAACACATATATGTAGCTAGGGCAACATTATTTTACTAAAACAAATTATCTGCACTATTATAATCCATAACTTTGAATAGTAGCAGTAAGAACCATCAATAGTACAACAATGACATATAGCAATACTACCAATGGTGACAACTCTCAATTTAATCACCACCCTTCACGACACTTCCACAAACCACTACATAAACTGAAAACACACTTTAACAACTGTACGACAATTCTCCGACTGCTTGCCTTTCATCCTCAGATAACCAAACAAATACATAGGAGCATTAAAATAAAACTTTAAGATTGCTCCCCCTAAGGATGTTCCACCTAGAGTGGATTAGTGCAATAGCGGGGTAGTCTCCTTCAGTCCAAGGAGACACGATTCCCTTTCTTCTGTCTTTCTCCAGACTTCCATGAACTTGGGATTGAGTTTTTCAACTACATCCCTATTTTGCACCTTTTTGTGATCTTGAACATTTCTCTTGCATGGTTGTCTCTTGTGCATCCTTGATGGATGATTATTTTCCTTTCTTTTATGCACATGATATGTTCCCTGTCTATGTTGCATTCTTTGTGTCTGATGAAATCTACGGTCTTGCCTTAGATTAGATATAGAAGTTCTTGGAAAGAACCTTGCTATATGCCCATGACCATTACATTTAAAACATTGCATATGGTGTTCACTTAGAAAAGCAGATGTATTTCTACCAGCATAACTCTTTGATTTATTATTCAATCCATAATAAATTGCTTTGTGACCATAATGGCTGCATCTAAAACAATAGCCATTAAAAGCATTATTATGAAAAGAGTGAGAATGAGAGTGATTGAACCTCTTTTGTTGTGGCTGCTTTGTTATAGATCTCGTTTGATATTTTATTCCTTTTGAAGATTCGGCTTCAAACTTTTCTTGCTTCGATCCTTCAATAGTGAACTTCTCCTTTTCTACATATTTGGAAGATGAAGGTTGTTCAGCTTCATATCCAAGACCAAGCTTAGCCATGGAGCTTCTTTGTTGCTTTATCATTTTATCTAGCAACTCTGTGCTCTTCTCAAATTTGAGATTTGTATTGGCCTCTTCTAGTTGTTTCTTCAATAAAACAATTTCTTCTTCTCGTTTGCAGCAAACAATCTCTTTCTCATTGATCTATGACCAGAGGTTTTCTTCAATCCTTTTGGACTCTTCTACTTGCAGCTTTAGATCAACAATAACTTTGTTAGATTCCTCTTCACGTTTGCTACATACATTGACTTCATCATCCAGGTGTGTCTTCAAGGCTTCTTCTATTTTCTTGGCCTTTTGAACTTGTAGGAAGAGATCTTCAATCTCATCCCCATATTCTTCCAAATTCTTGGACAATCTTTTGTTCTTTTTCCTCTCTATACTCAACTCTTCAAGTGCAGTGATCAACTCACCTTTTAGATCTACTTCAGCCTCAGCCTCAAGGTTTTCATCAC
Organism: Wollemia nobilis; assembly: GCA_028583015.1. Taxonomy (NCBI): domain Eukaryota; kingdom Viridiplantae; phylum Streptophyta; class Pinopsida; order Araucariales; family Araucariaceae; genus Wollemia; species Wollemia nobilis. The sequence continues at coordinate 538,438 of JAQPPZ010000054.1, read as the reverse complement.
ATTCTTGTTCTTCTTCTATTTTTTCTTCTTCGAATGCCATGAAAAGAGCTTCACCTGTTTCCTCTTCAGAATCCTCATCGAAACTGTCTTCTGATGAACTGACATTCTTGGAGATGAAACTTTTCTTCTTGAAGTTGCATTTTCTGAAATTTGTATTTTTCTTCCAGTTACTTATTTCTTGGTGCGATTCTTTATCACTTTCATTCTCCTTATTAAGTGGACATTTAACTGCAACATGACCAACTCCTCCACAGCTAAAACATTTAAATGGTAGCTTTCCTCTATATTTTCTTTGTCCCATTTTTAGTTTTTTAACAAAGTTTGCTTCCATTTCATCTGATGTCTCTTCATCTTTGGATTCTTGTTTTGCTTTCGTATTTTTGTGGGCTTTAAAAGTATATTCTCTGTCTGTGGGTTTAGACTTTCCTATTCTCATATCATACGTAGTAAAATAACCATGCATCTCATCCATACTAAAATAATTTAGATCTTTAGCTTCTTCTATAGCTGAGACTTTAGAATCAAATATTTTGGGAAGAGATCTCAATACCTTTTTTATGATTGCAGAGTCTTCGATTTTCTCATCGAGTCCTCTAATCGCATTAATGACTTCATTAACTCTCAGCATATATGCCTCTATGTTCTCATTGTCATTCATATTTAATGCTTCATACTGAGTTTGATGTGTTTGTAACTTGGCCTCCTTGATCTTATCGTCTCCTTCATGAATGCTCCTCAATTTTTCCCATATTTATTTTGCCATTTTACAGCTCATAATCTTTACCAGTTCACTATTTGCTACACCGCACATGATAGCATTCTTTGCTTTTGAGTCATTCTCAAACAGTTTCTTATCGACAACATCGGTTGGAGGAGTGGTGGGTATTATGTATTCACTATCTACTGAATCCTAGATGTCATATCCCAAAGCACAAAGATATGTCTGCATCCTAATTTTCCAAAATGCGTAATTAGTTTTGTCAAACAAAGGTGCTTTGTTTGATGAGAATCCTTCACCACCTACCATTGTGTCACTTCCAAGATCATCCTAGCCGGTTAAGCTTGTTTAGGAAACTAGCTCTGATACCAATTGTTAGTATTACAATGGCACTGAGAGGGGGGGTGAATCAGTGTAGTTCTTTAAATTTAAATCTACAACTCTTAAAGCTGAAACAATGAAAACTTAAAGCCACATAAAGCAAGTATAACAAGAGAGCATCACATAACACAAGATGTAACGAGGTTCACCAATTTGGCTACTCCTCAAAAATTGACTGCTTGGACTCCCATCCAAATCCAGCCTTTCCAAAGCACCAACTTTACAATCAATTTACCAGAACCCACTAGAAGGAGCACCAACCCCTAATTTATCTGCACCAATAGAAAGGAGCACCAACTAGAAGGAGTACCAACCCCTTTATAAATGCCTTCGCTTTTATAAGACCCTCACTGGTCTATTTCTTACCCAACCTCTCTCTCTATTCACAAAGCACTCATACCTTCTGTGCACTTACAATCGCACTCTCTCAGCCATGCTCTCTCAGCCGCTCTCTCTATCCTCTTTTTCACAACACTTTCCCTCTATTCGGTGACACTTTTATTCTCCATGCAATAGCCCTTTTATAACAATATTTTCATATTGAAACTCCTGGTCTTCTGTAACTTCCATAATCTCACATGCAGCCTATCAATAGTAACTTCTATAAGTAACTCCTTTATAACACAATATTTTTACATGCAAACTATTAATAGTTTTGTCTCTTTATTTGGTACTTTCAGTATAACCATTGCTTGACGGTTTTACTCCGTAACGGGCCCTGTAACTGCCGTTCTGACTTTAGTTCACTGTTCTTATTTTAGCTGCATGATTTCTTTCTGAACTGTCCCTGTAACTGCTGTTCTAACTTCAGTTCACTGTTCTTATTCTAGCTGCATGATTTTCCTCTACAATGACCCCTATAACTACCGTATGACTTCAGTTAACTCTTCTTATTTTACCTGCATGATTTTCCTCTACAACTGCCCTTGTATTGTCGTACTACTTCAATTAACTGTCACATTTCTTATTTCGGTTGGGTTGCCCTGCATGATTTTCCAATGCGACCTATCACGAAATCGTGACACTTTTGCCTCTTTTTCCTCTTCTCGACTTTCGCCCATGAAAACACAACATGTCGCAATATCGCGACACTTTCACTTCCTTGTCCTCTTCTCAGATTTTTCTTGTGAAAAAACATGTCGCGATATCATGACACTTTCACTTCCTTATCCTCTTCTCGGCTTTTGCCCGTGAAAACACAACATGTCGCAATATAGCGACACTTTCACCTCCTTGCTTCTTTTCTTCGCTTGTACCCACAAAAATAGAACATGTCGCAATATCACGACACTTTCGCTTCTGTACTCTTTCTCTTTTCTTTTGTTGCGATATTGCGACACTTCAGCCTTCGTAGTCTTCTATTTTGCTTTTGTCATGAAAATGTGACATGTCGCGATATCGTGACACTTTTTCTCTTGAGCTCTTTCTCTTGCAATATGTCACGATATCGTGACACTTTTTCTTTCATACTATATCTCTTGCAATATGTCACGAAATTGTGACACTTTTTCTTTCAAGCTCTCTCTCTTGCAATATGTCGCGATATCGCGACACTTTTTCTTTCATACTATCTCTCTTGCAATATGTCACAAAATCGTGACACTTTTTCTTTCGAGCTCTCTCTCTTGCAATATGTCATGATATTGTGACACTTTTTCTTCCGTACTATCTCTCTTGCAATATGTCATGAAATCATGACACTTGTTCTTTTGAGCTCTCTCTCTTGCAATATGTCATGATATCGTGAAACTTTTTCTTTCGTACTATCTCTCTTGCAATATGTCATGAAATTGTGACACTTTTTCTTCCGTACTATCTCTCTTCCAACATGTCATGAAATCGTGATAGTTTTTCCACTTGCCTTCTTCTCTACCAACATGTCACGAAATCGTGACAGTTTTTCATTCTTCTCAACATGTCACGATATCGTGACAGTTTTTCTTTCTTGCCCAACATGTCATGATATCGTGACAATTTCTCATTGTTTCTCAACATGTTGTGATATCATGACAATTTCTCATTCTTGCTCAACATGTCATGATATCGCGACAGTTTCTCATTCTTGCTCAACATGTCGCAATATCACGACACTTTTCTTACTTGTATTTATCTTTGATCTTTTGAGTATGAGCCACTTCGGTCTTCTTGGAAAATCACTGTACATACTATTACTGACCTCTGAACTCCTATCCACTACATCAACCGATCTAACTGTCTGTTTTGACAATAATGGCAATCCTATTGCTGCACCTTGATCAACATGTTTGAGGGGCATAAAATCTGGCAAGGGCGTTGAAGGAAACCTTTGGTGTATTTTATTCGTCACTTTCAAGTGTGTTGGATATTACCTCTACTTCGAGTTCAGGTTCCTCTTTGGTCAAATTCTCCCCATATATGGCATCTAGAATATATAATTTTCGTGAGGCACATTTATGATTTCTATCAAATTTCTCATCGCAATGGTAGAAAAGACCCTTAGCTTGTCTTTCCTTCATTTCCTCAAAACTCAGACGCTTAATTGGTAGAGCAGGGTTAATTTTGGGGGCTGTGTAGGAGTTTTGGGTTCTTCCATTTTGCATTGGTTTGGGGTTGGTATAAGTGTTTGATGGTTTCCCCGAGGTTGGTTTTGTGAACCGATTTCGTGCCTTGATTTTGTCTTCCGCTAATTTTGCCAAGCCGATCGTCTCTAACATCTTTGTAGGGTTATACATTTGCACCTCAATTCGAATTTCTTCTTTTAATCCACTGACAAAACATTCTTGAAAGAAGACAACTTCTAATCTGGATTTTTGATTAGCTAGCCTTTCAAATTCTGCTTGGTATTTGCTTACCGAAGTGGTATGGCATAATTTAGTGAGGGCCCCTGTAATGCTTTGAAACTTGCTAGGTCCGAATTGCACTAATAGATTCTATGTAAAGGTTGACCATGTCGAAGTGTCGTTAGTTTTCTCGAACCATTGGTACCATTGGATGGCATCATTTTCCAAGTGGAAGGAGGTGATATGCACTTTTTGCATTTCTAGAATTTGATTTAGTGAGAAATATTGCTCTGCTTGGTAGATCCAGTTTGTAGGGTCTCCGCCTTCAAATTTTTGGAAGTCTAATTTGGTCATCCATGGTAAAATGGAAGTTTGTGGACATCCTAACATTCCTCGGTTTGATGACCCATTGTTGGTTTAATTTGAATGTGTTGTTGCCTAATTTTGACTGATAGCATCAAGTTTAACATCTCTTGCATATATTTTCTCGAAGAGTTCTCTTGTGTTACGGGCATTCTCCTCTCTTTCTTGTTTAACTTCTTCAGCGAGCCTTTCGTGTTTCTCATGAATGGAATCCAGTGATCGACGTCCATCGACCATAGCAGTTGGTTGGGTTTTTGGAACCTTTATACCTTCGTGAGGTGGGTTGCAAAAAAAAAAATTGTTTTATATTATATTCCCTTTTTTGACAAAATTTGGTGTTTCACTTTATTTTGGATTTCCTATTTTGGTGTTGGAGTCATAGCATGACAAGGTGGGTATGCAGCAAACTAAGGGGAAGGCGGCTAGCACTAGGTACAAGGTAGGTGACAGGGATGGCTAGAAGATGGAGCAGGGTAGCATGGGAAGCTGGTAGAAGGCAGAGCGGAACTGAGTTTTGGGGTAGAGGCAGCGAAAAAGGGCGAAGGCAAATTAGGGTGGAGGCGGCAGAAAGGGCGGAGGTGACACAGAGACACGGAGCTGAGTGCAGGCAAAGGCAAAAAAAAGGGCGGTGCGGAAGGCCAAGCATGGGCAGAAGCGGCTTAGAAGGCCGAGCGAAGGGTGGGGCAGGGTAGAGAGTCAACGAGCGTCTTTCTATGTAGTCAACAATTACACAACGAGCCATGTGCCTACAACCAGCACTGCCTACACATACGGACACTTATGCCTAGCAAGCTAGGCAATCAACCTGAGGGCCCTTGGTGATTATAAACCCCACAAGGCACCCTCCCACAAGAATGTGGGACAAAACCTAAATTTTTTTTTTACCATCCTCGTATTCCAACGTTGAAAACTTTCTTTGGCGGTCGGAATATTTTACAAACCTTAGAAAAACTTTATAAAATTTTTTTTTTTTTTTGCCTGTCGCAAACCTTAGTCGTTGAAAATTGACGCAAAGGTCTTTAACCATGATTTGACGCCTGGTTTTGAGGTGAATTTGGAGATTTAGTTGGTGGGTGGCCCTTAAAATGTCATATGTAGAATTTCCTTCAATTTTTTTGGGATTTTGGTCACCCAATTTTAGTTGTTTTCACTAGTGAGCAGAATTTGGTAACACAGGGTCAGGTCTGACATTTGTTGTAGGGATGTCCTCACCGATGACGTAGAATGTCTGCAAGGAATAAGACTTGCAGTCTTTATTTTTTGTAGGGAAGTGAAGACAGAAGAGGGCATATCGGTCGTCATAACCGATGATTCACCGGAGGGCAGCGGAAAAAATATCCAAGATCGGTGTCTTGGAGAAAAAAAAATTCTCTGATAAGACGCTTGATTGTAATGGCTCTATACCAGATGTTACAATTCCACTTGTTATAGAGTTGAGCGCAAATTGAAAAAGATATGAGATCGCTTTTAAAGTTAGGAATCATTGTTAAATTTGAAGGAGAACCTTGCAATTAATATGAATGAATATAAATGTTCTTCGATGTCTTAAAAATAAAAAGTGATTGGGTTAATATACCCAACCAAGGAGTGTGTGCTTGTGAAAGGGTGTGACCCTTTGTAAGTTAATATATTAAGATAATAATTGTATTATGTTAGGAGGGTCCCTAACATATTAATAGGTTGGGTATGAACCAAACCCAACTCCAAAGAGAAAAGGAGCTTAATGTTGAACTGCACACCACAATAGCTAAGGAATAAACCTACTAAAGGCAAAATTCCAAGGTCCATTGGTTGTAGGAAGGTGATAGGAACTCTAAAATTTTCCATGTCTCTACTATAAAAAATAAGAATTCTATACACATTGATAAAATTATTAAGGATGATGACTAGATTACTAGAGAGAGTGAAGAAATTGATCTTGAGCCTATGGACTTCTTTCAAACTTTGTTATTTAAAGATATGGAAGAGGATGGAATAGCGGTTAAGGATATGACTAATCACATTTCTAGGTTGATATCTAAAGAGATAAATGATGAGCTTATAAATTAGATTAAGGAATAATAGATAAGAATATCCACTTTCTCTCTTGATAGAGATAAAGCTTCAGGTTTGGACAGGTTACAAGCAGGTTTTTTCCAAACATTCTAGGATATTGTTAAAATTGATGTTACTGAAGCAGTGAAGGGATATTTAAAGCTGGGTCAAATCCTAAAGGAGTTTAACAATACCTTCTTTTTTCTAGTTTCTAATAAGAAAGGGTTAAAAATATTCAAATATTATAGGCCTATAAGTCTTTGTAATGTTGTTTACAAGATTATATTTAAAGTTATAGCTCTTAGGTTGAAGAGATTCCTCCCCTCCATTATATTTGATGAGCAAAGAGGATTTGTTAAGGGTAAACAAATTTTAGATGGGATTATATCCCTTCATGAATCCATGCATTCTATAAATGCTAGTGAAAGAAAATGCATGTTCCTATAGTTAGATATGAGCAAGGATTATGATAAAGTTTAATGGAATTTTTTGGATAAATTTTTGGCTACCTTTAGTTTTTGTATAAAATAGATAAGATAGGCGAGGAGATGCTACAAGACTGCAAGGTACTTTATTCTAATACATAAAAACCAAAATGTTGTTTTAGTAGTAGTAGAGGTATTAGATAAGGAAACCCCCTCTTTACTTATCTTTTCATTATTATGGCTGAAAAATTTAGAATATACCTCAATGCTTCCAAGGATTTTGGCTAGATAAGGGGTCTTAAACTAGCTTATAATATTGAGGACATTACTCATTTATAGTTTGTGTATGATACCATTTTACTTGATAATCCTTAAATGACAAAGGAAATTGATTTTAAAATAATCCTTGTCATGACCCTCCCTTTGGAACACTTATTGTTATTTAGATTCATGATTTGTTATGTTGTCTTTTGTGGTAATGAATGATTTTGTCATGCTTAGTTTTCTACACAACTTGCTATATGGGAAAATGTATTAAATTTTGGGTGAAAACTTATTCTTTATAGATCATATTTTCCTTGATATAATTCCTTTTGTTATAACTTTGGAAGGAGATTCCATTAGTCTAAAGGAGTTTCATTTAAAAATGAAAAATAAATAAATAAATATACATAGATATACTTATGTATTTATGTATGCATGTATGTAAGTATGTATATAGATACAAATGTTGTTTATCTTATTTCTTTTTGTTAAAAACAAATTAGATTTTATTTGGTTTTATAATGTTATATGAAAAAGGAATAATAATGTTTTGGTTCTTTAAAAAAAAAAATACAATATCAATAGAGGTTTTCCTTAAGGTTGCTTGTTTTCTTATTTCATAAAAATAAAACCACGAAAATATATGAATATTTACCTTTCAAAGGTGTTTTCTTATAAAAGAAAAGAAGAATTTTAGTGGCTTTTAATTGTGTATTTATGAGATTAGTGATCTACGTGGAGTTTTCACCAAACCATAACCATAGCGGATGAAAAATTGATCTATTTGAGTTTTAAATTATAGAGAGTGTTGGATATTTTATTTTACAAATTGATGTTTACCACATACATTGAGTGGACGAGGATGTGTGAGATTGGTTTTGGTATTAAAACCTATGCAGAGTTATGGGAATGATGGGTGGTCTTTTAAAGAAATATAGAGAGTAAGGAAAATGGAAGACAAAGAAAATAAGAATGGAAAATGAAATACATAGAAGACGACAAGTGATGGGAGTTGCAGGAAGCAAAAATTTTGGAAGCTTTCACTGTGTTACCAGGTATTTTACAGAGGTCTCTTGTTTATGCTAAAAACTTATAATGCTATGAGTTTCCAAATATGAGTTCTAGCCTAGGAAAAAGAACTCTAAGTGGTTGTCATGGATGTTAGAAAGGGTTCTCCTCATTCTAACACAATTTTTTATAAATAAAATGTCTTATGTTCTTTCCTTAGACGTAGTAAAATATTAACTTTTTGCTTTGAAAAATTTAGTAGGGTTGAGGAGATTAATGGTTGTATTGTTGTGGTAATAAATGATTCTACAATAGGATGGTTTTTATTAAAACCAGATAAGAAAATATTTTTATTAGTAGATATATAGAAAATATACTTTCTAGTTAAGTGTGTGTGATTTAGCTTGTGATCCCATTTGGGCATTACAACAATGTGAAATACAATGAGTTGATGTTGAGTTGAAAGGAATTAGATTAGGAAGGTTCTCTAGTAATGTAACTGTTACTCTTCTTCAAGTGTTATTTAATGGCTGAAAAAGTGCATTAGCTAGGGATGAGTTGGGAAGTATGGACAAGAGTCAATTTTTTTCCTATTGTTGCCATCACACAATGTACCCCAATTTGGGGATCCACTTGAAATTTTGAGGTTAATGTGAAATTTTGTTTGCATTGAGTGTTTTGTTGATTAGTCTATACCAAGAAATTTTGCAATGTGGATTACAAAGTTTTGAAAATACAGGTCAAGATTTTGAGATATTATGGTTGAGTTTTAGTTTATGATGTCATAAAGAAGTCAATGAAGTTTGAAGGTTTACCATTGTCATGGTTTTAGCACTTGATATTTTTGTGATTGATCTCATTGGAAGGGTTCTTCAGAGATTCATTCTTACCTACATCATCATTCATTTAACCATTAAAATGACTTAAACTAAGCCATGTGCAATTGTGAATTTGGTAACAAAATGCTTTAAGTAGAAAATATGCTTTCATAGTTTGACAACAATATTCACCTATGTAAAGTCACCATAGAATGATTTTTCTATAATATTTTATAGGAAAAATATTTTGTTGAAGTAGTTGACAAGGTCCATCAAGCATCTGCAGAAACAATGTGACCCAACCTTGAAGAAGCAAAACTCAAAAAATAAAAGTTCTCAGAATAATACCTCATGATTTTAATTATCTCATGGGGCTTTCTTTTTTCTTGTTACTTTGAGTTTTCCCTTCATGTTGATATTCTTCATAAATGCTTTTGTTAGATTCCTACTATGATGAGTAAAAAGGAGTTATTTGTCATGTTGCAGTTATTGATGGTGCCCTAAAAATATATATAACATAGCATCAGATGCAACTAGACAGATCTATGAAGTAATGGATTTTGGTATTTTACATCTCTATTTTTGTAGGTCTTGCTTTAGAAGCACGTACCAAAGTGTTGTTGTTGATAAAGTATAATATTGAAATATATATGATTGGAGTGGTCAATAAGGACATAGTCAAGCTGTTTGATAGCCTTGAAGAGTATGATCATGGGTCATTATACTTTACTAAAAAACTAGTGGATACTATTAGTGGAAATGGAGGTTCACTTTTGGTAACTTGTTCTTTTATGCGTGGAGTTACTGCATTTACTGCATTTATTATTGAGAAGCTAAATATTCTTGAAGATAATGTTGTTTGTATTACAAAATTCTTTCTCAGTATCAGTGTTCCAAGAAGCTCAACAGAAATGTAGCATCAACTTGATGCTTTGGATAACTTGGAAAAAAACAATGTTACTATTCCTTTGGTCCCATCACTCTCTGCTACCACACTTTCATTGGCATCAAATGATCTCTTGAAGGTTAGAGTTAGCATAGTGTTGGGATAAAATACACCTCATATGGTTTTTAACATTGTTCATGCCATCAAATAAAACTCAAAATATGCTCTTATAATCCATAATAAAAAGCTTAATTCCAATCGTGAGAGTTTGAATTACACATTGGATTCCTCACTAGAAGGGTAGATGTAGTAAAATATGATTTAACTTTTGAAGTTTTTACTAAATATGTTGATTCAAACGTGTACTCTTCTGGTGGCCAAATTCAAGTACTCATTGCTATGATGGGGATTATCAAGATTAGTAATATTGATATAGTTATGTTGGATAGTGACACAGGAAATGCAAAGACAATAAAAAATTTGGATCTATCAAAAGAAGAAACTATGTCGTTGTCTGTAAATAACTTACAAAAATTACAACTCTCCTTCTACATGACTTATCTCGCTGGTGGGTTCTTTGAAACCATATCAGGTCTGTCTCAAGATGATACATGAAAGTAATGTACAATGTACATTTTTTACTGAAATCTTCTGGGAAGAAGTTTGAATCAGTACTGGAATTTCTTTGCCTGGTTGAAAAGTTCAATTACCATTATGGGGGATACACCCTTGAGCTTGTTGTGGATGATTCAGTTATGAAAAAATTATTTTAAATTTATTTGGCACTAATGGGTTGGACTTACTAGAGGTCCCAAAAAATGCAGCTTGACATCGTCCTGTAATTCCTGATCTTACTTCACAGGTTGCACCAAAATCAGATATAACGCATATTTTTAGAGTACCTGAAAAGCTGCCTCCTACTCAGCTTTTCTACACATTTTTGGCTCTCACTTCACTACCATTCCTTTTATTTTTTATTGGGATTTGGTGTTTGGGAGTAAATTTTAAAAAAATTATGTCTACGAGTCTGCCAATGGTGTCAACTTTGCTCTTCCATCTTGGCATTCTGGCTATGCTAGTCTTGTATGTTATTTTCTAGGTTAAGTTATTAATGGTGCTCTAAAAGGGTGATACATTACATCATGCAAGGAATGTCATTCAATTTCTTCTTAGTAAAAGCAAAGAAAAGCTATGAAGGAGAATGAAGTATTTTTGAATACGAGGATGTCAGTTATTGGATAATAAATAAAATAAAGGATTCATCACCATGGTGGAAAATATTAATTTTATAATGAATATGTCATCACGCCGGTAATACAAGTGCTGAAGAGAATGAAACCTGTTGTAGAAACCGTTATGAAAATAAAAAACTAAATTAATTAAATTTACCTATGTTAACAAACATATGCTTTAGTGAGTTGTTATCTCACTTTACATTGCATATTTTGATAAGTATTCAACCAGGTTAAATTAACCTTACCCAAACCTTGGGGAGATCAACTATTTTCTTTCAAGAGAGGATATCCTAATTTAATCCTGACTGTGGGTATGTGTTTGTAATTGGACAAATATATCACTCAACAGTTCTTGATCTTGTCTTTTTGAAAACTAGAATTTGGTGTGGAGAGCAGGCTAACATCTGAAGTTTGATACTGTAAATATTCAGAGTGTGCGTTAGACTAATCCTTGTAAACCTGTGTTTAATTAGATTTTTTAAACGGTTAGTATGACCATTGGTCATGTTTGAGGAGATTATAAATATTAAATTTGTATTAAATAGAGGTATGCACATATGGGAAAAGGACCTTGTACTATACACATTATTAAGGACTTATTGCTTGCTATGAGATATACCTTTCCATTTTTAGCATCATCAGGAATGAGTGAGCAGAGGTTTAGCGGGTGCGGCGGGAGTGAGGGTTTAAATTTTTTGGGCAAGAATCTTAGCCAAGGCGATAAAGGTATATTAGGTATGAAAGGGGTGGGTGCAAACCTTGAGCATGGATCAAGCGAGGATCCAGAGGAAGGCGGTTAGGCTATGGCAAATTTGGAGGCGGGCATCACGTGAGGGTCCGACCCTCCTTAGAAAGACCTCGATAAAAATATACGAAGGAAAATGTGGGGCCCAAGAAGTGGTTATCTTTTGCTAAGACTCTTAGAGGAAAAATAAAGGAGGTTCTCTCTCTTCCGCCCCTAGTTCTAGTAAATAATAAAATTTCAACCCCGACAAGTTCCATGAGCCCTTTTCTTTCAATGGAAGAATTCTCCCTGGTAGGCAAGTTTTTGGGAGGTAGGTCGGACATGGAGACTATCAAGGCTTGGGCGACGAGTAAATGGTGACCGATAGGTAGCTTGGAGTTGGTAGCTCTAACTCGAGGTTTCTTCATTATCCGTTTTAACAATATGGAGGATGCTAACTACATTTTAAGAGGAGGTCCTTGGTTTTTAGGCAAAAGGAGCCTTTTTCTTAGATGATGGGGTGAATATTTCAACCCTAAAAAGCAAAATATTAACATTACCCCTATTTGGGTTCGTCTCCCGAGTCTACCTGCCTAGTTCTTCAATGAATATTGGTTGTAGGGCATAGCCAAAACTATAGGGGACCTGATCTCCATTGACCATGCGACCTTGGCCAGGACAAGGATGACTCATGCATGAATCTACATAAATGCTAATTTGGATAATGAATTGTCAAGGTTTGTGGGGCTAGAATATTGAGAATACTATCAAAAAACTGGTATAATATGAGAACAGATCGACATTCTATGCAAAATGTAAAAATCAAGGATATATATGCAATCAGTGCCCTAACCTGGCAATGAATAGAGAAAATTAGAAGCAAGGAATGCTAGACAGAGGAAATATGAGGAGTTTTCCTGATAGAGGTTATTTTAATTAGGCAAACTATGTCTACCAAAAAATGAAAAGAGAGGGTGCAGGGTCCCAACAAGACAAAGGAAAATAATAGGTTGTTGGCAACTAAAATACTCAGGTAAGTTCCAATCCTCTAGTTTCAAATAAATTTTCAATTCTATCAAATATTGGAGTATGAGGATTATCAGAAGACATGGAAGCCCATAACCTTTAGGCTAACCTTTCTAACTCTCTCGAATCCCCATCCAAGTCAGGATCCTCAAACCCTAATGCTGAAATCATAAAGCCAAAACCTAATGCTTGATCTCTAGAATCCCCATCCAATTTGGGATCCTTAAACACCAATACTAAAAATACTTCAAGCCCAGTGGGCATCCCAAAGCCAAACCCTAATGTTGAAGAACTTAGGAAGAAAGTTGAGGCATTGGAAAATAAAAAATCTCATCTCCCTAACATCATCACTAGGAGCCAAGTGAATCCTACTGAGGGGTCGTCCTACAAACCAGGGGAATATAGGAAAAAAGGAGAATATTTGGATGTAGGGGTGGATATATGTGAAACTCTTCAGATTGAGAAATATGGCAGTTCGATTCTGCAACAAATTGCCTCGCCCCCGTTTAGTCATAAACAAACTAGGAGCACTGTGAAGTCTCCTATAGATTTTGGCAATGAAAAAATAAGAGATATAATATCAAATGCTAAGCATCAAAAAATTAAAACTAATAATGATATTGCCAATGTAAAATAGAGAACCTTTTTTCAATAGGTTATTGTGGGTTCTGAAGACAACAAATTAGGAAAACCCCCTCAATGGAGGGAGAGAGGAAGAAATCCCAAACAATCTAAATGAAGTTCCTCTCATGGAACATGAGAGGCCTTAATGGCTTGCCCAAACATAGGGAAGTCAGTGTAATAATAAATAAAGTGAATCCAACTATTATCATGTTGCAAGAAACAAAAAATGATGAGATTCAATAAAAAAAGGTAGCAAAAAAACTCTGGAATCAAGGGGATATGGTTTGAAAATCATCCAGAGGAGCGTCTAGAGGCCTTATGACTTTGTGGGATCCCCGAATAGTAGAATGCACCATTATTTAGAAATATTATAGGGTTCTTAGTGTTTTATTTAAGGAAATAAATAGCAACAGGTCATGGATCCTTTCAAATATTTATGCCCCGACTTCAATTCAAGGGAGAGCTCTACTATGGGAGTACTTAGGCAATCTGAGTGAAATATTCCATAATGTCCCCTAGATTCTGGCTGGGTATTTTAACACTCATCTTTACCCTTTAGAAAAAATGGGTGGAAATGGACCACCCATCAGGAGCATGGATGATTTCAATGACTTTGTGAACTCCAACATGTTTATGGATGTAAAATTTAGAGTAGCAAATTATACCTAGAGCAATCGACAAATAGTGTGTCATCTCATTCAAGAAAGGCTTGACAAGTTTTTTATATCAAAGGAGGCTACAAATCTGTTCGATGATTCTACCCTGCAAGCCCTTCCTAAAATTACCTCTGATCATAATCCCATTTTTTTGGAGATCCCTAACTCTCTGTCCTTCAAGAAACCTTTCAGATTTAAATCTATGTGGATCAAACATTCTAATTTTAGATATAACCTAATTCAGCGGTAGTAGCAGCCTGTCAGGGGTAGTGCAACTTTTAAACTTGCTGGCAAATTAAAGTTTGTTAAGGAAAGGCTTCGAAATTGGAACAAAGGGGTCTTTGGGAACCTCTTTGAAAAAAAAATAGGTTGTTGAAAGTTTTAAGATAAATGATTAGAGGATTCAACATGGTGATGCTGATGAAACTACTAGGCAGGAGGAACAGACAAAACTAGCAGAGTTTCATAACATTTTGGCTTGTGAGGAAATATATTGGAGGCAAAAATCAAGGGCTCTTTGGTTGAAATATGGAGATTCAAATTTTAAGTTTTTTCACGTCACCACGCTTAGAAATAAAAGCAATAACAAGATAAAAATTAAAAAAAAGTAGATGGTTCTATTACTCAGGACTTAACATAAATTAGAAAGGAGGCAGTAGCTTATTTCAATTCTATCCTTGGTTAGGAATCACAGTGCAATGAGGAGGCCAAATATATTTTCTTGCAATACATTCCTAGCATAATAAATGAGGATATAAACCTTAAGATTCTAGCTCCCTTTTCTGATGAGGAAATTAAGGAAGCCTTGTTTAGCATGGAACTAGACAAAGCCTCGGGACCCGATGACTTTCCCCCTTGTTTCTATCAATATTTTTGGGACATCGTAAGTGAGGATGTAATTTTTTATGTCAGATAATTACAAGCAAGCAATCATATCCCAAAAGGTCTCAATTCTACTTTTATTTATCTAATTCCTAAGAAGCAAACCCCTGAATCTATGGCTAACTTCAGGCCAATCAATTTATGCAATATTTCTTACAAGATCCTAACTAAAGCCATTGCAAATAGAATAAAAGATGTTCTACCCCGCATCATAGATCCATGCCAGGGAAGCTCTGTCTAGGGTAGGTCAATCTTGGATGGAGTTATCACAGTTCATGAAGCTTTGCACTCTACTCATAAGACTAACAGGTCTATTTTTGCCCTCAAGCTTGATATGAACAAAGCATTTGACAGACTAAATTGGGACTTTCTAATTGTTGTCCTCCTTAAGTTTATTTTTCACCATCAATGGGTTAATTTTATCAAAGAATGCATTTATAAAGCATGGTTCTTGATTCTGGTTAATGGAACAACTGCTTGTTACTTTCAAAGTCGTAGAGGAATTCGGCAGGGGGACCCTATTAACCCCATGTTATTCATCATTGTGCTAGAAGCTTTAGGCAAAACCATCAAAAATACTTGCAGTTCAAGGCTAATATCAAAAATCAAGGCAACATCTCTCACTAGGGTTGTTTCTCATCAAAAATTTGTCGATGATACCTTTCTATTGACTAAGGCGTCAATGGTTGAGGCCAAAATAATTTAATACATCCTCCAACTCTATGAGGACGTTGCTAGTTAGAAAGTTAATTTCAGTAAAAGGAAGTTATATTTCTTGAACACCCCTATTCAGAGGCAAGGAAATATTACAAAAATTTTAGGGTGTGATATAGCAAACCTCCCCACTTTGTATCTTGGTCTCCCTATTTTCATTGGTTCTCCGAGAGAGTCAATGTGGAACAAGGTTATTGAAAGAATTAAAAAAAAAATTGCTAGATGGAAAGGTCATCTTCTATCTCAAGCAGGAAAGCTGACCCTCACTAAGGCCTCTCTTCAGAGCATTCTAGTTTATTTCCTCTCTGTTTTCAAAGCCCCTATGAAGGTTTTCCAAAAAAATGAGAAACTTCAAATTTGAATTTTTATGGACTGGATCAGAGTAGAAAAAAAGGATACACCTTGTAGGATGGACCAAAGTGTGTAGACCCAGGGAAAATGGGGGCTTAGGTCTGAGGAGAATTGCTCATATGAATTTAGCTTTACTAGATAAGCATGAGTGGCACCTCATTTTTGGTGAAGAAAATGAATGGATAGCTATCATCAAATGAAAGTATCTTCAAAATATGTAATTTCTAAGTGACTCAGTTCCAATCAGAGGTTATGCTTTTTGGAAAGCAATTCTCAATTGTAAGGAAATCATCAAAAAAGTTTAATATGGGTTTTAGGAAATGGTGAGAGGATAAATTGTTGGAATGATAGGTGGGCTAAGGACGAACCACTGACTCAATATCCTAACTTAGCCCGAATCATAGATATCATGGAAGAACTTATTGGCAGAAAAGTCTCTGATTATATGGTTGAGGATAGAGGCAGAATGAAGTGGAAATAAATAAGGATTCAAGGATTTCAAGCAGAATCAAATGATATTTGTAACATTCTCGGGCAACATTTTATTGCCATGAGACCCAAGAGAGTTCAAGTGACCTGGCCTCCTATGTAAAATGAGCAGTTCATTGTTAAATCATCTTACAAGCTTCTGCTTGATGATGAGGATTTTGTACTCCAAAAGGACTTAGTTTGGATAAAAAATTTAATTCCAAAAATTGCAGTATTTTCATGGTTGGTTATCCAAGGAAGAATTCTAAGCATTGATAATATGATGTGTAAAGGTATTTGTATCACTAATCGTTGTTATCTATGTAGGGCTAATTGGGAGACCATTTATCATATTTTCCTTGAGTGCCATTTTTTCTTGACTACCCTAAGTGGGATTTTGTAGGCCTTAAATATTTCTTGGGTTAAACCACCCATCGTACTTGATTTGTTTGTCCAATGGCCTTGCCACTTTTAAATCCAAATACTTAGATACATGTGGAAAATTTGTCTCAATCACTATCTTTGGCAGGTGTGGTTAGAAAGGAACCATAGAGTCTTTAATGAGTCTATCCATGATCATCAAACTATCATTGCTAGGATCCTATACTTTGCCAATGAGAATGTGAATCTTATCCCTTTTGATAGTTGTAAATCTCATTTGCAGGAGACCATGATTGCTCAATATTTAAGCTTAACCTTGTTAGATGAGTCTGTGCCTAGGGTAGTCAACCCCAGAGCCAATGTTAAGTGGTCCCCACCTCCTATGGGTTGGTTTAAGCTTAATTTTTATGGAGTGTCTAAGAATAATCTTGGCAAAGTAGGCACTCGGGGCATTGTGCGAGATCATAATGGGAATATGATTCTTGCATTTTCAAAATATTTGTGAACAAGGACGAACAACGAAGCTAAAGCTAAAGCTATGTGGAGAGGCCTTCAAATGACTCACGACTTAGAAGGAAATTTGATCATATAAATAGACTCTATGCATGTTATAAATCTCCTCAATAATTGGAAAAACCTCCTTGGAGGATTAAAACAATTGTTGAAGAGGCTAGGATCCTTTTCTAGGGAATACAGGACAAAAAAGCCCAACATGTCTTTCGAGAAGCTAACAAAGTTGCTGATAAGCTGGCCAATTTGGGTGTCGATAGTGACTTTTCAAATGGGAACACAGTGTCCTGAGTGAAGTAGAGAAGATTATTCAACAAGAATGCCAAGAATGATAGTCGAATTTACCAACAACGAAGGCACTGTAAGTTCGAAGTCTATGAGTATTCCTATCTCTTTTTTGAAATGGACTCACAATAAAAATTATCCGAACAATAAGTCTTGGTGGATGCTACTTGGAAATACCACAAACACTAATGGGGATAGTCACATATTAGATAACATAGCTCCTAGTCATCTTAGTAATTTGAGGTTGGTTGATAATCAAAGGGTAGGAAATAAATGACAATATAAGACTTCGAACCAAAGCCACGTGGACCACCAGATAGCCACCACAATAAATCTAGCTAGCAGGTTCACTTCTCTAAGGCTGATTGGCCAAGACGGGATGTGGTCCCAAAGCATGTCATATACGAAAGAAAGGAATTACCAAAGAATTATTAAGAGTAACTTTCAATACATAGCTTGTGGGAGTTTTTTTCAGTACTTTGCTATGTGTGTCTGCAAATTTTTGTTTCTCCATTGTTTCAAGGAAGGGATCCGTGTCTGTTTATTTTTTTGTAATTATGATGAAGGTGTGTTTTCTTGGTGTATACCCAAAATCTTGTATGGGATGTTTCTTTTTTATAACAGGCTATGTGCCTTACTGGATGTAATGGCTTTGGTAGCATGTAGATTTTACATATATAGGATCCTTAGTAAGGACATGTTCATCAATAGACCTGGGCTAATTTTTGTAAAAGGTTTTTGGTCAACCTGTAAAACTTGGTATTAATGCTATAGTATCTTATCTACCAAAAAAAAATTAAAGAATTCTTGCTTGTATTATAATTTAATCTAATTATGTTTGATCTTGGTACGATTGTATGTGTAGTTCTATTTATAAATGATTGTAAATTAAGTTGAGAGAACTGATCGTTAAGATTAAAGGAATCTATTTGAATGTAGATATATGCAGTGTGTATATTAGTCTTTGGTTTGAATTTAAAGTTGTTACCGAAAATGATATACTATTTTCTAATGTAATGGTGCTCATAATCTCTAAATGATATGGGATTAGTAACTAGTACACTTGATAGAAAATGATAGTATGACCTTGATAAGAATATCTTTGTGCAATTCATGACCTCATGTAATAGATTTTTATTAAAATAATAAAGGTATTAAAGACATGATGAAGGGTAAGAACAACTTTAGGAAATTCAAGACTTTTCTTTTGACTTGGTAGGACCCATTTGGGGCTTTACACTTTTCGAGTGTGAATGAAATTGTTGTGTTATATGATAATCAATGATACCATTTTTTCTAGGAAAAGGATAAAGTTTTAAAATCATGTAATTGATGAGCTCTATGTCCTCCTTGGAAGGGAAAAACAACCTATATTGTGTACTCTATTGTGATCAAACTATCAACTTATTATACTTATAACTTGTGAAAAGTAAAAGTGATTAATAAGTAAATTCGTTAATACATTATGTATAACATTTTACAACCAAGAGATGGATTTATAATTTTTATTGTGGTCAAATTGTGAAACCTTATACCTAAATGTGAAAAAATATGTTTAAATTAGCTCACTCGAATATACGTCTTCAAGTTGTAGAAAAAATGTTGAATGTCTTTTAAATATGGATTGATTTGGATAAATAAGTGTATGTAAGCTTATTTAATATTGACCAAGGGAAGAATGATGTGTTGTTTAAATGTCAAACTTTTGCATGGATAATAATTTAGTATCATGCATGGCTTTTATGATAAGTAGTTTTCCAACTATATTTTATTCAGACATCTAAATGGGAATAATTAAAAATACTTTTGGAAAAGCTTATTTAGATAGGGATAAGAATGATCAAAAAATATTTCCATGGGTTATTTTAGGAAGAGGATTACTATTGAGATGGTTAGTTGAATCCTTTCACGCATATATCATTCGCATAAAAAGACTTATGTAGAGTATGAATATGGTGTGATCCTTTTGAAAGAGTGAAAATGGAAATGTATAGTTGAATTCTCTCACACTTATATCACTTACATAGATGACCTATGTAGAGCATGTAGAAGGCATGCTCCTTTCGATAGAGTGAAAGGAGAAATCAAAGCTAGCTTGTTGTAAGCAATGAGATGGATAGCTTGATCTAGAGAATACACCTAGTACTCTTGCATAGATCGATATATGCAAGATGTAGATATGGGTGCACCTCAAAAGGATCTAATTGAACAACTTATTATTGTGAAAGAGTGTTGTTTGAGTACAGATCCTAGAACCTGGGTGATAGATCATCTTCAATTATTTAAAAAATATAGGATGGGTTAAATTAGGCTGTGATATTTGGTATCAGAACATGGTTCATAGGGAAGTAGATTACTTGTGTAAACTTAGAAGACGATGTGTAGTAGAATACATACCCATGTAGAGGTTATAATATGTATGACTAGATTACCCATTAGAATTCAATTTTGTTTGCCTAGCTATGATAACTAGGTGTATAGTTACTTGTAGGAAAAATAATTCAAAAATTAAATTATGAACTAATACCTCCTATCTCTCCTGTATGTGGCCAAGGATAATGCCACCCAAGAGAATGAGAGGAAATGTTGCCCCATCGACAAGGTAGACATGATTAAATAATGTAGAGTTCAGGATCACAAATATAGGTAGAGATGCTCCTAATAATGAGAGTGTTGCAGGACAAAAAAGGTTAACTTCTTTCCTATTTTTGTCACATGCCCGTGCATTTAATTTATCAACCCAAGGAGCTTCGTAAACTTGCAAAGGATCTTGAACAAGATTGCTTACAATACCACTTGATATGAGTCCACTAGTTCTACTATTGGGGGGTGTTTTCAAAATGGTTGTCAATCGTTCATGCACTCCTCAATAATTTACGTAAAAAGAAAACAATTAAATCTACAGAAAAGAAATATTCACACATTCTTGGAAATGAACCTACTGCAAATACTAGAAATAGCAATGCGATAAACAATCTTATAAAAGCAGTGAACTAATCTAGAAAACACAAGAATATTGGGGAATAAATACTGGCTTGGAGTGGGTCCAGGCTCCAACATAATATTCTATCTTTTCTCTATATCCCTATATATTGGAGTGGGTCCTCCCAGTTGAACATACACTTATAAACTCTTAGAACTTTAATATAATTATCAAAGTATTACAATGCTTCTTCTGTAAATTACTATCAAAATATTCTATCTTTTCTCTATATCCCTATATATTCTCAAAGCGGTCAGTGTGTATTTATATAACACACTCATAGAAATTCTATTACAAAGAAGTTATAACAGTCAATTCATTCCAGACTAAACTAAGACAGTCTGGTAAATGCAATCGACGTCTGCTAAAATTGGAATTTGGTTCTAACTATGGCATGTTCACTGATTGGTTTGTGCTTCACCTAGCATTGGTATGATGTTCTCATATGTTGGTGCGATCCCCAATTTAGCTCTACATGATGTAGAGTTGGAACTGCACTAGACGTTGTTGTCCATGTCATGCTTGTCTGGTCAACGGGTGAAGAACAAGGGCGCCTTCCCTATGAGGAAGGCACCTAAGTATGTCGAGCGCCTTCTCTATGTGAAAGGTGTCTTACTGCCATTGGTTCCTTCCTGGAAGAGAAAGGCACTTATATTCTGTTGGCGCCTTCCTGTGAGAGGAAGGCGCTTGCCTTCTAGTGGCGCCTTCCTATTGGTGCCTTCCTTATGAGAGGAACGCGCTTGCCTTCTTGTGACACCTTCCTTATGAGAGGAAGGTGATTGCCTTCCAATGGTGCCTTCCTTATGATAGGAAGGTGCTTGCCTTCTAGTGGTGCCTTCCTTATGAGAGGAAGGTGCTTGCCTTTGAGTGGCGCATTCCCATCGTTGCCTTCCTTATGAGAGGAAGGCACTTCTTTTCCTTTGGTGCCTTCCTGGAATATGAAGGTGATTCTCTTTACTTGGTGCCTTCATGGAAGAGGAAGGCGCCTACTTACTCTTGATGCCTTCCAGGAAGAGGAAGGTGCCTACCTTCTTTGTGTTGATTTTAAAAGAAACAATGTGCCAGGTCTATAAAAAGACCTCGACTGATCCAAATATAACTAAATCAACTGTAATTCCATAAAAATACATTTTAAAACATAAATTATATAACACACATAATTTCATCAAATAATTACATAATCATTCATAAACATATGCAATCCTTATTATACAGTTGCATAATAATCAAGAAATTATATACAAAATATGAGCATTTTTTATGCTCATCATCCCCCCACGCCTAAGATATGCCATGCCCTCGTGGCATAAAAACTATAGGTAGCCCTACTAACCCCTCATCATCACCATTTCTTGGTGGATCCAGTTGTACCTGTAGCCCATGTCTACCTCTTCTGCGTGGGTGCAGTTGTCGGCTATCCTTTCCTCATTCTAGCCGCTATCGATGATGATCTAGCCAGCGTCGTCTCTACTGACTAGAATGCAGCTTCTATAGCTTGCCATAGGTCAACATCCAAAGGTATGACTACTACGAGAGGGATATCTAAATTGTCCTTCCTAGAATGAACTACTTGGGCTTTGTATAATCTGGCTACTTCAGGAGTAAGCCCTATTTTCTCCCTTGTAATGGCAATGGCCTCCAATTCGGGGCCATATACCCCCCACCATTCAAAATACCTTCTTATCATGGAGGGCCATCCTCGGGATGACCCATAAATATCCTAGAACTAGTTTTCCTCTACTGGATTGATGTAGATGCCAAAGTCCCCCTACATCCTTGAGGCTACCTTCTTGGTCTCTTTGGCTGTTGTCATCTCTTTGAGCAGTCATTCAAACTATTTTTGCCTCTCCACAAACGGTTCCATATCCCACTTGTCTTATTTTGGCTCAATGAATGTCACCTTCAACTTCTTTTAAGTCGTCTTGGGACCTTTTCCTCTGGCCTTTACAGAAAATGTGGCGGCTCGAATAGGGGTCTTCCCTTTCTCCCTAGTGGTCATGTTCTTGCTTCGAGGGGCATGCTCTACAGTCCCTAGAGCATTTTATTCATTCTGCATTGTCACCCCTAGGGTGTTCTCTTCACTCTGTTCTCTTCACTCTACGCTATTGTCCCTGGGGGCACTTCTTCGTCCCCCTGTCTATCTTGTGTCGACCCCTCAGGTTCTGTCTGTCTAGGGAATTCCTCCTTATCCTCTAGTCTTGTCTACTGCTGCTGACCCTCGTCCTACTTTATATCACTAAGGGCGATGACATAGGGTGTTGTGGGACTTATTTCCCCTTCACTCTTGAAAGCAGAGGAATTATCCCATGTCTTCAGGCTGCTTTGTCGGGCATTCAATTGAATTTCTCCTAAAGAAAATACTCATTTTGCAGATGTGGGAGAATTCGTTGGGACTTCTGTTGCCCAATAAGTTTGAGCCAATGCATCCATTTTTTCTGTTCCTCTGGCCTGGAGTAGCTGGTTCTCCTCCCGTAACTATCAGACCAGCTACTCGAGCTGGACGATTCGTTCTTCTCATTATTTCAACTCCCCTCTATGCTTGTTTTGGCAGTCCTCCAAAATTTGTTGGGCCATCCAGCAATTGGTTTGCCACTCCAGCACTTCCTCCAAGGCCACGTTGACCTGATCATTACTCTTGAAAGTCCCTACATCTTGTCGGCTCTAGTTTCTCAATTCCTAGAGGGTTTGGGCTACCACGATGACTTTTGGGTCGCTCTATTCTTCTTCTGCTGAGAGGAGTCACCACAGGTGTTTCCTCCTGGGGACCAGCAAAAACTCGGCATCGCTTCTAATAAGTGGTGCTCCTTCCTCTTCATGTTCAGGAACTCAAGAATTTCCTATTTCCCCTATGCAGTTAGTGTAAGAATTCGGAACCAATTGTTTATTGAATGTGCAGATTAAATAATCTTT
The DNA here is from genome assembly GCA_028583015.1 of Wollemia nobilis. NCBI lineage: Eukaryota > Viridiplantae > Streptophyta > Pinopsida > Araucariales > Araucariaceae > Wollemia > Wollemia nobilis. The sequence continues at coordinate 515,033 of JAQPPZ010000054.1, read as the reverse complement.
ACAACAGCCAGGAATAGCACACCGGCGAACCAGAACTCTGTTACATGGTTGTAACAGTGTAACGTTCTGTCTAATAATGAAATAAAGACAAAACATAATATATAGTATGCTAACATCCCCCTTTATTACATTATTTGGGTAATGTAATAACTAATAGCTATACTAACATCCCCTTACATCATTGTGCAATACAAAGAGAGCTGCGAAACAATTCAAATTTGACACGTCCAAGTGCCTTAGTGAAAATGTCTGCAACTTGAGCATCGGTGGGAATGTGCTAAAGCTGAATTCGGTGCTTTGGAACTTCATCTCGAATGAAATGACATTATGTGTCAATGTGCTTTGTTCTTTCATGATGGACTGGATTCTTGACAAGGTTCAGAACACCCTGATTGTCGCAAAACAAGTGTATTGGAGATTTTGATGTATGGCCCATACTTGTCAGAATGCGACGTAACCATATCACTTCGCACACAGCTTCAAGTGCAGCGCGATATTCTACCTCTGTTGATGAAATAGCAACCACCTATTGCTTCTTGTTGTGCCAAGATACAGGACCGGATCCCGGATGAAAAATGTATCCAGAAGTTGACTTGCGATCATCAAATGATCCGGCATAGTCGGAGTCCATGTATCCTTGCAAGAAGAATTTGTTGTTCCTCTTGTATTCTAGGCCATATTCCATAGTACCACGGACATAGTGAAGAACATGTTTTGTTGCTTTCCAATGAGTGGTCTTAGGCTCTTGCATGAACCTCGAAAGATAGTTGACAGCAAATACGAGATCTGGCCTAGTATTGGTCAGATATATGAGATTCCCAATCAACTGTCGATAGAGAGTACCATCTACCTGAGGTGAATCATCATATCACGATAACCGAAGTCCATTCTCCATCGAAGTTGCCATTGGCTTGCAATCAGTCATGCGATATTTTTCCAGCAATGTCTTGGCATATTTTTTTCGAGACACTTTGATGGAGTGCTCCTTCTGGCTGAATTCCAAACCAAGACAATAATGGAGAAGTCCGAGATCTATCATCTCAAAATATTTGCATAAGTTTCTTTTGACAGTAGAGATCATAGTTTCTGAACTCCCTGTAATGATCAGATCATCCACATAGAGTACAAGCAACACTATCTCAGACCCCTGTTTCTTGAAATAGAGGTTTGCATCTGACAGACATCTCTTAAATCCATGTTGCATAAGGTGATTGTCCATTTTTATATACCAAGCTCGAGGAGCTTGTTTCAGACCATATAAGGATTTGACCAATTTGTAAACTTTCTGCTTTTGGCCTTCCACTTCAAATCCTTCAGGCTGAGTCATATAGACTTCTTCTTGGATATCACCATTTAGAAAGGCACTTTTGACATCCATCTGGTGAACTTTCCACCCATATTGTGTTGCCATAGCACACATAACCCGAATTGTGGTCATCCGAGCAGTAGGTGCAAAAGTTTCCTCGTAGTCAATGCCTTCCTTTTGAGCATAGCCCTTTGCAACAAGACGGGCCTTATGCTTATCAATTATTCCATCTGCCTTGTACTTGACTTTATATACCCATTTTCAGCCAATGGGTTTCTTTCCATGCGGCAGATCAACAAGCTTCCAAGTTTTATTCTTCATCAAAGACTCATACTCTGTATCCATAGCGGCCTTCTACTGAGGCTCACTAAGAGCATCTTGCACTGATGCAGGTTCAAGACCATCTATGGTAGACATGAACGCCCTGTCATCATCAATATCCATATCCTCTACTTCTGTACTTGGAGTCATAAAAAGTTCCTCAAAAGATTGACAAAGATCATCAACCTCACCAGTTTCTCTGGCTTCTCTTTCCTTTTGAGCCATACTGCGTGTACGAGGTCTATCCAAATTCAAATTGGGAGGAGTGGATAAATTTGCGTCTCTGATTGTATTTGTACACCATTTTGGATTCTTCTTCGGTGGTGGTGAAGAAGATGTAGAAGGACCTCCTATCTGTGTTGACGAAGGGATCTTCTCTTCCTTAGTTTCCACAATATCTTGGTGTACTTTAGATGTGCTCTGTGATGTGAAAGCTTCATCAAAGACAACATCTCTGCTGATATGAATTTTCTTGGTCAAAGGATCTATCAAACGATATCCTTTAGAGTGCTCAGAATAACCAAGAAAAATACATCTCAGTGTTTTCTCATCTAGCTTCTTCCTTTTCTCTTTCGGTATGTGCATGAAAGCGTGACATCCAAAAATACATAGATGAGATATGGAGGGTTTTCGACCACTCCATTCTTCCTGTGGAGTCATTCCTTTTAGGGCCTTTGTGGGTGCCCTGTTCAACAGATACACTGTAGTGGTGACAGCTTTTGCCCAATATTGTTGCCCAAGAGTAGCTCCTATGAGCATACAACGAACCATTTCCATGATAGAACAGTTCCTTCTCTCAGTAACTCCATTTTGCTGAGTATAGGCAGTTGTTAACTGTCTCTTGATTCAATGCTTATCTAGGAATGAGGTAAACTCTCCCCATTGATCTGAGCGGAGGGTTTTAATAGAAGCTCCTGACTCCTTCTCAAAGGATTTCTTGAACTGCTGTAAGAATGCAAAAGCTTCAGATTTCAGTTGGAGAAAGAAAACCCACATCTTTCGTGAGTAGTCATCTATGAATAACTGAATGTACCTCTTCCCTTCACAACTATTTGGTGTGAAAGGACCGCACAGATCTGTGTGAATTAACTCCAGAGGTTTTTGTGCTCTTGTAGAGCTCTTCTCAAATGGTACTCTATGCTGCTTTCTTGCCAAGCAGTCAGAGCACACTGGCAATGTGGCAGAAAGGGAAGGAAGACCCTTTACCATCTCATACTTGCTGAGCTCAAGTAAGTAGCCAGAACTAAGATGCCCATATCTCTTGTGCCATAGGGAAGTTGCCTCCTTAGTAGAGACAGTCATGGCAACATGTGGAGTAGAGATAGCATCTAGTGCAAATAAGTCGTGCTTATATGAAGCTATTGCAATCTGCTTACCCTTCCTGGTAATGGTACAACACTTCTGTCCATTCTCAACACGAAATTTGACAACCATATTTCTATCCAGGATTTGTGTCACTGACAACAAATTGTTAGCCAATCCCGGAACATAGAGAACTTTGTCAATCTGACACTTGCCATCAGGAAGAGTGACTGAAACTGTTCCCTCTCCCTAAACCCTATAGGTTTTATCATCAGCAATGGTGACAGGTTTGCCCTCTTTGGCCACAAATGATTCAAACCATGATCTGTTTCCAGTCATATGTTTGCTAGCTCCAGAATCGACACACCAAACAGGATCCCTCTGTGTGGAATCTGTGGTAGTCATGAGCACCTTGTGTGCCCATTCAGAATCTGAGTCAGATTCTTCAACAACAACATTCACCTGGGGTTGCTTGTTTTTATTTTGTGGCTTGTTTTGGCCTTTCTGCTTGTTCTTATGCCAACACCTGTTGGTGTCATGGTTGTCTTTCTCACAGATCTTGCACCACCTCTTCTTCTGTTGAGGTTGTTTGCCTTTTCATTTCGTATCTTGTTGAGAATTTCCTCCTTTCTGAAAGTTGCCTCCTTTTTGCCCATTACCTTTCTTCCTAGAACCCTGCCTGTTGGTGTATAGGGTTGTATTGGAAGAATCATCCTTGTGAAGTTGGCGTGCCTCCTGTTGTTGAAGCAGATTGACCAACTCGATGTAGGTAATTTGTCGTTGAGACACCTGGATGGAGGTTATCAACATATCAAATGAAGAAGGTAAAGCTCTCATCACAAGTGAAATGAGAAGCTTTTCGTCCACAGTATCTCCCAAAGAGCTCAATTTCTCTTTCAACTCAGACACTCTGCACAGAAAGAGTTCAACTGTTTCACCCTGTCTCAAACTCAGGTTATGAAGTTGTTGTTGAATATGAAGAATGGTGGATTCATTATTTCCCTCATAGATGGTTCTAAGGGCATCCCATGCCTCTTTACCACTTTCTTTGTCAGCTATATGAGGTTACACTTCATCTAAAACAGCAAACAAAATGAGCACCTTTGCTCGACTGTCTTTCTTGTCAAAAGATATCTGATCTACGTAAGGACCTATGGATCTTGCTGTTGGTGAAGGCCTAGTTGCTACTCCAGTAACAATATCCCACAAATCTTCCATTTGGAGAATTGCCTTCATCTTATCTTTCCATGGTGTATAATTTGGACCTTTCAATAACTGATGCGGATCAGTCATCAACTTTGCAACATCGGCCATAGTGAAGGTTCCTTATATCACCAATTGGTCCCCCTTTCGATATACCTTTTGCTAGGCCAATATACCATACAAAATACCCGCCCTTACGTGAGGGAAACTATAGGTATTTAGAAATATCAACAAAAATCACCCGCCCTTACGTGAGGGAGACTATAGGTGAGTTTTAGAGATCATACGATACGTGGAACATAAGCGGTACTGAAAGGGAATCGCCTTGTTGATGGAAACTACCATAGAAGATTCTTCTCATGCGTGGGGCGTAACTTCCCCTAAAAACTATGAAGAATACTTCATCAGTATTTACACCTAAACACAAGTGCGATAAAGGGTAGTGGATGGAGTAAAAAAATGCAAAAAATGGCAAACTTATCTCTCCCCGACGATTTATAGAGAACAAGCTCAGACGTCGTTGTTGCAGCTATATTAGGTGGCGGATACAGTAGCCCAATCACGACAGCTTTACCTGTAAGTGCGGGCCAGAGGTATCACAAATACCGAACGCTGCAGTGCAATAAATTGCACGGATGGGTTTTAATTATTTCGGGGACTTAGGGAGTGTTTTGATTTTAATTTTTAATGTTATAGTGCAAAAATGAAATATGCAACATACAACAATAAAAATGCCCACAAGAATAACCCACTAGGTGTCGGGCGCAGCCGAAAATGCACCTATTACAATTTGCCAAATTGCCTTTTCAAAAAATTACTCACAATCCCCCTTTGATTTTTTGAAAAAATATCCCCCCTTAAAAAAATTTCTTTAACAAAGCATTTTTAATAATTATTATTTATTTAAAATTAAAATAAATAATTTTAATTTATATAGTTTTAAAACTTATAAAAAATAAATTAAAATTAAAATTTTAATTTATAAAGTTAAAAAACTATTAAAAAAATTAAAATTAAAAATTTTAATTAAAAAATAATAATTAAAGAAATGACTTTGAAAAAAAAATTGATACCTTGGGGGGAGTCGGCGGGATTTGAACCCCGGACCTGCAGGCTCCCTGAGCCTTACCGCACAGCTCACTGCCAAGTGAGCTAGCGATCTGATCCGGAAGGATCTACGAAGCCCCTCGTATATGAGCTGCTGCCCGAGCGCAATCTCCCGTTCTCCGCTCTCCTTCGCGTTCTCCGCAGCAACTCTCCGTCCCGTCGCCTCTTCCTCAGTCGCAGTGATTTTTCCTCTGCAGACGAACGTTTTTTTTTTTTTTCGTCTTCACGTTGGACATGGGGGGGCTCTGTTTTTTTTTTTTTATTATTTCCTACCGCTGGGGGGGGGGGCCTTCGCGTCGCGGTCCATTCCTCTTGTCGGGGGGGGGCACTTTTCGCCCACGGGGGGGGTTTATACCCCCCGTGGGGGCGGGAAGCGAGAATTTTAAATTCCCGGGGAGTCCTCCCCTGCTGCGCGACACGGGGACTTACGCCCTGCGTTCTACGTGCTCCCCTCGACGGGGTCCTGCGCACTACTGCGCGGCGCGGGACGTACGCCCTGCGTTCTACGCGCTCCCCTCGACGGGGTCCTGTGCACTGCTACGCGGTGCGGGACGTACGCCCTGCATTCTGTGCGCTCCCCTCGACGGGGTCCTGCGCACGCGGAATGTATGCCCTATTGTGGCGTCCGCCTGCCTTCTGCGCGCGAACGTACGTCTACGCATCAGCCAAGGACACAGACGTCCCCTCCCTTTTTTTTTAAAATAAAAATAAAAAATTCTCGGAGCGTTCCACAGTCGCGCATGGATGCGCGATGAATGTCGCACGTCTACGTGCGACAAAAAAAAAATTCCCCCTCTTTCTTTTACTCGCACTGCTGCATGGCAGGGAGAGGATATAGGACACAGGCTAAGAAATAAATCATGCCCAGAAAAAAAAATCCTCGCCTGCACCTCACCCAGAAGATCAGAACAACTCTGATGCCATGTAAGAATTCGAAACCAATTGTTTATTGAATGTGCAGATTAAATAATCTTTACAACAGCCGGGAATAGCACACCGGCGAACCAGAACTCTGTTACATGGTTGTAACAGTGTAACGTTCTGTCTAATAATGAAATAAAGACAAAACATAATATATAGTACGCTAAAAGTTAGGCACTATAGAATGCCCTCTTTCTTCTATGCATTCAGGCACTGGTGAATGCCCTCTTTATTTCATGAATTTGGGCACTAGTGAGTGTCCTCTTTCTTTCATGAAATAGGGCAATGTCAATTTCTCGATACTCGTAATTTCCTCCGTAGGGCTTCCCTCTTCTTGCCCTATTTTAGCAACAACATCCTATTGCCTTTCTTGGCTGCCATATCCCTCTGTGTCAAGGTTCTGCCTCTACGCTTCTGCATGGCAGACCAATGTTGATATCAGCCCATGGTGGGCCAAGGAAGACGGTGTTCTTTTTTGGTATCTAGCCGCTTCGTCCTTTAGGGAATTTTCTAGGTAGAAGGGCATGTTCAACTTCCTTCCATGCACCAAGTGATTAAGAAACTACACATGGTTAGCGTGTATATGGGTATACTTCCCTATGCATGTAATAAATCGAGCAACCTACTCGAATATCTTCCATAGATGCATGGGAAGGCTGCTTTTGGGTAGCCCTTCCTTATCTATCTGCATAGTTTCTCCTGGCAGTAGCACTTTGGTGTACGACTTTAGCAGTCTGCATTTGTATATGCTTTCCCCCGTGAGGGGTAATACAGTTGCCTACGAGATGTATTCGGGGGTGACTAGAATTTCTACCCCCTACACTTGAGCTACATCGCCCCTCAAGGAGGCATCAAATTCCTTGGATGCCTCCATATCCTTGCCCTAACTGACCAGGGTATAGTATTCGAGCCATCCTTCGGCCTTGAACTGTGTTCTTATCACCTCACTGATTCCTTCTGTATCACTCGACTCATTCTTCTTCATTGCATGGTTCTTCGACCTTCCTCCCATGGCACCTTCCTTCACTACTACATTTTTTTTTTGCCCTTCCTTCTTCAGGAATGCGCCTTCTTATAGGGAAGGCGCCTAACCTTTAGCATTTATTTCTAGGGCACACCTTTTGAGTCATATCATTGGCATGCGGTTCCATCTATGGGGGGATATGATTTTTATGACGGTAATATTTTTTTGGTATCGCATAATTTATAAATAATTATATAAAAATTTGAGTTGGTATGCGTGTACCTAATTCGGTGTTTCATGCGTTGTGAAGAGCATTGATTCACTGATTTGTGACACGGGGGAGGGGTATGGTCATCTGATGCTTCTCATCCGTGTGGTGGTTTTATCTTGATCGAGGCATTCGAGAGATTTAAGTGTTGGCTATACATGGAAGGCACTCTTTGGTACCTTCCCAATGTGGAAGACACTTATATGGCACCTTTACGATGTGGAAGGTGTTTATATGGTGCCTTCTCGATGTTGTCGATGTTCTTTGAATGGATGTGCCTTTCGGTGGTGGAAGGCGCATCTGATTGGATGCGCCTTTCGATGGTGGAAGGTGCATTTTTTATGATGGTACCTTCCTGCTATGGAAGGTCCTTCTGAATGGGTGCGCCTTCTCGATATTGAAGGCACCTCAGTCTGTAGGCACCTTCCCAATGTGGAAGGCACCTCGGTCTACATGCGCCTTCCCAATGTGGAAGGTGCCTCGGTCTGTATGCGCCTTCCCGATGTGGAAGGTGCCTCGGTCTGCATGCGCCTTATCGATGTGGAAGGTGCCTCAGGTTGTATGCGCCTTCTCGATGTGGAAGGTGCCTCGGACTTCTCTTTTTTTTTTTTTGTGTGGCACCTTCCAGCCATGGAAGGTGCCCATATATATATATATATATATATATATATATATATATATATATATATATATATATATATATATATGCACCTTCTCTATAAGGAAGGTGCCTCCTTCTGGTGGGGCGCCTTCTTTATACGGAAGGTGCCTTCTTTCGGTGGGGCACCTTCTTTATAAGGAAGGCACTTTCTTCTGGCGGGGTGCCTTCTTCTGACAGAGTGCCTTCTTTATAAGGAAGGTGCCTTTTTCTGGTGGGGTGCCTTCTTTATATGAAAGGCGCCTTCTTCTAGCAGGGTGCCTTATTCTAGAGGTGTGCCTTCTTTATAAGGAAGCGCCTTCTTCTGGCGGGGCGCCTTATTTATAAGGAAGGCACCTTCTTCTATGCCTTCTCGATGTGGAAGGTGCCTTATTCTTGGAAATCATGCTGCAATTGACCGAGAAAGGGTGATCAAGCCTTCTCAGTCTTGCTTCACACTGCCTCAAATTCTACCTACGAGTTTCGATGTCAGAATGTTAAGCCAAATCAGGCCTAGTTTCCTAGATACCTATGTCTCATGCTATGAGGTCCTCCACATACAAAAAGCAAATGAAAAGAAAGAAAAATAAATGCAGTTAGATGCATTTCATGCCTATTAGGCCCTAGGTTAGGATTCTTGAAGCTTGCATGTGGGCGTCATCCCTGCAAAACACACTGTAAGAAAAAAACTAAATTAACTGATTTTTGTGAGCACCTCCATGCCCACCGTTTTTCCTGTTAAGAGTTTGGTTTGGATCTAAAAAGATGGGGTCTCTTCCACATCTATTATGGATTCCACCTATAAGGTTTTGGATGTGTTATATGGGCGTAGTCAATGTCCATTGACCGTTAACATGGTGTTGTTGTTGTCAATTGTTCTAATGTGCACTGCCCCATTCTTGATGAGCTCTACCACCTCATATGGTCCCATCCATCTTTGCATTAATTTACCTTTTCTTTCCTGGAATCAAGAATTGTACAATAGCACCCATTATCCTTCTTGGAACTACTTCATTTTAATGTGGTGATAATGCCACCATTTTATTTGCTTTTGTATGATTTCCATTCTCTGTAAAGCATCTATTCAGATTTTGTTCAACTGATCTAGCTATCGAATCCTTTCTTTTTGAGCGTCATCCAAGATCAAGTTCAATTCTGAAGCAGTTTCTTGATTTCAAATTCAATGGGCATCATCGCATTCTTCCCATAGACTAGTTGGAAAGGTGTGAAGCCTATGGTGGATTTCCATGTGGTATTATATACCCAGACTACCTCCAACAACTGTGTAGCCCAATATTTTTTGTGTTGTTGCATGGTCTTCGTCAAGATGTTCTCTATTTCTCTGTTCATCACTTCCACTTGCCCATTTGCCTATAGATGGTAGGGTGTAGTTTTATTGTGTCAAACTTTGTATTGCTCCATCAGCTCCTTGATCAACTTGGAGGTAAATTGAGGCCCTTGGTCTGTTGTTATCTCTCTAGGGACCCCAAATCATGTAAAAATGTGGGCAAATAAGAAATCGACGACCATTATTTCTTTTGAATTTCTCAACACTTGAACTTCAACCAATTTGGTGACATAATCTGTACAGACCAAAATAAACCTCCTCCCTATTGAAGGTGGATTAAATGGTCCCACAAAGTCCATGCCCCACTTATCGAAATGTTCCAGGTGTACCTGAGGCTAGAGGGGCATTTCATATCGATGGGTTGGTCTACCCATTATTTGGCATTCATCGCACTTGCTGGCATATGCAACCACATCCTTGAACAGAGTGGGCTAAAAGTACCTAGCCTATAGGATTTTGTAGGCAGTTCATTTCCCTACAAAGTTTCCTCCGCATGGTTCGTTGTGACATGCTTTGAGTACTTTTGAGAAATTTTGCTCTGCTACACATCTTCTTATAATATGGTCACATTCTATTTTGAATAGGAGGCCATCCATCCATAGGAACGATGCACTTTTCTCTATGAACGCCTGCTTTTCTCAAAAATATAGAGCAGGCGAGGTTCTTTCGATGGCCAAGTAATTGGCTATATCTATGTATCATAGGATTTGCTCACTAATGGTGAACAAATGTTCATCCAAAAATTGGTCTTCCACTGCTGTATGGTCTGTCGGTATCAATCTGGATAGAAAATATGCTACAACATTGTCCTTGCCTAGTTTGTTGACTATTGTGATGTCAAATTCCTATAGTAACAAGAGCCACATGATAATTCTTTCGCCAATGGTCGGCTTGCTCATTAAGTATCTGATAGCTGCACAGTTCATGTGGACAAATACCTTATACCTAGTGATATAATGGCAAAATTTGTTTATGGCATGCACAACTACGAGGAACTCCTTCTTCATCATCGTGTAGTTGAGCTCTGTTCTTGCCAAGTTTTTACTGACATAATAAATGGCGTAAAATTCTTCGCCATCCTTTTGTCCGAGGATTGCTCCAATCACACCGTTGGATGCATCACAGTAGATATGGAATGGTATGGCCCAATTTGGTCCTCTTAAAATTAGTGTGGATATCATTTTATCTTTAAGCAACTTGAATGCTTCTTCGTAGTATTCCTTCCAATTGAACTCCACATCCTTAGAAAATAGAGTGTGCAGTCGTTATGCAATTTTGTTGAATTCGATGATAAATCATCGATAGTACCCTACTGATCCAAGAAAACTCCTAACCTCTCTCTGCTTTCTGGGGCTGGGTAGGTCTTTGATGACCTCAATTTTCCTTTTATCAACCTTTATTCCTTCTATGGAGAGGTGGTGTCATAGCACGATGCCTTTTTGCATCATCATAAAGCATTTCTCGTTGCTCAGGGACAAATTGTTTTCCTTGCTTCTTTCGAGCACTCTTTCCAAGTTTGTCATTGCCTCATCAAAGGTTTCTCCATAGACAGTGAAGTCATCCATGTATACTTCGACCGCTTCTCCTATCATGTCTAAAAATATGCTAAGCACCGCCCTTTGAAAGGTGGCAAGTGCGTTGCACAATCTGAAAGGTAATACCTGATAGGCAAAAATTCCCCATGGGCAGGTGAATGTTGCCTTATCTTGATCCTCTTCTCCTATTTGGATCTGTTTGTATCCACTGAATCCATCTAGAAAAGAGAAATACTTCCTCCCTGAGAGTGTATCCAAGACTTGATCAATGAACGGGAGCAAGAAGTGGTCCTTCTTGGTCACTTTGTTTAATGTTCTGTAGTCCACACAGATTCACCACTTCCCATTCTTTTTAGGGACTACCACTAACGGTGATACCCACTCGTTGTCAAAAATTGGATAAATGAATTTGACAGTTAAGAGTTTTTGTAGTTCTTCCTTGACAATGTATTTCATTGCCGGATTCATTCTTCTTTGTGGTTGCCTGCTTGGAGTTGCTTGATCATCTAGATATATACGATGTGTACAGATCTCTTAGCTGATATCCTACATATTGGTGTCTAACCAAGAGTTCTTCTACTTTCATCAATTATGTGGGAGTCAACCCATTACTGACATTCAATGTTCTTCCTGGCCCGATGTGTATCTATTGAACATGGTGATCTTGGGCGCCAGCCAATGGTGATCTAGGTGTAGAGATGAAGGACTCCTTGTGGATGACCTCCATAATAGCACCATCTTCATCTTCTTCTACCAACTCATCCAACGTCATCACCGACTGGATCATGGATAGCTCAGGATTTTCATACTCAATCAACATGGGTTCTCCTACTGAGTCAACGGACTGTGATAGGGGTGAAATGGTCAACCTTTTAATGTTTTGTCCATTGGATATGGTCATCAGCCCATCCCAGCAGTTGATGTAAGCATATGTTGTTGTCAGCCATGGCCTTCCCAATATGAGCAGGTAACTGCCCAACCTAGTTTTAGATTGCAAGACTAAAAAGTTAGTTAGGTATTCCCATGTATTGACTGTCACTATTACGCCTTACAACATTCCTTCTAACGCCACGGTTTATCAATTGGCCAGTTGCAGCATTGTCACAGTGGGTTTCAAGTTTGTGAGCTATAGCCTATGCATGGTCTCCCGAGGCATTACGTTGATGGCTGCTCTGAGATCGACCAACGTATTAGATAGGGAATGTCCCTCGATTTTTATAGTCAGCATAGGGCTGCTTGGGTCTACATACTTCGAATGGCACATTTTGCCCATCATCAAATATGCTAGTTTATCGATGACATTGATAGTTTAGGTTGCCCTTCATCCTAACTTCCTTAGACACATCTCTATGATCACCTTGGTATATATTGGAACATCTCGAATGGCTTGAAATAATGGAATTGCCATGGTGAGGTTCGTCAAGCTTGACAAGATATCGAACTTCGACTTCATTACTTTCCTCTGTTCTTGCAGCCGATTGGGAAATGGAGCCTTTACTCTCTCAAGCGTTTATTCTATCACCTCTTCTGGTGTTTCTCCTACCTCTTCCTCCTCTTCTACTAGTGGAGGCGTTCCTAATCCTAGATGTCTACCAGACCTAAGCTGAATATGGTACATCGAATACATCTCACCCTCCACATTGTATGCTGGCTAGTTCACCCTGTTATTCATATTTGCCATTGGTTGTATAGGTAGCTAAGCAAGTCTCACTGCTGGCAATGTCAATAAATTTTGTTGGGGGTGAGCTGGTGCTACATTCTATGGAGCCTGATTCCACATAGTGTGGCATCTCCACTAGTGCCCAGGAAATTGAAGAACACAAGCTTATATTGAGAGGGGGGGTGAACAGTATAAGACCACTTTTTACTTTTTCCTTCAATTCAACTTTCAATTCAATATTATGCAGTGTATAGAAAGCAGTATCAAGTAGAAATCAAAGCAATGTAGAAAACACCATCCACAATAGAGACAACAATTTACGTGGTTCACCCAAAGTGGGCTACTCCACGGATAAAATTTTCAATAAAATTTTATCAACCAAATCTGGGAAACCTTTCTCGATTACAAATTTTATGGGTACCAACCCAAAGGAGACACCAATCCCCTAACTCTGCTCTGGTTGGTGATCCTCTAGAATACCTCTACCTCCCCTACCCTTAGCAAATGGAACTCTATCCACAGAAGACACCTGTCTTCCCTACTCTGGCTAGAGACCTTTGTCCCCAACTCTATCACCTCAAAGCTGGTCCTCGAATTTGCACTAAAAATAGTCCTTCGATCTAGCACAAATGTCCTCGATCTCTTCCTCTAATCTGCACCAAACATAGTCCTTCGGTCTGGCACAAATGTCCTCGAAATTGCACCTCTACGCAATCACAACAACAATCGATCAAACATCAACTAATGCACCTCTATGCAATTACAGCAGCATGATCTTCGCACACTCTGCTTCCTTCCAATCTCTCTCACTTAGAAGATTCGATGAAATGCACTCTATATACTACAATCAAATTTGCACTCTGCTTCTAGACGATCGAACTTATCCCCGCACTCTATCTGCAAAATTTGCACTTCAAACGCACACTTCGATCGATCCCAAATCTCTTCAAACAACCCTCCTTTTATACTAACATAATCAAGATCTAAACCTTGGTCTTAGTTGGCTATTACCCTTAAACTACGTTGGTTGCAAAACCCTAAGATTTTTCAGCCCAGATTTAACTTTGTTGGCTTCAACCGCCTCTGTAGTTCTGTAGCTTTTCTCATGAAACTACAACATGTCACGATATCACGACATATTTTGCAACCGTACACTTTCGTTTGGCTATTGTCATGATATCGCGACATTTTTGCCTTTGTATGCCTTGAATACGTTCTTGTCGTAATATTGTGACACTTCTATCTTTGCTAATGTCATATTCATTCTTGTCACGAAATCATGACACTTTAGTCTTCTTGGTCTTCTTCTAGGCTTGCACTAGCGAAAACGAAATATGTTGTGAAATTGCGACACTTTTGCTGCCTTGAGCTTCTCTCTGCCTTATACCCACGAAACTGGAACATGTCACGAAATCGCAATGCTTTCGCCTTCGAGCTCTTCCTTCTTGAATTCATCACAAAATCGTGACACTTCTTCTGTTGAAGACTTGCTAACTGTTTCTATCGTGAAATCATGACACTTTCTCCAATTGAATGTTGCCATCTCAACCTATCACGAAATTGCGACACTTTCTACATTCGCAAGCTTTCTCTTCAACTTGTCGTAAAATTGTGACACTTTTTGCATCCGTACGACTTCTTTGTAGCCTATCGTGAAAATGCAATATGTCATGAAATCATGACACTTTCCACCTTGCTTTCTTTCTCTGCCAACATGTCACAAAATCGTGACATTCTTGCCAGCTTCTTCTCTCTCTTCCAACATATCGCGAAATCATGACAGTTTTCCCAGCTTCTTCTTTCTCTTCCAACATGTCATGAAATCGTGACACTTTTTCAAAAAACTTTCTCTCTCCTGCCTAAGTCGCGAAAATGCGACATGTCGCGATATCGTGACATTTTTTCAAAAAGCTTTCTCTCTCCTATTTAAGTTGCGAAAATGCGACATGTTGCGATATCGCGATATTTTTACAACTTACTTTCTTTCGAACCTATCAAGTAGGACCTTCAACAAAACACATTATTTTACATCAAATCAAATTATTTCAAAAGCTCTTTGACATCAATGACAAATTATTCACTTGAGCAAATACAATGTACTCAAGGTACCCAAAATTGCCAACAATCTCCCCCTTTGTCATTGATGGCAACCCTTTACTAAACCACATCTCAGGAGCTAAAACTGAAACCAATTGTGCTAACAGCTGAGAATCTCCTTTTAAAGTTTTGCTCCCCCTGACTTGAAGCTTTCCTCTTCACATTGAAGCTCTCCCCCTTACTCAAATATCTCCTCCTTTGTCATCAATGGCAAAGGGTCACCTTTGGGGTTTAGGACTAAGAATGAGCTTCTTAGCTTAGTCCCTCCCCAACCTCCTGATGAGGTGATTAATTTTGGGGTGGGAGTAAAACTCCCATTAGGCACTGATCATCATCAGTGTCTATAATTTCCTTGTCGGGCCTTTTCTTGAACTTTTTGCCCGTATTCTCGTTCCTGTTCCTGTCATTGTTCCTATCCATGCCTTGATCCTTGGACCTGTTCATACCACTGTTCATGATCCTGTACCTTGGAAGTTCAGCTCTACACTATCTAGCTGTGTGGCCTTCATTATTGCATTTATAACAAGTAACACTGTTATTTCTTTTAGGCATACTTGCTCTTTGAATCTTCCTGTTTTGACTAACCCTGTTCCAGTTATTAGACTTGCAAAAAATTGCCTTATGCCCAAACTGTTTACAAGAGTAGCAATACCCTTGAAAGAAATTACCACCTCTAAAACTAACATTTATCTTCCTTACTTGAGCCATGCAATGTGCAGCCATGTGACCAAACCTATAACACGCAAAATATCTGTCATGAAATTTACCTTTATTTAACCTCTTGGGTCCTGAAAACTTCTTCTTCGCATTCTAAATTTCGTTATCTATTTTTGTGCATTGATTAGTTAAGGACTCAGGATCTGAAATACTTTCCTCAACAGAACTCTCTTTCTTTTGGAATCTCTTGCTAGATTCCCCAACCTATTCTTTGTGCGGCTTAACAAAACCAAGACCTGTTTTATCTGTTGGTTTTCTTTGTCCTTTGATGAGAGACTTAACCCTTTTGGAGCTATCTTGAAACCTGTACAACTTATCCTTGTACTCTTTAGTTTCCACTTCCAAAGAAGCCATTTTTTGTTCCAACTCACTATACTCAAGAATCTTAGACTCTAACTCATCCTTGAGTTCCTGTGTCTTGTCTATAGAGATGTCAAGACTTTCTATAAGATCGTCTCTCTCCATACAACATTCATCTAACTTATCCTTGAGTCTATCATTCTTCTTTCTTTCCTTTTTCAAAGAATTAAGAGCATTATTAAGTTCACTTTCAAGATCCTTTATTTTTTTTCTCTCTGAATCCTCAAGGCCTTTTCCAGATTTCTTATCACTAGAGGTGCTACCTTTTTCAAAAACCATACAAGCATCTTCTTGATAGTTTTCTGAAGCATCCTTATACATATTGGAAACCAAATCATTATTTGTACAATCATCCTCAAGGTGACCAAAATTTCCACATCTAAGACATTTCATAATAATGAATCTATGTTTCGGTTCTTCCTCTTTTTTTGATATGAACATCTCATTTTCCTCATCACTTGAAGAGCTTTCACTATCACTGCTAGAACACTTACTTGCTTTGTCTAGGTAGAAAATCTTCTTGTTCTTGTGTGAATACCTCTTTCCTTGATTGTTGTGCTCATCTTTGTTCTTTCTGTAATACCTGTGCTTTTCAGAATCCTTGCTCTTAACATCCTATTTCTCTTCATCACTTTCATTCTTGGAAACAGTACAGTCAGTAGCATAATGACCAAACTTTCCACAATTGAAGCATCTTATATTTTTTATTCTTTTGTGCTTTCTAGATAACTTGCCTTTCTTGCTGTAATATGCCTCTTCATCACTAGAAGACTCATCACTCTCTTGAAGCTGTTTACCCATAGATTTCTTGGTAGCCTTGAAAGCTGCCTTTTTCTTGACGTCAACCTTCACCTGAGTTCTCAACTCAAATGCTGCAAGAATGCTATGAAGCTCATCCTTTTTTAGCTTATCCAAATCTTTAGCTTCCTTAATAGCAAAAATATTTTCACTAAATCTATTAGAAAGAGATCTTAAGATTTTATCACAAACATCATTTTTAGCAAGTTCCAGACCTAAGTCTTTCATGGAGTTAACAACCTCATCCATGTGAAGCACGTAGTCACTAATATTTTCATCATCATTCATCTTGAGTTGTTCAAAAATACCTTTGAAATGTCTTAACTTGGCCTTTCTGACATTTGCATCACCTGTATGAACCACCTACAACTGTTTCCACATTTCACTAGTTGTCTTGCAGTGAATTACTTTGGTGATATCTGCTTTCTATAAGCCTTTCAGGATTGCATTCATTACTTTTGAATTGTTGTGATGTAGAAGCCTATCTTCTTTAGTATATGGACCATTTACAGGAATAGTGTACCCATCTTCAATCACTTCCCAAACCTCATTCCCAAGTGCCATTAAATGAACCTTCATCCTTGCACTCCAAAGACCAAAATCTGATCCATTGTGTTCTTATCAAGCTTTTCCTTCAAGCTATTTAAACTTTCCGAAGGAACCCACTCTGATACCAATTGAAGAACACAAGCTTATACTGAGAGGGGGGATGAACAGTATAAGACCACTTTTTACTTTTTCCTTCAATTCAACTTTCAATTCAATATTATGCAGTGTATAGAAAGCAGTATCAAGCAGAAATCAAAGCAATGCAGAAAACACCATCCACAATAGAGACACAACAATTTACGTGGTTCACCCAAAGTGGGCTACTCCACGGATAAAATTTTCACTAAAATTTTATCAACCAAATCTGGGAAACCTTTCTCGATTACAAAGTTTATGGGTACCAACCCAAAGGAGACACCAATCCCCTAACTCTACTCTGGCTGGTGATCCTCTAGAAGACCTCTACCTCCCCTGCCCTTAGCAAATGGAACTCTATCCATAGAAGACACTTGTCTTCCCTGCTCTGGCTGGAGACCTCTGTCCTCAACTCTATCACCTCAAAGCTGGTCCTTGAATTTGCACTAAACACAGTCCTTCGATCTAGCACAAATTTCCTTGATCTCTTCCTCTAATCTGCACCAAACACAGTCCTTCAGTCTGGCACAAATGTCCTTGAAATTGCACCTCTGCGCAATCACAATAGCACTCGATCAAACATCAACTTATGCACCTCTGTGCAATTATAGCAGCATGATATTCGCACACTTTGCTTCCTTGCAATCTCTCTCACTTAGAATATTCGATGAAATGCACTTTGTATACTGCAATCGAATTTGCACTCTACTTCTTGGCGATCAAACTTTTCCCCGCACTCTATCTGTGAAAGTTGCATTTCGAACGCACACTTCGATCGATCCCAAATCTTTTCAAACAGCCCTCCTTTTATACTAACATAATCAAGATCTAAACCTTGGTCTTAGTCGACTGTTACCCTTAAACTACGTCGACTGCAAAACCCTAAGTTGTGTCGGCCCAGATTTAACTCTGTCGGCTTCAACCGCCTCTGTAGTTTTGTAGCTTTTCTTGTGAAACTACAACATGTCGTGATATCATGAAATCTTTTGCAACCGTACACTTTCATTTGGCTATTGTTGTGATATTGTGACACTTTTACCTTTGTCTGCCTTAACTACATTCTTGTCACGATATCACGACACTTCTGTCTTTGCTGACATCATCTTCACTCCTATCACAAAATTGCGACACTTTAGTCTTCTTGGTCTTCTTCTAGGCTTGTACTAGCGAAAATGGAACATGTCATGAAATTGCGACACTTTCACTGCCTTGAGCTTCTCTCTGCCTTATACCTGCAAAACTAGAACATGTCACGAAATCGCAACGCTTTCACCTTTGAGCTCTTCTTGAATTCGTCGCAAAATCATGATGCTTCTTCGGTTGAAGACTTGCTAACTGTTTCTATCATGAAATCATGACACTTTCTCCAACTGAATGCTGCCATTTCAACCTGTCACGAAATCATGACACTTTATGCATTTGCAAGCTTTCTCTTCAACCTGTCGCGAAATCGTGACACTTTTTGCATCCGTACGACTTCTTTGTAGCCTGTCGCAAAAATGCAATATGTCATGAAATCGTGACACTTTCCACCTTGCTTTATTTATCTGCCAACATGTCACGAAATCGTGACATTCTTGCCAGATTCTTCTCTGTCTTCCAACATGTCGTGAAATCACGACAGTTTTGCTAGCTTCTTCTTTCTCTTCCAACATGTCACGAAATCGCGACACTTTTTCAAAAAACTTTCTCTCTCCTGCCTAAGTCGCGAAAATGCGACATGTGATATCGCGACATTTTTTCAAAAAAATTTCTCTCTCCTGTTTAAGTCGCGAAAATGTGACATGTCGCGATATCATGACATTTTTCCAAATTACTTTCTTTCGAACCTATCAAGCAGAACCTTCAACAAAACACATTATTTTACATCAATTCAAATTCTTTCAAAAGCTCTTTGATATCAATGACAACTTATTCACTTGAGCAAATGCAATGTACTCAAGGTACCCAAAATTGCCAACAAAAATGGATATGGCATCCATGGCTATTGGTTTGGGAATGATGCTGGGGGGGCGTTAGACCAGGGTGATGGCCCCCACCACCCCATGTTAGGTGGTTGAGGTGGACCTTGGTGCATTTATGGTCCTCCCCCATATTGCGGCATTCCGATTGGCATATTCCCTGCAAGGGGTTGTGGCCAACTCTTCTGATTGCCTATGAAATAGGCATTCGTGCTTTCAGCATCCTCCTGATTACTAGGCAGTTGCGAGCATAATCAAGTTTTATGGTTCAGCCTACAAACTGCGCATACTCTGACTTTGTTATTCAAGCATGCATTCTTTGCATGCTTCCCTCTACATTTTGGACAAAAATAAGTCAATGCTTCTTCATTTTCTTGCTTCTTTTTTCTCTAACAACAGCGTATCCATATGCAATGCTAAATATGAGAGCATTTCACTCTTTAAATCCTCCAACATGTTACCTATTTCTATCTTCATGACTAAAGCAGTCGCTTTCATGGTTCTAGAAGTGGTCTTGCCTCGCCTTCTTGAGTAGTTCCAACATAGTTGTCGGATGTCTTCCATAGCATTCTGGTAGACATCACCTACAGAGATCATGTTAAGAGCCTCTAGTGGTTCATAGGTAAGTCCTCTCAAAAAAATGCTTTTGAGGGACTTATCAGATATTTTTGTGTGAGATCGGTGAATATTGAAGTTTAATCTCTCCTAGTATTCCTCAAGAGACTCGTCTTATTTTTGTGTCATGCTCATGACCTCTTCTCTGGAGTCTCTTGCTCTCCCAAAATCTTGGTATTGCTCTAAAAAGAGCTTCTTCATTTGATCCCAAGTGGCAATGTGTTTGTCTCCTAGACCTATGAACCCCCGTAGAGTTGCATCGTCCAATGTGGAAGGAAAGAGTTGCAGCTTCTACGTATCATATTTGTAGTCCACAGACCTGCATAATACATCAAAATTAAATAAAAATAGGTCAGGGTCCTTAGTTGGGTATCCTCTGAAGGTCAGAAGGTGAGTAGGGGATATTTTTTTCATTTTGGTATCTCCTACTCCATCAATTGGGAAACTAAAGCCAGATGAGACTTCTTCGTTGTCAGCCATTTTTTTAGGAAATGTGGTTTCTAATGTAGTGTTTATGGCCTTACAGTTGTTTAAGACTTTCTCACTCAAGGATCTAATATTGTCTGGTGTTATCATTCGATCTTCTACAGCTTTCCACAATAGGGCTTCCTCTAAGGGTGTCCTATTAAACAGGGGATTTATGATGATTCATTCTTCCCCATGTTGATGGGATGAGTAGGCACTTTGCACAAAGTGCGGCTCCTCACTCCAATGGATTGTTGGAGGTGAGTCGGGTGAGTCTAATTCAAATTTAGAATGCTCAACTGATTTATATTCTAATGTATTAGTTTTTCTAAACCGACCATTAGGTCTTCTTCTTCTCGAAGAACTCATACAAGGTCAGATGGAAGGTTTTCAAGTATTGTAAATAATCTAGTTGAGATGCTTCCCCGAAAATAGTGCCAAAATGTTGGAGGCCAAACAAGGTTAACTTTTTTCCTATTTTTGTCACATGCCCATGCATTTAATTTATCAACCCAGGGAGCTTCGTAAGCTTGCGAAGGGTCTTGAACAAGATTGCTTACAATACCACTTGAGATGAGTCCACTAGTTCTACTATTGGGGGGTGTTTTCAAAATGGTTGTCAATAATTCATGCAATCCTCAATAATTTACGTAAAAAGAAACCAATTAAATCTACAGAAAGGAAATATTCACACATTCTTGCAAGTGAACCTACTGCAAATACTAGAAATAACAATGCGGTAAACAATCTTATAAAATTAGTGAACTAATCCAGAAAACACAAGAAAATTAGAGAAGAAATACTGGCTTAGAGTGGGCCTAGGCTCCAGCAACATCCTCCTAGCTGAACACGCACTTAGAAAATATTAGAACTGTAATATAATTATCAAAGTATTACAATGCTTCTTCTGTAAATTACTATCAAAATATTCTATATTTTCTCTATATCCCTATATATTCTCAGAGCGGTCTGCATGTGTTTATATAACACACCAGTAGAACTTTTGTTACAAAGAATTTATAACAGTCGATTCATTCTAGACTAAAATAAGACAGTATGGTAAATGCAATCGATGTCTACTAAAATTGGCATTTTGTTCTAACAGTGGCATGTTCACTAATTGGTTTGTGCTTCGATTAGCATTGGTAGGATGTTCTCATACATTGGTGCGATCCCCAATTTAGTTCTACATGACGTATAGTTGGAACTACACCAGACGTTTTTGTCCACGTCTTGTTTGTCTGGTCAATAGGCAAAGAATAGGGGTACCTTACCTATGAGGAATGTGCCTAAGTATGTCAGGTGCCTTCTCTATGAGAAAGGTGTCTTACTGTCATTGGCGCCTTCCTGGAAGAGGAAGGCGCTTATCTTTTGTTGGCACCTTCCTGTGAGAGGAAGGCGTTTGCCTTCTAATGGCGCCTTCCCGTCGATGCCTTCCTTATGAGAGGAAGGCACTTGCCTTCTAGTGGCACCTTCCGTATTAGAGGAAGGTGCTTGCATTCTAGTGGCACCTTCCTTATGAGAGGAAGGTGCTTGCCTTCTAGTGGCGCCTTCCTTATGAAAGGAAGGTGCTTGCCTTCTAGTGGCGCCTTCCCGTCGGTGCCTTCCTTATGAGAGGAAGGCGCTTCTTTTCTTTTGGCACCTTCCTGGAAGAGGAAGACGCTTCTCTTTCCTTGGCACATTCTTGGAAGAGGAATGCGCCTACTTACTCTTTATGCCTTCCTGGAAGAGGAAGGCGCCTACCTTCTCTGTATTGATTCCAAAATAAACAAAGTGCTAGGTCCATAAAAAGACCTCGACTGATCCAAATCTAACTAAATCAACTGCAATTCCACAAAAACACACTGGAAACACATAAATTAGATAACACGCATAATTTCATCAAATAATTACATAATAATTCATAAACATATGCAATCCTTATTATACAGCCGCATAATAATCAAGAAATTGTATATAAAATATGAGCATTTCTGATGCTCATCAGAGAGGGAGGATCTTACTACAATAGTTGACTTACTAAGGGAACAAATAGAAATACAAAAACAACTATTGAAAGCTATTTTGAATCAAGAAACTCAAGCTAGAAACTCTAGAAGGGGACAAGGTAATAAATCTATTACAGAGATATAATAGACCAAAAATATGGCTAGAAGCAAAATTGGGCAAGGATATAAAGCATCTGAAATCATCCAAATTCAAAGGAGATGAAGGTAGTGATGTAGTCGAAGCTTGGATGAAGAATATAGAGACTTTCTAAAATATGAAGAATTATTCTATTGAGACTTGAACATCATATGCCACTCTACATTTATAGGGTGCTAGTTTAGATTGATGGGAAATGATCAATGAGTAAAAATATATTGAATCCACAGTTGATCTGAAATAGGAAGACTTTGTTGTAGCTTCTATGGAATGGTTCCTCAACGAACATTTTTATACTCTAAAATTTGAGGAATTCACCAAACCTAGATAGGATATTAAGAATGTGGTGGTATATTATTAAAAATTTATTAAGTTATTGAAATATGCGCCTATGTATAATAATAAAATAAAGTCCATAAATTTATTTTTAGGGGTGGATCCTAGAATAAGGCATGAGGTGAACATGCAAGAACCTAATACCCTTCAAAATGCATATGACCAAGCTAGAAAATATGAAACTTATGTCAATCCCTACTTAGAATATGAAGGGGCATCTGAGTAAGATAGAGAGGCACTGAGAAAAAAAATTAGCGCAGGTTTCATAAAATGGTAAAGTGAATAGGCAAACAAGAGTCTCCCTAGACAAGACAAAAGGGATAATAGGAAATAAGAAAATTTTAGAATTTTTTTTTAAGGGAAGAACCATAATCCTAACAATCATAATAAGGGAAATAATAGGAAATAAGAATATTTTAGAAAAAGGTTTTAAGGGAAGAACCATAATCCTAATAATCACAACAAGGGGAATAACAGACCATCACCCTAGGGTTAGGCCAATCCCCCATTAGTAGTAAAAGCAAAAGAAGGATAGAAGCATAAAACTCACCTAGGACCTAAGGATGGATGCTTTGATTGTGGTGGACCACACTATACCAATAAATATATGTATATAATAGGGTTGAGTTCGAAGGAAAAACAACATGCCTATAAGTATCTTGCACATAAATAATCTATACACAAGATTTATGTAGTGACAAGGAGTCAATATCTAGAAGGGAAAGCCACTCCTTTGATTATAAAAGGTAATATTTTTGGTAGAAATATTAAAATTTTAATAGATAGTGGAGCCACTGATAGTTTTTTTTCCACTAGCTTAGTTAAATATATATCAAAAAGACCAAGAATCTTGGAACATAGATGGAATGTCGAGTATAGTTCAAGATGAACCTACTCTATAAATTAGTGCTATCCCATGGCAAAAATTACCCTTCCTAGTGGTATATCCATCGGATACTTGTATGTAGCACTATTGCAAGCATTTGATGTAGTGTTAAGAATGGATTGGTTACAAGCACATAAGGTTGTAATCAATTTCTAGGATAGATGGATTGAGTACTCAAAATATGGTAGGAAAGTACAAAGGATGTACAACCTGTAAGGGGATTTTTGAACCCATATCCTCTCAGTAATGTAACTTATGAACACAATGAAGAGAGGAGGAATAGTTTATGTAGTGAATTTAAATGAGATAGAAGATGAAAATAAGGAAGAGGTATTTGAGAAACACCCACTCCTCTAGGAGTTCAAATATGTATTTCAAGAGAATTTACCTGGATTACCACATAAACATGAATTTGATTTCACAATTGAACTACAACCTAGAACAAAGTCTATTCATAGAGCTCTTTATCAAATGAATCTAATTGATATGCAAGAGTTGAAAGTGCAATTACAAGTATTTTTGGAGAAGGGATTAATTATACCGAGTGTGTCACCATAAGGTGCACCAGTTCTATTCATCAAGGAAAAGGATGGCTCTTTGTATTTGTGCATAAATTACAAGATGCTTAACAAGGATTATCCCCTATCCAGGATTGAATATCTTTTTGATTTATTGAAGGATGCTACCATATTCTCAAATATTGATCTAAAATTTGGTTATCATCAACTAAGAATCCGTGAAGAAGATACTCATAAGATAGCTTTCAAAATTTGATATGGACATTATGAGTTTACTATCTTACCTTTGGTGTATTGAATGCTCTAGCAGCATTCCTGAACTTGATGAATATTATTTTCAAGAAAATTTTGGATCAAATTGTTATTGTGTTCTTGAATGATATTTTGATATATTCTTGATATAATTCAAAGCATGACAAAAATCTTAATATTGTACTCGATTTTTTAAGAAGGAATCAATTATATGGGAATCTATCTAAGTGTGACTTTTATGTGTTGAAAGTACAATACTTAGGACATATCATATCATTTGAAGGAATAGTTGTGGATCCCAAGAAGAAAGAGACCATTTTGAGTTGGTTACCACCCACAAATGTGACCGAAGTGTGGAGCTTCATGGCTTTGACTAGATATTATAGGTATTATGTGAAGTATTATGCCAAGATAACCGCTCCAATAACTAACCTTCAGAGGAAGGAAAAATATTTCAAGTGGATGGATAAATGTGAGGTAGCTTTTGATCTGCTTAAACAAAAACTCACTACACCTCCCATACTAAAGATACCAAACCCTTAGGATAGATTTTTTTTTATGTATAGATGCATCATTGGAAGGTTTGGGTGGAGTGCTCTCACAAGATGAAGTAGTAGTAGCTTATGGTTCAAGGAAACTAAAATAACATGAGGTTAACTATGCAACCCATGATCTAGAATTGTCAATAGTGGTGTTTGCTCTCAAAATTTGGTGAAACTATTTATTAGGTAAAACCTTTGAGTTGAGTATATGCCATCAAATTTTGAAATACATATTTACTCAATCTTTGCTAAACACTAGGAAAAAAAAGTGGATGAAATTTCCCACCAAATATGATTTTGGAATTTAAGATATAAAAGGGAAAGAAAATAATGTCACTAATACATTGATTAGGAGAAGACACAACTGTTTTGACTCACATCCATGTAGATTTGATGGAACTAGTTAGGGAAATACAATATCAAGATGTGTTTTACAAGCAAATTCAATAAAGGATAGAAAAGAAACTTGATGAAAGTCAGGATTACAACATCAAGGATGGTTTCTTATGCTTTAAATATAGGGTAGTAATTCCTAAGGTTGATGATCTAAGAAAAATGATCATGAATGAAGCATACAAATCTCCTTATTCTGCTTACCTAGGAGGGGTAAAAATGAGAGAGAATGTGAAAAAAACTTTTTATTGACTAGGAGTGAAGAGGGATATAATTGAATTTTTCACCCAATATCTTGAATGTAAAAAAGTAAAGGTAGAAAATAGACATCTTGTAGGACTATTGTACCCTTATCATGTACTTGTGCAAAAATGGTAGGTGATTTCAATGGATTTTCTTGTGGGTTTACCAAATATTAGATTCTAGAATGATGCAATCCTAGTTATAGTTAACAAAATGACCAATTTTGTGCATTTTATACCCAAAAATACCAAGGATGATGCCATGGTTATGGATAATAGATTTTCCAAGGAAATATTCACGCTTCATGGTTTTCTAAAAGTGATCATTTCAGATAGAGACTTGAGATTCACATTCTAATTTTGGAAATCTCTACATCATGCCATTAGTACTAGACTAAATGTCGGTTCTACATGCCATCTAGAAACTGATGGGTAGACTAAAATGGTGAAATAGGTATTAAAGGACATGCTTTGTATGTATTGTATAGATCAAAAAACTGATGGGAAGATTACCTACACTTGGTAGAATTTACCTACAACAACGGTCACCATTCAACCTTAGGCATGACACCATTTGAAGCTCTATATGGTAGGAGGTGTACAACACCATTATCTTGGAATAATCCATAGGATAGGATTGTGCTTCAACCAAACATGATAAAAAAATTGGAGTAATAGTTAAGGATGATTAATAAAAGGCTTAAGGAAGACGTAGATCGACAAAAATGTTATGCCGACCTTAAGAGGTTGCCAAGACAATTTGTGGTAGGTGACAATGTATTTTTTAGAGTGAGACCAAAGAAGAGTGCTATTAAGTCCACAAAATTGGATCCTCATTTTGTGTAACCCTTTGAAATTATAGAGAAGATCAATCCTATAGCATATTGACTTGCCTTACCATCTAGTATGTCGAAGATTCATAACACATTTCATATATAATTGCTAATCCTAATCATGTGTTGGATTTTTCTAAACTGTATATGGAATATACGAAGGCCATAGAGGTTTGACAAGTAAATATACTTGATTTATATTTTAAATAGATGAGGAAAGGGACTTTGGAGCAATACAAGGTCCAGTGGGACCATTACTCTGAGAGAAATGCTACCCGGGAGAAAGTAAAAAATATGCAGAGACATATTCTATTCCTTATTGAGAACAATATGTGATTGTTATTTCATGTTTGAGTTATTTAAAACATAGAGGACTATGTTAATCCTAAGGGGGAAGGATGTCATGACCCTTCCTTTGGCAGAATCCTTGTTAGTTAGATTTATGATTTGTTGTGTTGTCTTTTGTGGTAATGAATGATTTTTTCATGCTTAGTTTTCTAAACAACTTGCTATATGAGAAAATGTATTAAGTTTAGGGTGAAAATTTATTCTTTGTCAATGATATTTTCCTTGATATAATTCCTTTTATTTTAACTTTATAAGGAGATTCCATTAGTCTAAAGGATTTTTATTTAAAATGAAAAAATATATCTATATCTGTATATATATATAGAGAGAGAGATAGATACAAATGTTGCTTGCCTTGTTTTTTTTGTTAAAAAGCAGTCGGATTTTATTTGGTTTTATAGTGTTATGAATAGGGAATAATAATGTTTTGGTTCTTAAAACAAAATATACTATCAATGGAGGATTTCCTTAAGGTTGCTTGTTTTCTTATTTCATGAAAAGAAAACCACAAAAATATATAAATATTTACCATTTGAAGATGCTTGATTATAAAATAAAAGAAGAATTTTAGTGGCTTTTAATTGTGTATTTATAAGGTTGGTGATTTACATAGAGTTGTCACCAAACCATAACCATAGTGGATGAAATCATTTTGATTTACTTGAGTTTTAATCTAGAGAGTGTTGGATATCTTGTTTCTTGGATTGATGCTCACCAAGGACATCGAGTGGAGGAGGATGTGTGAGCTTGGTTTTGGTGTTAACGCCTATGCCTTAATGGATGCTCTGAGAAGTGGGGTGATGGGAATGATGGGTGGTATTTTAAATAAATATAGAGAGTAATAAAAATGGAAGACAGAGAAAAGGATAGAAGACAAAATACAGAGAAGAAGATAGGTGATAGGAGTTGCAAGAAGTAAACATTTTGGAATCTTTCACCGTGCTACCATATATTTTTTTGAGGTCTCTTGTTTATACTAGAAAATTATAATGTTATGAGTTTTTGAAGATGAGTTCCATCATAGGAAAAATAACTCTCAGTAGTTGTAATAAATTTTTGAAGGGGTGATTCTCACTCTAACACCATTTTTGATAGATAAAATATATTATGTTCTTTCCTTAGACCTAGTGAGAAATTACATTTTTATTTTGAAAACTTTAGTAAGGTTGAGTAGATTAATGGTTGTATTGTTATGGTAATAAATGATTCTGCAATAGGATGATATTTAGCAAAACCATACAAAAAATTTCTTCATAAGTAGATGTATAGGAAATATGCTTGCCTATTAAAGGGGTGTGAGTTAGCTTGTGATCTCAGTTGGGCATTACAACATTGTGAA
Organism: Wollemia nobilis; assembly: GCA_028583015.1. Classification (NCBI taxonomy): domain Eukaryota; kingdom Viridiplantae; phylum Streptophyta; class Pinopsida; order Araucariales; family Araucariaceae; genus Wollemia; species Wollemia nobilis. The sequence goes on along the minus strand of JAQPPZ010000054.1, from coordinate 486,930 downwards.
ATACAATGAGTTGATGTTGAGTTGAAAGGAAGTAGGTTAGGAAGGTTATTTGGTAATGGAACTATTACTCTTCTTAAAGCATTATTTAATGGTTGGAAGAGTGCATGAGTTGGGGATGAATTGTGAATTTTGAACAAGAGTTAGTTTTATTCTTGACCTTGTATTTTTTAAAACTATAATTTGATGTGGAGTGTGGACTAAACTTCAAAGTTTGATAATGTAAATAGTTAGTGTATGTCAGAATGACCCTTGTAAATATATGTTTAATTGGGAATTAGAAATAATAATGAAGCAGAAGCTAGAGCCCTTTGGAGAGGGTTGCAAGTAGCCCAAGCAACTCAAGGTAACTTGATGATTGAAGGTGATTCTATGAACATCATCAACCTGTTAACCAATGGCAAAAAACCTCCATGGAGAATCGAGGGAGTCGTCCATGAAGTGAGGATCATTTTTGCAGCAATACAGAACATGAGGGCTCATCATGTGTACCGTGAGGCCAACAGGTCAGTTGACAAATTAGCCAACATAGGTGTTGATGTTGGTAGTTTGGTGACATGGACACAAGGTGTGCCACGTGAAGTGGAAAACATTATTAGTCATGAAAAGAAACCTACCCATTAAGGAGAAATATGAATGGGTGTTTTTTTCCCATGGAGCTGGTAATAACTATGGGGTTTCCCTCTAAATCATACCAAATTGGAAATGAAGGTAACAGGGTGTAAGCCTTGGAAAATTCCGATAGAGAATAGGAAATGGGCAAGCAACAGGTTTCACAAGTGCAAAGTTCCAAACTTCAATTCTTGTCAATGTAAGTAATGTTTACAGTTATGTTTAGGTATGGGTGTGCTTTGTTAGTAAGGTTTTGTAGGGGATTCAACACAATTTCTGGTAAGAAAGTTTCAAGGATGACTAGGGTCTACAATCTCAGTAGAAGGCTGGATATTGTAATAGGTTTTGGGTTAACCTGCAAAACTTGGTAATTAATGAAGACTTTTATTTACCAAAAAATAAAAAATGGTTAGTGTGACCATGATGACTTGGATTTTGGTCACATTTGAGGATATTATAACTGTTAAATTTGTGTTAAAATAAATTCATGCACATATGGGGAAAAGACCTTGTACTATACACATTATTAAAGACTTATTGCTTGTATTATGATTCAATCTAAATATGTTTTATCTCGACATAATTGTATGTGTAGTTCTATTTATAAATTATTGTAAATTAAGTTGAAAGAAACAATTAGTAATATTAAAGGAATCTATTTGAATGTAGAGATAGGAGTAGTATGTATGTTATTCTCTAGTTTGAATTTAAAGCCATTTCCAAAAATGATATACTATTTTCTAATATGATGGTGCTAAGAATATCTAAATGATATGGGATTAGTAGCCAGTACACTTGATAGAAAATGATAGTATGAACTTGATAAGTATTTATTTGTGCAATCCAAGACCTAATGCAATAGATTGACAGGAAACCAAGAAAGGTGTTGAAGACATTTCGACTTGGTAGAAGGACCCATTTGAGGCTACATTTTTTGAATATGAATGAAACTGTTGTGTTGTGTGGCAATCAATGATGTCAATTTTTCAAGGAAAAGCATAAAGTTTTAAACATGTACTTGATGAGATCTATGTCCTCCATGGAATGGAAAAAGAAACCTACATTGTGTATTCTATTGTAATCGAATTATCAACTTATTATACTTGTAACTTATGAAAAGTAAAAGTGATTAATAAATGGATTTGTTAATACATTGTGTATAGCCTTGTTCAATCGAGAGATGGATTTACATTTTTTTATTGTGGTAAAATTGTGAAACCTTATACGTAAATGTGAAGCAGTATGTTTAAATTGGGTCACCTGAGTAGATGTCTTCATGTTATAGAAAAATTGTTGAATATCTTTTAAATATGGGCTGATTTGGACAAATAAGTGGATGCAAGCTTATTTAATATTGACCAAGTGAAGAATGAAGTGTTGTTTAAATGTAAACATTTTGCATGGATAATAATCTAGTGTCATGCATGGTTTTTTGTTTTGTGGAAAACATCCTAGAAGGGATGCCACTTTGGGGTAATACCCAAGGAGGCAGGGGTATCCATTCCACAAAATTGCCCAGGGTATGAACCTGGCCTACCACCTTTGACATACTCAAGGAGAAAACAAACACACAATAATATTAATAAATAAATAAATGAAAATAAAAATAATAAAATAAAATAAAAAACATGCTCATTGAGTGTGTCAAAAATATAAAGCACATATGTTGTATTACTTCTTCTTTTTGGAATAAAATTCATTTTTTTGTATTTTGTGCCTTTCCTAAATCATGTATCTATTTTCTAAAATGTATTTGTTACCGGTATTATGCTCTTCACTTACTGTGTAATGCGATCTGGTAAATCAGAAATCCTACATCACTAGGAGTATGCTCTTCACTTGCGCATGTGCAATATGGTGAATCAGAAACTAGTTTACATTTTTAGAGTACTGCTTCACCATGTTTATTTTTTTATTAAAGATTGCATGGCTTTTATGATAAGTATTTTTCCAATGGTAATTTGTTAAGACATCTAAATGGAAATAATTGAAAATAATTTTGGAAAAGCTTATTTAGATAGGGATAATAATGATCACACGATTATTCCATGGGTTATTTTGGGAAGAGGCTTATTATCAGAATGGTTAGTTGAATCCTTTCATGAAATTATCACTCACATAAAAATACTTATAGAGTATGATGTGCTCCTTTCAAAAGAGTGAAATGGGAATTGAATAGTTAAATTCTCTCATGTTTATATCTCTTACATAAATGACCTATGTAGAGTGTGATTGAGGTATGCTCCTTTTGACAAAGTGAAAGGGGAAATCAAAGCTATCTCATTGTAAGAAATGAGATGAATAGCTTGATCTAGAGAATACACCTAGTACTCTTGCATAGACTGATATATGCAAGATGTAGATATTGGTGTGCCTCAAAATGATTTAAGTGAAAAAATTATTGTTTTTAAAGAGTGTTGTTTGAGTACATATTCTAGAACCTAGGTGATAGATCATCTTCAATTATTAAAAAAAAATGATGAGTTAAATTGGGTTGTGATAATCCTAGACCTCTATGAGCATACCTCTCACCGAAAGATCAATTTAGACAAGAGCAAGGTCTTATTTATTAAAACTAACATTGCTCTCCAAATAAGAGTGGCTAGAGAGATGGGGTGTCCTATGTCAACCCTACTTTCTAGTTACCTTGGAATACCTATGTTCTTGGAAACTTGCAAGGCACCTCTCTAGAATTGTTTGCTTGACAGGTTTTATTCCAAACTTGATAGTGGAAAGGTAATATCTTGTCTTAAGTGGATAAAGTGTTGTTGGTCAAGAGAGTTTTATAGGCTATCCCCATGAACATTCTCTCCCTTTTTAAAATCCCTACTAAATTATCCATATTTTTAAAAGATATTAAAAAATAGTTCTTATGGTCTGAATCTAAAGAGAGAAGGATTCCTCTTGTAGCTTGGAAAAAACTTACCATCAAAAGAATAATGGTGGTCTTGGTCTATAGAGACTCAACCTGGTTAATAGTGCTTTGAAATTCAAGGTTGGATGGAGATTTCTAAGATATGGTTAGACTCCTTGGGCTAGTGTTATTAAAGATAAATATCTTGAAAACCATAAGGATACAATATATCTAACAATTTAGAACCCCTATCATGGTTCTTATTTGTGTAACCACCTAGTGGAGTCTAGGAAGGCCTTATGGAAGGGTGTGAAATGGATTGTTGGATATGGGGCCTCTATAATTTTATGGGAAGATTCCTAGTTAGATGAAAAATATTTATCCAATAATGGTATTTTCTCTAATATGAAAGAAGAACTAGAAGATAGATATGCTAAAAAAAATTGTGACTACATGACTTTATTGGATAACCACTTGAGTTAGAAATACTTAGAGGTAGTCCTAGACAATTTGGAGGCTTTAAACCTCCTCAAATATAAATTAGATGCTTACTTAGATGTTGTTAGGTATATATATGTGATGGTTTGGGGTAAAAATTAGAATTGTGAAATTAGTGTGAAGACAACCTACGATCTATTGGATTCTACTAAAGATAATGGTTTCCCTTGGAATAGAATTTGGGAAAAGAAAGCTATTTATAAATTAGAGATTTTTATTTGGTAAGAAGTCCAAAATAAGATATTAATAGTGTATAATCTTAAGAAGAGAGGTTTTTAGTTACCTAATAGATTTTATGTGAAAAGGTATAAGAATCAGTAGAGCACATCTTATTGGAATATCTCTATGCTCTAAATATTTTCTAGAACCTAATCAATAGGATGGGAATATCTCGGGTGATACCTTCTAATATGGTTTCGGTTACAGTGGTTGGAAAAACTCTTTTGTAGTCCTCATATTAATGTAATTTATAACCTTATTCTATTTCATTTTGTGTGGGAGTATGGTTAGAGAGGAATAGGAGAATATTTATAAGAGAAAAAGGATCAACAGTGAAAAGTTTTGGAAGTATCAAACATTTTTAAGAGGAAAATGGTAAATCTATCAAGCACCCTATCACAATAAATAATTTTGAAGAGACTATGATTTATAAGGCATGAAATTTGAAATCCATTAGTGGTGGAGAGGCAAATACTCAGGCTAGAAATGATGTAAAATGCCAACCACCATAAGATGAATTGTTAAAGTTAAATTTTTATGGGGCCTCCAAAGACAACCTAGATATGGCAGGAGCAAGAGATATTTTGAGAGACAATAAAGGTATATTGGTGGGGGTAACCTACAAGTTTTTTGGAATTACTACTAGACATAAAGATAAAGTTAATGCTTTACATCTTGGTGTAGAGCTAGCTAATGATTTAGGTGCTAAAAAAATTATCATTGAAGGAGACTCTTGAATATTATCAATATTTTGGAGGGAGAAGCTAATTGATAAATAAATTCCATTGTGGAGGCTATTAGAGATATTATAAAGCATATTGAAGAAGTTGATTTTGTTCATGTTTTTAGAAAAAGTAATAAACTAGTATATTGGATGGCAAATTTTGGTGCCATTAAATAAGTGGATAGGATACGGGTCCCATTGGGGGATGGTACTGAAAGCACGAGATTCCGGGCAAAGGAAACACTAATTATGCAATGTAAGACGAAATGTAACGCTTTAACCTTATGCACAAAAACAAAGAAAAGAGACAATTTGGAAAGGAAAGAAAAGATGTAAAGAAATCACAGCCCTCTTTATTCAAATATCTTATCCTCGGTTACATAGACGTCTCCTCCCTTTTTAGGGGCTAGGAGCGTTAAATTTGTCTTTGTTACAATGTTTGACTTAGTCTTCCTCCTTCCGCGTGCCCACGATTGCAATGGGCGGGCCAAGATGATGCCGCCGCTGATGTCGATGAGTTCTTCACCTCTGCTGCTTCTCCTGCGAACAAAGAAACAACCAAGATGTCAGTAGCACCTGCTGCCAGTGAAAAGTGTTTGTTCTTCTAAAATCATCAAAAGATGCATGCAAACATTTATCTAAAACAGTGAACAAAATGATTCTAAACAGCCTGAAAACTTGCCAGAAGACAGAAAATGTTACCAACAGGCCATTGCCACTGAGACAGTCGACCAATCTACTTTCAACTGGAAATCGTCCCTGGGTGGGACGATTTCGATCGTAAATCGTCCCCGGGTGGGACGATTTCTTCCGTGTTGGGGAAGCCGAACTGACACGCTCCAATGTCGACTCCCGAGGTCTCCAAAACACCTACAGACAAAGGGGTTATGTAATTGGGGCCATTTTGGGACGACCCAGATGGTCGGATTCTCCCAATTTGGCCTCTATCTTCGAGAATTTGATATCGCCACCTGCAAGTCAATGAAACAACAAAGCGACACAAAACATACTAGAATCTGACCAAAAGTTACGAAATTGCAGCTGTGAGTTAACCAAACATAATAACACAAAATGCAACCTGAAAAAGTAATCTAGAATGCTCTAAAACTTAAAAAGTGCGGGGGTGCCCAAGTGGGCCTCCCACCGTTGGCACTTGATTCCGGCGCCAATCCACTAGGGATGGGCCCAAAACCTCTTAGGATTGGGGGTCGGCGAATTGGTTGGTTCAGGTGTCCATGTGTTGGATTTGGGTCAGGTTCAAGCTTCCAAAAGCCACCCAACAACCTCCCTTGCAAAAGAGATTGGTGGATGTGGGAAGGTGAACCAAAAGGGATGCAAGTGGGTCTTCAACTCGGCAGAACTTCGTTGCTTGAAAACTCCTTCAACCTGTCTATTTTGGGTGAGAAAAGTCCCACCTTTTATAGACCCAAGGGGTCTCTTTTGGGAGGGAAGCACAAATGCCATGTGTTGGTCATAGGCGCCATGTGGAACTCTTGTCTTCCCAAGAGGGAGGGGAGTCCTCCATTGACTTGGGCTTTCATAATCGCCCTTGTGACAGTCCTCAAACGGCCTATTTGTCCACTCACACACGCGTGCGAGGCAGGAGTCATCAATCGATCGTTCTGGGCTGCCACTTGGCCTCATTTGTCTTTTTGCCCGTTAAACTTGGAAATCGTCTCACCCAGGGACGATTTCAGAAATCGTCCCTGGGTGAGACGATTTCAAGTTAGCAATCGTCCCTGGGTGAGACGATTTCAGAAATCGTCCCTGGGTGAGACGATTACTAGGCAAAGTGTCTAAGTGTGCCAAATTGCATCTTGACCTCACAAAATTGCTATGAAAGTGGTTAAGACCACTGTTTGACCTCTGAGGGCTGCCCTGGGGGCTGTGTTTGTCAAAGCGATCGGTGTTTGCAGTCACATAATCGGATTGGTGCTGTTTTGGTGTCTACAGATGCCCCTTTTTGGGAAGCGCTGCGGGTGACGCAGATGCTTAAGCAAAAATAGATAACCAAAGCACTAATGATTAGGGTTTCTTGGTAACCTAACCAACTTTTGATGCCCCAAGTATGGAAAGGGCATGCATTCTTGAATCCTTGCTTCTGACGAGCTAAGGAATTTGATTTCAAGTATTAACCTATTTTGGTGAGGTGTGACTTGAACTTAGACATTGATCAGTCATGAACAGGCAAAGGGCATTTTTATCCTCAGGGGGAACCTTGTGTTCATGATTCACGAAATGCCAAGTGTTTGATTGATTTGATTGTTGCTTGTTTACTGCCCCAAGCAGGAGCGTGATTGTCTTTGTCAATGATTCTTTGAATGCATGTCGTTTTCCTTAATTGGGTGTGTGATTGTTGGTTGGTGACTAAGTGTGACTACCCCCTCAAGCGACGAATCGATGAGGGAATGACCTTCGTGAGAGAAGCGACGAGTCGCTTGACCCAAGATGACTTGTGCAAGGGTGCCTTTAGAGGGTTTACCGTTAAGCGTGTGCAATTTTTCCAACATTTGGACCTATTTTTGGTGGGTGTTAACCCTTTTGGTGATGCCGTAATGAGGTGAAATCATCGAAAATCTAACTTCCCGTGGAGCGGTCCGGCTATTGTAGCCTTCTTGGGGAAGTAGGAGAGCGATAATTTGGACCTCGACATCGATTTTCTTTGCTCGGAGTTTAAGTGAAAGAGCACTTGTGTCCGGCAATGTTTTTTTTGTTGTCTGTTTTTGTTTAATTTTTTATTGTTTTTGTTGTTTTGTGTGACGCATGTGGGGATAAAATTGTTGTAATCTTCTTCCCGTGGAGCGGTCCGGCTATGGTAGCCTTCTTGGGGAGTGAGATAGCGATAATTTATGACCCCAACGTCTATTTTGATTGCCTTGTATTGCGAGTGTAACAACATTCTATTAGGCAACTTTATTTGTTGTTTTTAGTGCATTTTTGTTGATTTTTTGATGTTTTGACTTTTCTGGCTGGAAATCGTCCCTGGGTGGGACGATTTCCAATTGCGTCCCGGGTGGGACGAGCGCTGACCAGAGCGCTCGTCCCACCAAGGACGATTTCCAGTTGGTAGGCTTATTTAAGGCCCAAAACTTGGATTTGGGCTCATTTGTGTCATTTTTTCCTACGATTTGTGAGTTCTGGGAGGAGGAGGTAATTCTGCGAAGCGAAGCGCTGTCGGAATTCTCTCTGTCATCATGAGTGCACAAACTGGTTCGAGCGGCGGAGCGGAGGCGAAACCCGTAAGTGCATTTTTTTTTTTTTTGTAATTATCAGTTAAGCTTAGGAACCCTAAATCTGAAAAATTAATTTTGAATTTTTGTGTGTTATTGTTTTGCAGGTTAGGAGCCGGTACCGTGTACCTGCCGCATTCGCTGAGGCGCGGTCGGCGCTGACTGATGTTGACTGGCAGTGGCTTGATGCCCTTGGGCTCAAGCGGGTGGCTCGACCGGAGCTCGTGGTCCCGGATCAGGCCTATCTGACGGCCCTGATCAAAGTTTGGGATCCGCGGACCAACACTTTCCATCTTTCGACAGGGGAGATGACTGTGACACTGGAGGACGTTTATCGGTTGCTTCGGATTCCGATAGATGGACTGCCCATTAGGACATCGCCGCGTGATCAGCGGACTGTTGTACTGACGAGATGTTTTGGGCATGCGGAGCGGCTGGGTGTAACGAACCCAGTGGAGACAATCGAGGTGGACTGTCAGGCTAGCGGGATTTTTGTTAGCTGGTGGCAGGAGAGGGGGGTGTTAGGAGTGAGGCACGCATTCTTGATGGGCCTCATTTCTAACATGCTTCTACCTGATTCGTCAAGCGGGAGGTTCCCGTGGAACTTGCTGGAGTTGGTATGGCAGTTGGTAGAGTGCCCGATAGAGGCACCGCTGATTTATGGATGGGGACAGACATTGTTGGCACAGCTCTACGGGGAGCTGTACGGCGTCCGCTGTCGGCAGCGGAAGGGGGTGAGTTGCAGTTATCTTCTTCAGTGCTGGGGTTGGCAGCACATAGCGATGGAGAGGCCGACCGGGTTACCGTGGACGACGCGGGCGGTGATGGATGACGAGGAGATTGGCTATGCAGCTTTGTGGCGGCGGTCTACGGAGCAGGGGCAGTCGGCGATGGGCAGGTGTCGTTGAGCACTATAGTGATGCCTTTTCTCTGCTCACTCCAGGGGAGGTGGTTTGGCATCCTTATCGGGACGTCGGCTGGCCGGAGGCTGGAGAGTGGCTCCGACGGGTACGGAGGGAGCGGTGGTTGACTGGGCGGCACGGGACGGAGCATGAGTTCTTTCCGTACCACCGGGTTACACGATAGTTTGGGGTGCGCCAGGGGTTGCCTGGTGAGCCCGTGGTCTATCGACGTCGGGGAGATGAGAGGGATCTGGAGCCACCGGTCACCGCGCCATTGGGCGAGGAGTCGGATGCGGTGATTGAGGTCCCGGATGTGGATGACATCGGGACTACCACTGAGTATGACTCGTGGTGGGTACTACGGCGTTGGAGAGGAGAGGGGCCACTGGGAGGCACGGAGGCGGCAGTGGAGGATGCTGAGGCAGCAGGGGGTGATTGGGGGGTCCGTTGGATGATGCGGACATGGTGGATGTGGGAGATGAGGATGTGGACTTGGGTGTTCCGGAGCAGCCGGACATGCAGGATGTGGAGGAGCGAGTTGGAGCTCGAGCAGGCTACTGTCCCCGTGAGTCCTATGCGTCCAGCAGATACAGAGGAGGTGGGGTCGGATGTAGGCGTTGAGATTGCTCGACTGACAGAGCTGCTACGGATGCGGGATCTGGAGAGGGATCTTCTTCGGGCTCAGTTGGCAGAGCGGGATAGAGTTTTGGCGCAGCGCGATGATGCATTGTCTATCTATCATCGACGAGAGGCCGAGTGGTGTCTGTACCGGATAGACTTGGAGAGGGAGGTCATCCGCCTTGGTGGGCGGCTACCTGAGCCTTCGATCGGTGGATCTTTGTGGCGGACAAGGGATAGTCTGACTGAGCAATCAGCATCATCTCGTCGCAGGCGGTTAGATGAGGGAGGTGGTAGCAGGCATGATGCGGGGGCTAGTAGTAGCCGCCCGGCAGGGTCCCGTAGGACCCACACCACGAGGGGTAGTTCCCGTCACACCGATCCTGCGTGATCATGGTGGTCGACGCCTTAGGTTGGGTTTTTGGATATGATTGCGGGGTCTGAGGACCGGTTTTGTAGCTTGCGGGCATCTTTTTGACGATATATATATATATATATATACCGGTTTTATTTTTGGTTTTGTACATGTGATGATGTGATTTTTTTTATGCATGTTTATTTATTTTGATGAATGCAGATGTTATGATAAATGTAAATGTTTTTGATGTCTATGTGATATGCGAGGTGAAATGGATGAATGACATTTGTGATGATTGCACTATAGGCTGTTTAAGAAGCTCTTTATTTACATGGTTTTTTTTTTTTGTATTTTTTGATGGTATCATAAGGATGATAAGTAGCGCAGATGGTTTTGGAATGAATGTAAGGTTTTCTGAGATTCAGTCAGTTTTAACTCACCATCCATGACTGTACTTTATCTTACAAGACTTTTTGACCAAGGTATGAATCAGACTTGTTTTTGACCCAGTTATTTCATATCCCTGTGTGTGCAATTGAGTTCATTTAGTGGTATTTGTTAGGATACCGCCAGTGCCAGATGGGCTTTCAACCGAACCTGTACTGAGGATCACCTAATTAGCTCCATGAATTCCTTTGTTGTATGTACTAAGATTAATCTGCGGTGTAATCCAGGATGCCATAAGCTAGCTCATCCACATGCAAATATTGATCTGTACGCAAGTTAATGTGACAGATATATCGTCATGCGGGAGGTTTACTTCTGTTACCCATAGGCTATCAACCAAATTGGTACTGAAGCTTGCCTTATGACCTATAGAATCCTCGAGAGTTCCAGGGATTCAAGGTCAACTCCCTTCTTTTCTTCAATTGTATTGGGATACTTGCTCATTGTAGTGATGAGATCACTGTTTATTTTGATTTGTTTTTCTTTCGAGCAAGGGATTGGGGATATGGAGTGACGAAAATCACTGTTGTTTGTGCCTTTTGATGTGTGCACTCGTAGTTTGTCAAATTTTGGAGTTTTGACATTTTGCAAATTTTTTGTGTTTTGCAACAGTTGAGAACTTTAGGGATTCTTAGGGAATTGGGTAGGGAGGATGCTTGTCCTTTTGCCAACTCTCGGCATTCTAGGGGTCATTCGCACAGGGGGATGAGCAAGATAACCGTTTCGCTTGTGGTGACCTAGATTATTTTGCGGGTTTCGTCTTTCGTTCACACAATTTGGGAATTTTAGTGTTTTGATTTGTGTTGGGATGTTACGTAACAAGGTGTATTTCAAGTATGACTCTACCTTCGTAAAATCTGTTCGACTTGATACACTACATGGCTAAAGAGGAAAATGATGACTCGAATCATCGAAACTCTTGGTACATTCCCGGACCACTCGACCGTAGTGTGGTAAAAGTTATGCTTGGTGTTTTTGTTGTTTTTGTAACATGAGACAATGCGGAACAAGATGGAATATCAGAGCTATTGCAGCTTATGGTGCCTTTGACCCGTATGACTACAAATATGCAATGTATGGATGCAATGCTTAATGCAGCTATGTATTTTTGTAATTTTGATGGATTGTTTTTGGTGAAGGTGAAGATGAGGTGCGAGAATATGAATTTTTTGATGAATTTGAGTATGCCTAGAATTGAGATGCAAATCTTTGTTGTTTTTGATGATTTTTGTTGTTTTGTTTTTTGAATTTCTTGATTTTTTTTGACCAAGCGATTGCGATAATCGTTGGAGTTTTTGGGTTGACCAAGAGATTGCGATAATCCTTGGAGCTTTTTGTATTGACCAAGAGATTGCGATAATCCTTGGAGCTTTTTGGTGACCAAGAGATTGCGATAATCCTTGGAGCTTTTTGGGTGACCAAGAGATTGCGATAATCCTTGGAGCTTTTTGGGTGACCAAGAGATTGCGATAATCCTTGGAGCTTTTTTGGATGACCAAGAGATATAATCCTTGGAGTTTTGGGTGACAAGGTGGTTATTTGGAGTTTTTTTTGACCAAGAGATTGCGATAATCCTTGGAGCTTTTTGGGTTGACCAAGAGATTGCGATAATCCTTGGAGCTTTTTGTGAGGGTCTTTGGTGACCAAGAGATTGCGATAATCCTTGGAGCTTTTTGGTGTGACCAAGAGATTGCGATAATCCTTGTTTTTTTTTTTTTTTTTGGTATATGGCTTTCTTAGATATGAAATGGTCGCAAATGACTGATATTCAAGGGTTCTGTTTCCTTGATACCGTCAAGAGAAGCTAGCCGGTACGTCCCGGGTCCTATTTTTCTATCAATGACATAAGGACCTAACCAATTTGCCATGAATTTGTCCCTCATATGGGACGGCAAATTAGAGTTTTGTTGGTTTTCCTTCAGAACCAAATCACCAACCCGAAAGTCTCTTAGGTGAACTTTCATGTTGTAAGCTTTCTTAAGCCGCTCTTGATAGATACGTAAGTGCTCGAGAGCATTAACGCGTCGTTCGTCAAGCAACGTAAGTTGGTCTAATCGGGCCTGCCGCGTAGTGTTATCATCGATGAACTCCTGCATTGATATGCGTAGGGAAGGAATTTCCAACTCGAGAGGCATTATTGCTCTCGAGCCATACACTAGTGAAAACGGAGTTGCCCCAGTGGGCGTCCGAATGCTAGTGCGATAAGCCCAAAGGGCAAGTGGGATTTGTATGTGCCAATCCTTATGACTGTCTGCGACGGTCTTTTTAAGGATGGCGACTAGCATTTTGTTTGACGCCTCTGCTTGCCCATTTGCTTGCGGATAATAGGGTGTTGAAAAGTTGTGCTGAATTTTGTACTTTGTGGTTAAAGCACGCACGTCTTTGTTCTTGAATGATGGCCCATTATCCGAGATTATTTTGGATGGAATACCAAAACGACATATGATGTAATGCAAAATGAACTCCGCAATGCGGGGTCCTGTCGTAGAGGTTAACGGAATTGCTTCCACCCATTTGGTAAAATATTCTGTGGCCGTTATGATAAACGTGTGACGGCCTGACGATGCAGGGGAGATCTTTCCGATTAGATCGAGGCCCCTCTACGAAAATGGCCAAGCAGATCGGACTGTCTCGTAGGGCCCGGGAAGGTGCGTGCATCAAATTGGCATGATGTTGACATTTCACGCACTTCTTGACATACTCGCAACAATCTCGCTCTAAATATGGCCAATAATAGCCCATGCGAAGAATGCGCTTTGCAATGGCCATACCGCTAAAGTGGCCACCACATGTACCGTCATGCGCTTGGGTGACTGCCCAAGTGGACTCTTGCTGGTCCAAACAACGAAGAAGAATTCCGTCATAGCTTCGACGATACAAAATGTCTCCTATCAAGACATATTTTGCCGCTTTCTATTTGAATGTTCGTTTTGCGGCGTGCGTCAATCCAAAGGGAAGATTACCTAACTTGAGGTAGTCTCTTATGGGTAAATACCAGTCCTGTTGATCGAATACCTCGATAGTTTGAACAGCCAATCCCTTTTGAAGTTCTTCCCTAACAAATGCTGATTGGGATAGAACTTGTAAGAATAGCGTTGTGTTGCTATTAATGGGAGTGGGGGAAAACAAAGACCCCTAGTTGGCACGTTTCAAACAGTCTCGGATTCGAAAGAACTTATCCGAAGATGGTTCGATCTGGATCATGTGGACTCCTGGCGTCAAGTCTGAGCTTGCGCGCTCCATCGCGGGTTGCGATAAGGTTTTGACCTGAATGGTTGTTATATCACCGAAAAGGTCTTGCGGGATTAGTGACCCCAAGGAGGCCATTGTGTCCGCAAAATGATTCGATGATCGAGGGAGTGCCTCGATGTCATACCACTCAAGTTTTTCTAAGAATTTGTCCACGAGGGCTTTATAGGCCTTTAGAACTCGGGCATTTGCATTGATATACCCCTTTGACTTGATTGACGATTAACAGCGAATCACCAAAGATGTTCAATCTTTTGATGTTCATGGCGATTGTTGTCTGAAGACCTAGGAGCAAGGCTTCATATTCTGCATTGTTGTTGGTGCACTGGAAGTTTAATTTAAATGACAGGGGCATTGGAGCGCCCTACGGTGTGAAGAATACAATTCCTGCGCCACCACCTTGCTCGCATTTAGAACCATCAAAAAATAAGGTTATGTCGGCTCGAGACTCGGGCTCATCAGAATCTGGCGATTCTGAGACATGGAAGACCCCATCATCGGGTAGTTCTATGACCAGAGGCTGATCGTCTTCAAGAGGAGCCTCTGCTAGTTGATCGGCTATGACTTGTCCTTTTATAGATTTTTGCCCAATAAACTCAATGTCAAATTCCGTCAACAACATGATCCATTTCGCCGTGCGACTACTATGATAAGTACGACTCATCATGTATCGCAATGGATTCTCCTTAGACACAACATACGTAGTGTTGCTCAGCATGTAGTGGCGTAGCCTCTTGGTAGCAAACACCACTCGCCAAGCGAGAGTTTCTCAACGTATGCATAGTTAAGTTCGTAACTGACCAGGGTGCGGCTAAGATAGTAAGTAGCCTGTTCTTTGTGAAGTTCATTCTTCCGGGCTAGCATTGCGCCCAGTGCCACCAAAGTAGCTGAGATGTATAAGTAGAACGGCACACTTGGTCTAGGTGGTGCCAATATTGCGGCGAAGCCAAGTATTGTTTGATTTCGTCAAAGGTTGACTGGCACTCGTCATCCCAATGAAATGTGACCCCCTTGTGCAATAATTTGTTCATTGGTCGGCATTTGTCAGATAATTGCGCTATGAAGCGTTTAATCGACGCGACCTTTCCTTGCAGACTTCTGAGCTGCTTGATAGTGGTTGGGGGAGCCATTTCAAGGATTGCCTTGAATTTGTTTGGGTCCATTTCGATGCCTCTCTTTGAGACTATAAAACCCAAGAGTTTTCCGGATGTGACGCCGAACACGCACTTCTTGGGATTCGATCGACCTTATGCTCTATGAGGCGATCGAGAATCTTGCTTAAGTCACCGAGATGATCTGAGCGCAAGAGAGACTTGGCTAACAAATCATCCATGTAATCTTCCAAAGTTTTGTGCATGTAATCGTGGAAGATATACGTCATAGCACGTTGGTATGTAGCGCCAGCGTTTTTAAGGCCAAAAGGCATGACCTTATAGCAAAATGTCCCCCAAGGCGTTGTGAATGCCGTTTTGAGTTGGTCTTCAGGATTGATACGAATTTGATTGTATCCTGAGAAACCGTCCATTAGGGAGAGCATTTCGTGACCTGCTGTAGCGTCTACCAATGCGTCGATGCTTGGCAAGGGGAAATCATCCTTAGGACTCGCTTTGTTTAGGTCTCGAAAGTCGGTGCATATGCGAATCCTCCCGTCGGGCTTCTTGACGGGAACCATGTTGGACAACCATGGCGGATAATCCACGCAGATGACAAATTGTGCATCCAACAGCTTTTGCAATTCGTCTTTGACCATCAAGGCCACTGTTGGGTGCATCTTTCTTAGTTTTTGCTTTACAGGCTTGATTTTCGGATCAAGCGTTAAATTGTGCATGACTAGTTGCGGGTCTAGTCCTGGCATATCTTTGTACGACCATGCAAAAACCTCCTTCTTCTCTTTGAGAAGGGCAATATATTCGGCTTGCTCTTCGGGGGAAAGGCTTACCCCTAGCTTGAGAATCCGTGGATTCATTGGATCTGTGCCGATGTCTACGTCAGTCGTCTCCTCGACTGACATGTGGGATCCGTCCTCCAACTGATGTGGAGTTGGGATTAAATGGATATCATCAGCTGAGTTAAGATCTGTGTTTGGAACCTCGGGTCCCTCTTCAGCTTGAAAAATATCCTGAGTTGTCCTTGGGGTAAAATGAAGCATTTCACCGAAAGGCCAGTACTCTGATGGTGACAATGGTGAATTGACGCGATCCCAATCGATGGCATCCATGTCTAGATGCAATGACCGTGATGGATCGGTCGGATTGCGGATGGGTGCGGTCAAATCAATGGAGATCATGTGGATGGAATGAATTTGGTCTCCAGAACCGCGGGTGTGATGACTTGATTCTTTTAGATGTTCCCTATACTCTGGATCTGGCTCTACGGGAACGGGCACGAATGGATCCTCTCTAGGTGCAAATTCATCTCTATGTGTGAAAAGGAAGGCGGGGTCTTCCCTTGGCACTGTTGTCATGATGGGATCTCGAGGTGGACGATGCTCATCTTGAATTTGGAGCCATAGGTCTAACACTTGGTCCCACCTCGCTGGGTCTACGTGCCATTCATGTCCTAACAGTATACCCATCTGTCCCATTAGATCTTCATGAGTTAGAGCGCGGTGATTTTGTCGCGCATGTCTGAGATAGTCCATCTCAGTCTCATCTTCTGAATCACTTTCATAGATCCAAAATTGTTCATCCTCTTCAGCATCTGTTGCTTGCGACGTTGAGGACTCTTCTTGTTCCAGTGAATTAATCTGGTCCCATTGCGGTTGTTCCACTCTTGGTGGAGGGACCCGATTCTCTTGAGACTGTGTTGTTTCATCCGGAACCTCTAAGGGGAACAGCTTTAGAAAGATGTCCGGCAGCCGTTGATGTTCTCTTTGAGGATTAATCTCTGAACTTTCGCCTCTCTCTAGCAAAGAAGAGGGATTACTGTTGTTGCCAGGGGTGTTTGTTGACCATGGGAGGTAGTCTCCCAATGTGTATTCTATATTCGGATTGGCATAAGGACCCAATGCCAATCCCCCCTTGTTGCCTATTTCTAGGCCTTGCATATTTTCAACCAAGATGTCTAATGGCGATGGGATGGTTGAACCCTACCCCTGACTTGTCATATGGCATCTGATATCTTGGTTGGCAAAGGATCCGCATCCCTTGCTCATATCTGCGAAGCCCGTATCCATGCCAATTGCATTGGCCAAGATATTTTAGGGCAAATTCTGGGTTTGACAGATAATTGATGTTTTCAACAAAAGGCTCTTCGTCTGTTTCCTTTTGTTGGCATGGTTCAAGACCATGATCAAAGCCCCCATACACAAAATTTGTCTGGTTCGGTGGGTAGCCTAGAGGGACGATTGTTCCAATGGGAAGGCGAGGTCTTCCCATGTCTTGTACTGACTCCAGTGTGGGGGTTGCCACAACATTTTGCACTAAGTATTCCCCCAGGCCCGTATCGGCCATTTCAACGAGTGATTGTTGATGATTGGGTGGGAGGAAACGGTAGTCCTTCCTGAGTCCATTCCATGTTTGGTGGTTCAGGAATCTTGGTTTTCGTTGCGTTGGGCGCTTCCTCCGTTGTTATTGTTGAAATTGTGGGCAACCTTTCTTCTAAGGGCTTAACCTCTTCCATGATTTGTTTTCCCTTGTCCTTCTGTTGGGCCATGATAGGTGGCGTTGATGATGAAGGAGCAGGTGATGAAGTCTCACCTGGCCGGGATTTTGCCTTGTTGGCCACCTGTGGTGCCTGCGGTATTGGACCTTGTTTAGATGGATTTAATTGGAAATCCAAATGCGTTGAAGGGAGGGTCGATTGAGGTATGAATTGTACCGCATTGCAATACTTGAAGGGCTCTAAGTCCATTGGGACTACATGTATTTCTCCTTCATAAGCATACTTCAAGCACCGGTGGGCGATCGAAGGGACACATTTCATATCCCTGATCCAAGGCCGCCCTAGCAGGATATTATAAGCCATTTCACCTTCCAGCACATGGCACGGTGTAGGTATTGACTTTTGTCCTACCTGGACTGGCAGAACGATCTGTGCCGACTGTCGAGCATATTGCATCATTAAAAGCTCGCAGTGTGTACGTGGAGGCTGTGATGTGAGAGGTCGGCGACTTCAAATGCTTCAAGGCTGCAGTGGTTATGATGTTACTTGGACGAGCCGGTATCTATCAGCACTCTCTTGTACGGAATCCCGTTGACCCGCGCGATAACGTGCAGGGGTGGATCTGCCATGTCATTTGATATCGTTTTGACCTCATCTTCTCTGAATGTGATGACCGGCTCCGTACATTGTTTCACATGTCCCACGAAGGCGTTGAAAGAATTTGCCTCGTGGGGTTGTAATTCAATGGCTTTTAAAATGTCCATAAGAGCTTCTCTATGGGGAGCTGATTGTTGAATAAGCTCGTAGATGGACAGCCTAGCCGACGTGGTCCGCAAACTCTGCGTGAGTTTGGTTCGTATCGTGACCTCAGGTCTAGGCGGAGGTAACTGCGTTGGGCGTTGTTGAGGATGCGATGTTGCCGGAACTTCCCTCGTAGCTACCTCAGGGGCAGCTTTCGGGTACCTTCTGTTCCTTGTTACTATGCTAATCATTCCCACAAATCCCTGTGTGGGAAGATCTTGTCGCACCTCGTTAATCTGGAGTGGTTTTGTTTGTGCCTCGTGGGCTGGCAAGGGGTCCTTGAATACCCCCATTTGTTGGTTGTTTGGTGCGATGGGGTTGTCCACAACCAATGTTCTATTGTCGATCAAATCCTGGACTAGTTCTTTGAATTTCCAGCACCCATTCAAGTCATGTCCTCTGCGCCTATGGAATCTACAATACAATTCCTCTCTGTACCCCCTAGGCTTGGGAATGTTAGGGTCTATAATTTGGATTTCCGGCAGAGTGACTAAATTTTCCGCTGACAAGCGGTCAAATAAGGAGTCCCTAGACTCCGCATATGGGGTGAAATTTTGCCTAGGGCGACGCGGGTAATTTTGCTCCTGTCTTCTATTATCTCTTTCATAAGCAGGAGGCACTGCCTGGTAGTTAGCCTTTTGAGGCTGCGTTTCTTGCACAAGCGCGGGAACATTTATCGCAACTTGGTTGACTGCAGCGTGTT
Source organism: Wollemia nobilis (assembly GCA_028583015.1). Lineage (NCBI taxonomy): Eukaryota > Viridiplantae > Streptophyta > Pinopsida > Araucariales > Araucariaceae > Wollemia > Wollemia nobilis. Next base: position 468,115 of record JAQPPZ010000054.1, on the reverse strand, counting down.
GTGGTTGCGTTGTCCCGGTTTTAGTGGTTTTATTCCACTCTTTCTTCTTAGGCTTGGCAATTGCGCCTTCGCCTATCTTAATCTCTTCTATGACTCTGGCTTGCGCCAAAGCTTCTTCTAAGCTGTCGTATTGTCGCAGTAACAATAGACCAGAGATTGATTTTAAGCAACTTTTTGCGAACATCTGCGTGAGATCAGACATAGGAGGACGGTAGGGTAACCTAGAAAGCAAAGCTCTCCATCGATTCCCGTACGCTGCCATTGTTTCCTCTTCAAATTGCTTGAGGCTCGCTAAATCACTTAGTGATGCCTTCTTCCTTGTGTTGAAGGCAAAGCGTTCAAGAAACGCGTCTACTAATTGATCTAAATTGCTTATGCTGTGTTTGGGCAGTTGTGTGAACCAATCCGAGGCAGGGCCTACGAATGTGGTTATGAATGTTCTAAGCAACAATGCGTCATTATCTTGGATGCCGAAGCATTGGCTTAGAAATCGTGTAACGTGTTCCTGTGCGTCCTCTTCACCTTTAAAAACGCCAATTGAGGCAACTTGAAGTGTTCGGGGTAAAGAGGTGTAGGCACTGAGGGATGCACCGGATTACTGTGGAGTAGACGTAATGTGGGTTTTTGATGCCCAGCGACTTTTGTCTCCACAGACTCCAAACGCTCCAATAGCGCTTGGTATGCATCGGAAGATTTTATTTCTTCCTCTCTTGTTCGCTCTTGTTGCAAGTTACGGTAACCTGGAGGCCTATGGAGGGGTGGCCGAATGGCATCCTTCCCGCCTTGATGGGGAGTTTCAACATATTCCTCTTCTGGTTCATACTCCTCGTAAAATTCTTGAGGAGTCTCCGGGCGAAACCTATGACCCTGATCAAGCTCTTGCTTGAAGGTACCCATCATTGTTTTGGGGAGTTGCCTCCCTCTCGAATCTATGAGGTCTTGGAGGCAGAGCTTGACGAGGTCGTGGAGACCCGTCCTGCACCAACGGATTACGCCTCTCATACTTGTTCAGCTCTTTGGATGCGAGGGGTTGGCCCCCTCTCAGGTATTTCATAGCGTAACTCATCCGCTTCGCGTTGCATGCGCTCTCTATCCAAGCGGTGTCGATACTCTATCTCTTGATGACTTTGTTTAAGCCGCATGATTTGGGCTTGACGGGTGGTATATCTGGCGACTATCGGGTCAATTTGGTCTACCCTATTTTGCTCAGGAGGTTCGAATGTTTCTTCTATGTGTTTACCTCGAGTTTGCTGGTCTAAGGTTTCAATGGGTCGCTTCCCTCCGTCGAGGTAAGCGGTATGTGCTCGAGGTTCTGGCCTCAAGGGGTGATCATGATATCCTGCTGGTGCGGAAATGCAAGGTTCCCACGTTGTTTGTTGCCCTCGAGGAATGCGATGGCTTTCCTCGTACTCCCTTTCACGGGTGTAAAGGGGGTGGGCGGAGTTAGGTCACCCTATGTAAGGAGCCCTGCGCTCCGGATTTGGTCTCTCTATTCTGATGATAGGTAAAGAAGGGACGCCATATCCACGTTGCCCCTCCAAATGGACGGTGTGCCTGTCTAGCGCTTCATCGCGCGGTGGCCACTCATGCCTAACTTCAAGAGGTGATTCTCTATTTATGTCAAGGTCTACATGTAAGGCCTCTTCCCGAAAGGGGCTGCTTTGAATAGGCATACCCCACCGAGGATTCTGAATTGGATTCTTTTGTAGGTTAGACCTATAAGGCGGTATGACCAAATCCTCAGGACTGAAGTGAAGGCGACTTGTGCCTACTTTTTGTGTACCTTCCGAAGCTTCTGCCCTTGATTGGGCTTGACTGCGGGTGTACACCATTGCGGTGCTTCTATGCTATCTAAATAAGTTTTTATCTCGTTTATGACTTTTTTTGTCTACACTAAGCAGAATTAAGCACACACATTCACAAAACCGTGATTATCTCTTTTAAGGATTAAATGGTGTGCCCTAAACTGGTTTAGTGCATTTTGGTGTTTTGTTTTTTTTTTGTAGGTTTTGAAGATCGTTTAAATGCATTATGACGGCTCATATAACTCCCAAAATGGTAGCCCCTTCAATATACCAACCAGGCCGATATACCAACCTCTCTATATACCCGCCCTTACGAGAGGGAGACTATAGGTACGTGAGAGCAGAAGGTACGTGGTACGTAGGCGGTACGGAAGGGGGATTGTCCTGTTAATGGCACCTACCATAGAAAACTTATCCTCGCGCGCATGGGAATCACCCCAGTGACACTCGGTCTGTCTTCGTCAGGATTTACGCCTAACAACAGTTGACAATCGAGAAATGGATGCAAATCAAGCCAAGGTGGTGATGAAATCCACCAATGGTCTTGATCAAGGGCTGGGGTCTTACGACCAGCTCCTTGGTTTAAAATTGTTGCGTGGAGTGTGTGAGATTCATTTTATTTAACGAAAATGAAACAAGCATGAATGACTTTCCCTAAGTAATGCAGGATAAAATGAAAACAGTCAAAGAAACAGAAACAAAAACAGAAATTTTAACGAGAGATGATAAAATCCCTACCTCTTCTCTCGCTTGCTCCAGTTGCTTCTGAATTTCTGCTTTGAAAATCTGCAGATAGAAAATCGTCCCCTGGTGAGACGATTTACAGAACAGAAATCGTCCCTGGCAGAGACGATTTTAAAATCGTCTCAGGGTGGGACGATTTCCAGTAAAGTAATCGTAACAGTCAGAGACGATTAACAGTCTGCAAAAAAAAATGTACCTGTAAAACACAAAACACAAAAACCCGATTAGTTTTCTGTGATCTTAAAAATAGGGAACAGGTCCCACCGTGATCGCCACTGAAAGCACGAGATTTCGGGCAAAGGAAACACTAATTATGCAATGTAAGACGAAATGTAACGCTTTAACCTTATGCACAAAAACAAAGAAAAGAGACAATTTGGAAAGGAAAGAAAAGATGTAAAGAAATCACAGCCCTCTTTATTCAAATATCTTATCCTCGGTTACATAGACGTCTCCTCCCTTTTTAGGGGCTAGGAGCGTTAAATTTGTCTTTGTTACAATGTTTGACTTAGTCTTCCTCCTTCCGCGTGCCCACGATTGCAATGGGCGGGCCAAGATGATGCCGTCGCTGATGTCGATGAGTTCTTCACCTCTCGCTGCTTCTCCTGCGAACAAAGAAACAACCAAGATGTCGATAGCACTCGCTGCCAGTGAAAAGTGTTTGTTCTTCTAAAATCATCAAAAGATGCATGCAAACATTTATCTAAAACAATGAACAAAATGATTCTAAACAGCACGAAAACTTGCCGGAAGACGTGAAAATGTTACCAACGAGGCCATTGCCACTGAGACAGTCGGCCAATCTGCTTTCAACTGGAAATCGTCCCTGGGTGGGACGATTTCTGATTGTAAATCGTCCCTGGGTGGGACGATTTCTTCTGTGTTGGGGAAGCCGAACTGACACGCTCCAATGTCGACTCCCGAGGTCTCCAAAACACCTGCAGACAAAGGGGTTATGTAATTGGGGCCATTTTGGGACGACCCAGATGGTCGGATTCTCCCAATTTGGCCTCTATCTTCGGGAATTTGATATCGCCACCTGCAAGTCAATGAAACAACAAAGCGACACAAAACATACTAGAATCTGACCAAAAGTTACGAAATTGCATCTGTGAGTTAACCAAACATAATAACACAAAATGCAACCTGAAAAAGTAATCTAGAATGCTCTAAAACTTAAAAAGTGCGGGGGTGCCCAAGTGGGCCTCCCACCGTTGGCACTTGATTCCGGCGCCAATCCACTAGGGATGGGCCCAAAACCTCTTAGGATTGGGGGGTCGGCGAATTGGTTGGTTCAGGTGTCCATGTGTTGGATTTGGGTCAGGTTCAAGCTTCCAAAAGCCACCCAACAACCTCCCTTGCAAAAGAGATTGGTGGATGTGGGAAGGTGAACCAAAAGGGATGCAAGTGGGTCTTCAACTCGGCAGCACTTCGTTGCTTGAAAACTCCTTCAACCTCTCTATTTTGGGTGAGAAAAGTCCCACCTTTTATAGACCCATGGGGTCTCTTTTGGGAGGGAAGCACAAATGCCATGTGTTGGTCATAGGCGCCATGTGGCAGTCTTGTCTTCCCAAGAGGGAGGGGAGTCCTCCATTGACTTGGGCTTTCATAACTGCCCTTGTGACAGTCCTCAAACGGCCTATTTGTCCACTCACACACGCGTGCGAGGCGGAGTCATCAACTGACTGTTCTGGGCTGCCACTTGGCCTCATTTGTCTTTTTGCCCGTTAAACTTGGAAATCGTCTCACCCAGGGACGATTTCAGAAATCGTCCCTGGGTGAGACGATTTCAAGTTAGCAATCGTCCCTGGGTGAGACGATTTCAAAAATTGTCCCTGGGTGAGACGATTACTAGGCAAAGTGTCTAAGTGTGCCAAATTGCATCTTGACCTCACAAAATTGCTATGAAATTGGTTAAGACCACTGTTTGACCTCTGAGGGCTGCCCCTGGGGGCTGTGTTTGTCAAAGCGATCAGTGTTTGCAGTCACATAATCGGATTGGTGCTGTTTTGGTGTCTACAGGTACATTAGGAATTAGAAAATTTGGGGAGGGAGGACTACATATAATTGGGTTCCAAGGTGGATTTTATTTATCTTGCATCTAAGGGATTTTTGGCTACATGCCCTTGGAAGTTGTGCAAATAATGGGATAATCTTTGGAAAGATATTTATTTTGTGATGTAAAAGGGTTCACGCCCTTTCAAAATTCCATTTTACCCAAAAAATAATAATAATAAATGCATATTAAAGCATTTGGATCCCATTATTTTTATATTTGATGTTTTTTCAAGCTCTACAAATTGTGACATCAATTATGAACCTATTACAATTCCATTTAAGTTTTTTGTGTAAAATAGATTCCCTAGGGTATGTTACTTAAATGGGTAATATTATATCACTTGGTCAATTAAAATGGTAGAATTACTCAAAAGCATGAATTATTTATATCAACAACATATATAATTCTTCTATTTTTTCATAATGGATGTTTGCTCTAACTCTAACAACCCTTAATGTGGTCATTGGTAATATTTTGGGCTGTAAGAGGAGTAGAAATTGGAATATTAATGTAAGGTATACATTGTGTCAATGGGCCCTTCCTAAAAATTAGGGTTTATTATTCATAGACTCCCATATTGCTTTATCATTCATTTTCCTTTTCTTGATATTGGAGGACAGATTGTGGTCACTATAGTTTATGTTGAAAGTCTTCTCATGGGAAGCTCAAAATTTTGATCTAGGAGGCAGAGTAATGGATTATTCAAGAGAGGAGTATTTAGTTCATGTAACTTTCACAAAGAGAATATAGTAATATCTCATGCTCGATACAAGCATTCATTGTATGTAGAGGTGAATCATATTTCATGTCTTATCTCCTTGCCCTTCAAATTAGATTAAGGGGTGCTATTGAAATATTTATAATCTAATATTATTATTAAAAAGTCAATAATATTGAAGTAACTATAGGCTCTCTTGATGTATGCCTATAAGGAAGTGATATATAAGCCTTTAGTCATCTTAATATATGTTTATGGGTATATTCATGTAATCCTACCAAAATCATTCTATGTAATCTTATGGATATTATTCTATCTAATCCTATAGGCATATGATTATGTAAGCCTATAGGCATGCGGTTCTATAATCCTAAAGGTATTCATAATTTATGTACGTCTCCAAACATGTTAATATAAGCATATAAATTCCCATTGTTGAAATATGTATAACCTAATCTTGTTTAGGCCAAGTTCAAATGTATGATGAGTTGCTTATAAGTTCCATTTATGCTATTTATAACATGTGATTATGTAATCCTGTGGGCATTCCTTATTTATATGACCCTTTTAAATTTCACCCTTAGTGGTATTGGTTAATCCACCTATATGGATAACCTTCACTTAAAATAGTAAGTTATTATTATTTTATCATAAGATTAACCTCAAGGTTATGTTTACATCAACCTAAGGTTAACTTCTCAATGGGTATTTTGTATCACTATAACACCCCTCAATGAGGATCCAATTGTATTATAAGTGTAAATAAAATGTGATATATTGGGGGACACATAAGCACCTACCTTATACTTCTTTTTACTGTCTCCCTTCATTTCTTAATATCATTTATTGCTATATTATAATTGCATTATCTTCTATTCAACTTATGATAATGGTGAATGAATATTTTGGAATGCTTCTATAAAATATTGCAAATTTGATCATGGCATGCAATATACATATGAAGTAGCTTCACCATCTACAAAAAGGAGAATTCATTGTACCAATGATTAATAAAATATTCAAATCAAATTATTTCTTTATTGAAATGAATTACAATCAAATCCCTTTGAACTAAATATGTGGTGATGTTGTATCTCTACTAATTATGTTTTTGGGCTCCTAGTAAAAGATTAGGTAGAAAGAATAATATTAACATGGTGAAATGAAGATGCAAAAAAAAAAAATGGGTTTCCTACAATGGAGATGGAGCTAAAATCAATGGTAGCAATAGCGATCACTGCCTAAATGTGCATACAATAGAGTATGGATGGACAAGGGAAGGAGTGAAAAACATAAGGGAAACTAAGTTTAGTAGAATGGCCTTTGAGGGTGAAATTTGTTGCATTAGAGAGATTCATAGTTCCATTAGAGTTTACGCTGGAAATTTAGGGTTTCTTGCAACTTCATTTTTTGGATTATGGGATGAAGGTTTTAAACAGAGATGCATGCATTGAGCCAAAAATGAATTTTAAATAAGAAATCCATGGAGTACAACCTAAAATGGGAGGGAAACACAATCAATAATTGCCAAGGAAACCATTGAGGATGCCAAAGGTCTATTAAAGGAAAATAGAGTTGGGTTGCATGAAAGCAACTAATGGATCCCCATTAGTGAATTTGGAAATAACTGATGTCTAGTAAGGAATTTATGAGAAGGATAGGGGAGGCCTAATTTGTCAATTCATAGGATTTTAACTAATTCTTGCTACCTTCAAGAAATAGGATAGCAAAAACTGGAGCACTAAAGGTAAGTTCCAAATTTTTACTTACTTTAATGGCTACTTACTTTTTTTTTTTTCTAATAAAGAAGATAGGGAGGATATTTTTCAAGGGGGGGAAAGTTTTTTGGTAGGGCATGGCTCTTCATGAAGCCTTGGAATACCAAGTTCAAATCTAAGGAAGAAATACCATCAGCTACCCTTGTTTGGGTTTGTTTATTTGTTATTTTGATAGAATATTGGAATCCAAAGATATTCACAATAATTGGAAATTATTTAGGAGTCTTCATGATGAATTTTGATAGCACCCAACACTTAGAGAATATGATTTATGTAAAGATTTATATTTTGATTGATTTTGACAAACCACTTCTAGAGAATATTACTTTACAATATGGGGAAGAAATATGGGAGCAAGTAGTATATTATGAAAATATTCCATTTAGATGCATAATATATCATGAATATGGCCATATAGCCAAGGATTGTCCACGTAAGGTCCCTAACAAAGAGAAAGTGTATGGGGAATTTACAAGGTTTCAAATTCCTAAACCAAAAAACACAAAGAAAAAAATAGCAACAAAAGAGAAAGTAGTAATTTCACCTATCACCTTTGAAATTCTCTCCACGGATGAGCAAACAGATGATGAAGATGATCAAGTGGAAAAATTGATTATGGAAACACAGTTTGATGGAGAGAGGGAACAAGAAGGATTGCATGATGAGAAAAAACTAAAATATCTTGCCTTGATGCTGAGAAATAATAGTAAATAAAAAATGTACAATTTAGAAAACCAACCCAAGTGCAAAACAAAAGGGAAGATTCAAACTACAAATAAAATGGATCCTCAAAAAGACCACACAAATTCCAATAGTAGTGTTGTGGTTCTAAGTAGCCACCTTATAGTCCCAATTGGAATGAAGTAAGATACAAATAAAAATATGAGGATTTCATAATACTAAGGGTTTATAGTATGGGTGTTATCCTTCAATCTCTTGATGGTAATGTTGGAAGCTTTGGCTAATTTGCTAAGCAATTTTTGATTTTTTTGGTAATTTGTTAAGCTTTGGTTTATTTTTAGTGTTACCTTATTTTGTTTGATTTGTCAATAGCTCCTTTGGATTAGTTTTTGTTGTATTTGTTTTTTCATGTTTTTTTTATGGTGTATTTGGATCATTTTTTGGTTTTTTTTTTGGATCTATTTTGTTATGTTGTTTTTGTGGTTTTTTTGTGTGTTTCGTGTTCTGCAATTTCTTGTTTTTGGTGTGTTTGTATATTTTTGTTGTTTTTGTTTGGGTAGTGTTTTGTTATGCTATGTTTATGGTTTTTTTTGTATATTTCATGTTTTGGTGTTGTTTATTTTTTTCATTTTTAATTTTATTTTATTTTTTTATTTTTATTTTTATTTATTTATGTTTTGTGTGTTTTATTTTCTTGTGTTTTGTTATGTTGTTTTTGTGTTGTTTTGTGTGGTTCATATTTGTTTAATATTACTGTACATGTGTTTGGTTGTGCTTTATCTTGTCGACACACTCAAGGAGTATGCTTTATTTGTTTTAGCTTATTGTGTGTTTGTGTTTGTGTGTTCTTATTTTTGTTTTAGGTATGCTACGTACATATGTCAAAGGTGGTAGGCCAGGTGCGAGCCCTAGGCATTTTTGGTGGAAAATATACCCCTACCTCCTTGGGTCTTACTCAAAAGTGGCATCCCTTATGGGATTTTTTCCACAAATAAAAAAAAATATTTCTTTATCATCTATATTTTTTGAATTATTAAGTTTAAATATTTTATCCCTTTAGTTTGGCTTTGACTACATACATCCTTTGTGAGTGCTCTTTTTGTGTAGCCTAATATCACTTTACCACATGATCTAGATCATCTTTGATACATCAGTGTGGTCAACATGATTCCCATGGTGGGCCCTTTAGATCAAGAGGGGGAACAATCAATCTTGCCCTCCACCCTCTTATAACTATTATATATTGAAGATGTTAGGGCTATTATGTTCCAACAAAGGAAGTGGCATGGTGTTATATTGGTCACCTAGTTCAGGGGACATTATGGGGTCAAATATCTATATCTTTGGAAATTATCTTAAAAATAGATTTAAATAAGGCATTTTCATATATTTTTATCACTTACGATGACATAGACATAATGATCAGTATGTTTATTTTTTTCTTGGATGCTAGAAATATGAAAACCCAACTAATATTTTTTTAAACATATGAGTGCTAAGAAATGACTATGGCTAAATGATACTTTGTATCTTATCCTATACAATAGTGTTGGTGACTCATTGGTTGGTTTGTTGGCTTATGGATGGCCAGTTATGAGGTCAAGCCTCAACACTATCATCTTTTGGTATCCTTTATGCTTGAAAAAGGAAAATAATGTCATATTATTCTCCTTTGGTTTCAAACTATGCAAATGGTACTTTGGTAAGGTTGTCCATTGTGTTGAGCAAGGTCTTAGGTTTGACCCTTGTTGGCTTTAGGCTCATTTAATATATTTTTTATACATATATGAAGCCAATGCACAAATTATATTATACCAAGTGTCAAACACTTATTAATATATGCTATAACCAATATAATGGTGATATATTCTAGTAGCTAATTTCTCAAAAATATATTCTAAGATTTTCCATTTGAAATTTTCTTGAATTGAGTACAATTCAACCAAATATTATATAAGGCATAACTTTTGCATGTAAAAGTGTTTACATCCCAAAAAAATTTAGATTGCATAATTTTTGAGCTCTACACATGGTTTACATCAATTTATGGAGATGTTATAGATGTATTTGTGGTTTTGTTCCTGATGGTTTCCTTAGGGTATGTTACCTAGCTCAATGAAAAATATTACAACGTATTGTTAGCTTAAATGGAAAGATTACTTAGAAGTAAGACTCGATAGTTCATGTTCAATGATGAGTCATAATAAGGTCTCATCAATCATGAAATCAGTAAGGTAAAGGAGGAAGCTCTTGGAATCTTCTTCATGTTAGTGTATGTACATGTATATTTCCACATTAGAGAGAAGAGTGGTCTTGTTTTCATGTGGACTACCTTGAAATATCTCTATAATAATGTATGTCATATGAAACTAGCAAGATATAAATTAAGCTTTCAATATCAAAATTTTATATTTTAGTAATGTCAAAGACTATATATCTCACTTCAAATATCTAAAATTTAATTTAGCTATGATAAGAGATAAGGTAAAGAGTTATGAAGACTATGCTAAATCAATTACTTCCACTATTTCTTTTCTTTTCATACAATTAGCTTGGTTGTTTGTGTAAATGGTATGACTATCAAAGAACCATAATCCATCTCTCTCGAAAGAATTTTCAAGCTTCCAATCCATTACGAAGTGACAATGAAGAATTGTGGAACTATTTCTCATATACAATATTATCTAAAATACTTCAAGTCAACAGAATCTAAGACTCAGGTTCCTAAGGGTAAGTTAAAGGTTTAAAAGAAGTCAAATAATTGCAAGTAGTGTAAAAGGGAAGGACACTCCATCAATAATCATATTACAAAGCTAAAGAATACTGAAATAGAATTCTTGAGGATTAAACACAAGCTTTATAATGATTAATATGAGGACAAACAAGAAATAGTAGAGGCACATTAGATCATCCATTATGGGGTAGGTGTTTCCTCTAATATTGTCTCTTCTTGATCCTCTTACCTCATATTGTGGGGGGTGGTGAAATATGTGTAATATGATCTTATTTAGGACAAGATCAAATGTGTGATGATGTTCTTATGATCACCATTTATATAGCTTATGACATGTGATTAAACCTATGGGTATTCCTCAATTATGTAAGCCTATGAGCATGTTGATATAAGCCTATGGACCCCATTTATATTTCATCCTTAGTGATATTGGTTAATCCATCTTCATGGATAGCCTTAACTGAAATGTGTAATTTATTAATATTTGATCATATGGTTAACCTCAAGATTAAGTTTATACCAACTTGAGGTTAAGATATCATTAGGGATTTGGTATCACTATAAATACCCCTTAATGAAGATCCATTTGTATTATAAGTATGAATAAAAGGGTTCCCATAGAAATCCAACTTATAAGTATTCTTGTCATCTCCCTTCATTTCTTCATATTGTTTATTGTTATCTTCTAATTGCATTACTTTTTTTGATGTATGATTGTGGTGAATGAATGTTTTGGAATGGATTTGGAAAATATTACAAAATTTAACATCTTTCATATTTCCTATTTAGTTATATTTGTTAGTCCACATTTATGGATAACCTAACTTTATAGGGTAATTTATTATTAATATATTGTAAGGTTAACCTCAAGGTCCAGTTTAAGCTAGCTCAAGGTTAACCTTTCATTATGGATTTGGTATCACTATAAGTACCCTCAAATTAGGATATGTAGGATTACTCAACTAACCATAAAGTCTAGAATGCAAGTAATCAAACCAATATGCAAATATCTCAAAATAAATCACATAAGCTTTCAAATGGAAAAAATGGCAGAATATAACTATGGTCATATATCTCAAGAAAACAAACTCTTAAATAGAAGAGGAAGGTCTACATATATAGACTTGAATGTCATCATGCAATGGACACTTGGAGTGAAATATAAATATGGCAACTTAGAGTGTAGAAAGGTCTAATATAGCAACTTGGAGTACAACAAAGTCCACTATGGCAACTTGGAGTGCAACACAAATATGGAAACTTGGAGTGTAGCATGTCCAATATGTAAACTTAGAGTGCACCATAAGCATAGAAACTAAATAACTCAACTATAGTAGGCTAACCTAAGTAAGCTAACCATAGGTGCTCTAATAATGCAATAAAATAAATGCAAAAATAAATATATACACCAACACCCCCTCGTAAGCACAACTTAGGTGGATATGTCTACCCACCTAAATAAATGGGTCTTGGAAAATGTGAAGCCAAAAGGGTATCCATGTAAAATAGTTCTCTCATAAAGTAATGAGAAAAGGAAAACCCATAGGAAAAAAATTTCCCCAAAAGAGAGAACAAAGAGAAGACTAAATGTCTCCCCTAAGTAGTAATCTCTTTCACCCCAGTAATGCTTGTAACTGAAGAAACATGATTTTTTTGAAAGGTTTGGTAAATATGTGAGTAATATAATCAACTATATAATAGTACTAAATATCAATGATGCACACCTAAATCATCTCCCCTATGTAGTGCATGTGAATATCTATGTGCTTAGTCTTCTGGTTGTGAACTAGTTTCTTAGTGATGGTGATCATTCTCTGGTTGTCATAGAAAATGATATATGGATTATGGAATACAATGCAAAAATTAGTAAGGATATGCTAAAACCATATGGCATTAATTATGGGCATTAAAAATCCCATGATAATTTTCCTTAGTGTATGATAAATCAATAGCATACTACTTGCTTGACCAACAAACATGAACAAATCCTAGGCGGAAACTATAACCAGAAGTGGACTTATCATCCTAAAAATTGTCAGTTGAATCAAAATCCATATACCCTACCAACTTAATATAAATACCCATAGTGTAGTGGATGTCATACTATAGAGCACCCTAAATATAGTGAAGTATTCAGTTGGAAACCTTCCAATGAAGGTCATGTGGTTATTGCATGAAGTGAGAATCCATATCAATAGAGTAAGCAATATATGGAATAGTGTGAGTTAAATAAATGATACTCCTAAAAAATTTAACAATTTAAGGTAGCATCTACTAATAAAGTGAAGCAATGAGTGTCAATCTTGACTCTACAAAGAAAAGGAGTCAAATATAGCTTACAACCAACCATATGAAACCTAATAAGTAGATCATATTCATACTTAATCTATGTAATACAAATCATTGATGTAGACTAAGTGATTTCAATCCCAAAAAACTAATGCAAGAGATCCAAGGTGTTATATGAAACATATCATGAAGAATATATTTTAACTTCCTAGATGGTGGATGATGATATTCCAGTGATGATCAAGTTATCGACATATAACACAAGGAGTAAGATAGCATCACCCTATTGTAAGATATAAATGTTGGAATTAGAATGGCAACATGATAATCCAATAGTCAAGAGGAAGGATTCTATATTGGCATACCAAGATCAAGGGACCTACTTGAGGCCATATATATACTTCCTAATTATACACACAAAGGAATATTTCTAAACAAATCCCTATAGCTACTCCATGTAAATATCCTCATGTAGATCCCCATGAAGAAAAACACTCTTCATATCCAACTGATGAATCTCCTAATGATGTATAGTTGAAATAGTAATGGTAAGATGGATTGAGGTCATCTTGGCCATGAGTGCAAAGGTCTTGGAGTAGTCAATACCTTCCACCTATGAAAACCCTTTGCAAGAAAGAATACCTTCTACTTGTCTATCATTCCATCTACTGCATACTTGGTGTGATATATCCACTTACCACATACCAACTTTATTCCTTTAGAAAGTGGAACTAAATCCTAAGTTCTTTCTACATAAGAAATCATGATCTTCCTTCATAGCTGAATCCCATTAAACTATACTCAAAGCCTCATGAAATGATTATGGATCTAAGGTTGTAGCTATAAAAGTATGTGGGTGATCATGCATCTATGCTCTAGTCCTCCTAGAATAAAAGGATCCCCAACTAAAATATCTACTGATTGAAGTATTTTATGAGACAATAAAGGTGTAGAGGTAGGTAAGGGAATGTTTTCCACATCACATGGCACACATGTGTCCATGTCACCAAACTACCAACATCAACACCTATGTTGGCTAATTTTTCAGCTGACCTATTGGCCTCACGGTACACGTGACGAGCCCTCCTATTCTGTCTTGCCACAAAAAGGATCCTCACTTCATGGATGACTCCCTCTATTCTCCATGGAGGTTTTTTGCCATTGGTTAATAGGTTGATGATGTTCATAGAATCACCTTCAATCATCAAGTTACCTTGAGTTCCTTGGGCTACTTGCAACCCTCTCCAAAGGGCTCTAGCTTCTGCTTCATTATTAGTTCTGATTCCCAATGGTTTAGTGAAGGCCTTGAAAAGATTTCCTTGATGATACCTGATTATTCATCCAGCTCCTGCTCTTCCCGGGTTCTCCTTGGTTGCACCATCAAAATTTAGTTTGAACCAACCTTGGGGGGGTGGCTCCCAAGAAATCCCATTTTTGGGATTGGGCAAAGGAATGGAAGGTTTGTCCTCAATACCTAAGGCTGAAGCTAATTGTTTTTCTTGGGGAAGAATTGAGTGGTTCTCATCCACTAAGGTGCTAAGGTTTTCTTTCGCAAAGACAATAATCCTGTTGAGGATGGTTTTTGGGTTGTGAATGGTATCCTTAAATGTTCTATGGTTCCTTTCTAGCCAAATCTGCCAAAGAAAATGATGCCAACAGATTTTCCATAGGTACTTAAGTTTTAGGCTAACAAAGGGTTGAGGCCATTAATGGAACACTTCGAATATAAGAGCAGGCTTAACCCACGAGATCCTAAAGGCTTGGAAAAGTTCATCCAGGATGGACTCCGCTACCGGACACTCCAAAAACAAGTGTTGGGTAGTCTCCCATCCTGCCCTGCACATGTAGCAACGGTTAGCAATAACCATACATTTGGATAACATATTGTCCATAGTGAGGATTTTTCCTTGAATCACCAGCCATGAAAAAAGGATATTTTTGGAATTAAGCCTTTGATCCAAACCAAACTCGGTTGAAATTGTTGACCTTCCACATTGAGAAGCAAATTATAGGCAGACTTAACTATGAAGTCACCACTTTCAGTCTCAGCCCAAACAATGTGATCTTCATCCTCTCAAGAGGGAATAATTTACTGAGTTAAAATGTTATAAAGCTCTTCAGACTCCGCTTCAAAGCCCTGTACTTTGATGTGTTTCCACCTATTGATATTTATATCCTGCCACATATAATTTTCAACCTTCTTCCCAATATGCTACTCCATATGCTCTTGAATCCTAGCCAAATGAGGAATCTGGGATAACTCCTTAGCTCTCACCCATCGATCCTTCCAAAAGTCTATTGTTTTCCCATTTACTAGAATCCATCTAAGACCTTTATTGACAAGATCCTTGCTCGTGAGGATTTCCTTCCAAAAAGTAGACCCCCTGCTTGCTAAGTTTTCATTAAGGAAGTTCACACCTTGGAGGTATTTCCTCATAACTATGGTAGTCCATTCATTATCGACCTTAGTCAATAACCGCCATGCTTGTTTGGCTAACAGAGCTGTATTGAGATGAGAAACTCTCCTCAATCCTAACCCCCCATCAACTTTAGGTTTGCAAACCTTGTTCTAACCTACTAAATGGATCCTTTTCTTATCCTCAGTCCCTGACCAAAGAATTTTTTTTTGAAGCTGCTCAATTTTGTGATACACCTTTCTGGGAGCTTTGAAGACTGATAGGAAGTAAACAAGTATACTTTGGAGTGAAGCCATAGTTAAAACTATTTAGCCTACTTGAGATAACAGATGCCCTTTCCAACCTGCTAGTTTTTTTTTGGATCCTCTCCAGAACTATGTTCCACATTGATCCTTCAGGTTTCCCTGTAAATAGGGGAAGAACTAAATAGGAGGTGGGAAGGGATGCAATCTAACATTCCATGATCCTTGCTATGATGTTTTGCCTAGGAATGGGGGTATTGATGAAATAAAGTTTGTTGTTATTAAAATTCTCTTTCTGTCCAACCACTTCATACATTATGAGAATATTTTTAATCCTTCTTGCCTCAACCATAAAAGCCAAAGTCAGTAGCAATGTATCATCAACAAATTATTGATGTGTCACCGGGGTAGTTAGCGACGTGGCCTTGATACCTAATATGAGTCCAGCTACCGCTGTTGCCTTAATGGTTCTTCCCAAGGCCTCAGCTACAATGATGAATAGCAAAGGACTTATGGGATCTCTTTGTCTTAGAACACATTTACTTTGAAAAAATCCTACAGTAGACCCATTAACCAAAACTAAAAAACAAGGCTTAGAAATACACTCTCTTATTAACTTGACCCATTTCATGTTGAAGCCGAATTTTAATAAAACTGCCTCTAGGAATTCCCAATTTATCCTGTCATAAGCTTTGTTCATGTCTAAATCTAAAGCCATGACTAATTTTTTGGTCTAAGTGGCTGTATGAAGAGCCTCATGAATAGTAATAAATCCATCTAAGATTGATATTCCTTGTACATAACTTCCTTGACTTGGATCAATGATAACCGGTAGAACTTTCTTCAAATGGTTGGCTAAAACTTTGGACAAAATTTTATAGGATATATTACACAAGCTAACAGGCCTAAAGTCAGCCATAGTCTTGGGTTTGGGGCCTTTAGGGATTAAAGCAATGAAATTTGAATTGAAACCCCTTGGAATATGATTTGAACTTTGGAACTCCTTGATTGCAGCAATAAATTCTGCTCCAACAATATCCCAACAAACTTGGAAAAACCATGGTGAAAACCCATCCAGCCTAGGAGCTTTGTTAGGATCCATGTTAAACAATGCCTCATTGATATCTTCATTTGAAAAAATTGCTATAAGAGACTCGTTAATCATTTCATCAATGAGTTGTGGAATGAATTGAAGGAGAGAGTCCTTTGCTTGAGCATTACAGGCCCGTTCTTCACCCAATAATGAACTAAAAAAATTAACAGCCTCGTCTCTGATATCTTGAATGTTTTGAATTTAAGATCCATCCATCTTAGTTAAATTTCTAATATTATTGTTGCTTCTATTGCTCAATGTGGTAACATGTAAAATTTTTGAATTAGAGTCCCCTTCTTTTAGCCATAATGCCCTTGATTTCTGCATCCAATACATCTCTTCACAAGATAAAATATTATAAAACTCATAAAGGGTTTCCTTCTCTTTAGTCCTTGTCACCTCATCATAGGTTCCATTTTGGATTTTGATTTCTATTATTCTCATTTTTTCCCCCACTGCTCTCTTATTCTCAAAAATATTTCCAAATACTTCTTTATTCCATATTCTAAGGCTTTTTTTCACCATCTTAAGTTTTTGAGATAGTTTGAAGGAAGCACTTCCCTGGATAGGCTACTGCCACCATTAATCTATTCGTTTCTTGAAGTCTGGATGTTTAACCCACATTGACAGTATGAAAAGAAACCTACCCATTAAGGAGAAAGATGAATGGGTGTTTTTTTACCATGGAGCTGGTAATAACTATGGGGTTTCCCTCTAAATCATACCAAATTGAAAATGAAGGTAATAGGGTGTAAGCCTTGGAAAATTCTAATAGAGAATAGGAAATGGGCAAGCAACAGGTCTCATAAGTGCAAAGTTCCAAACTTCAATTCCTGTCAATGTAAGTATTGTTTACAGTTATGTTTAGGTATGCGTGTGTTTTATTAGTAAGGTGTTGTAGGGGATTCAACACAATTTCTGGTAAGAAAGTTTCAAGGATGACTAGGATCTACAATTTCAGCAGAAGGCTGGACATTGTAATAGGTTTTGGGTTAACCTACAAAACCAGGTAATTAATGAAGACTTTTATTTACCAAAAAAAAAATAATGGTTCAAAATGGAAAAAACAAAATCTTCTAAGTAACTACTGAAATAATAAGTCTCTAAGTTTAAACTATGCTAGGAAGAATCAATCACTAGAATAGATCATTAAATCCACTATCATGGAAGGTGTAGAAGAAGTATTCTAAGGAGGATCAGGTGAAACATCCTAAAATAAAATACTCCTCACTATAGTAAGGTCATGCATGCAAGGATGAAGATGTCTATAATATTTTATACCTTGAGGATATCCAAAAGAAATACAAGACCTACTTTGAGGTTGAATGACTATATTTTTTTGTTGGGATGTGGGTGTAGGCAAGAGATCCAAACAATTGAAAGTGTATCACTTTAAATTTCCTACCAAGATATACTTCAAAATGTGTAACTTCCCTTAATGCCTTGTGATGCACGTGGTTCTAGATATAATTTTCACAAATAATGGTTTTCACCCAATATTGTATTGCAAGTGATAGAGCTTGTATCATACAATTTTATATTTTTTAAAGTGATTAATTCTTGTGCTCTACCACATAAGTCTACTAAGGAGTGTAGGCCATTATGTATTCTAACTACATCCCATCTAAAGTACAATATTTTTGAATTTGATGGTTGAAAAACTTGCCACTATTGTCAGTGTAAATAATTTGAACAACATTTCATGATTATTTCTCTACAAGGGCTTTTAAGTCTTGGAAATGTTTAAATAATTCACTCTTATTTTTAAGAAAGAGATAAATTATCAAAACAATTTAAGGCATATCTAACCTTATTGAAGTGAAAGACTAGAAATGAACCCATAATATCACTATGTATCAACCACAAAATGTGTGAAGCTCTCCATGTTGTACCTTTGTCAAACTTTTCTTTGGGATGTTTTCAAAATGAAGAGAAATAAAGGGCCCCCATTAACTAAATAATAAAATTAGTAATAACATAATCAAAATAAGAAGATCACAGATTCATACATTACACAATATTTATCTTGGAAACCCTCAACCGGGAAACAACCAACACAATATTATCTTATTATTGCATTAACTTGACTATATCCAATATAATAATATTCTTCTTCTATATAACTCCAAACCCTAATGAAATTGTGATATATATAACAAAAGCACATGCATAAATTTTACAATATCATGGGTGAAAAAGCATGGGTTCAAATATAGTAACCCTAAAAGCTCATATGGTTCTAAAAATAAATTAAAAAATCTAAACCATGGGAGTATAGATATAGAGCTCTAGTACCTTTTAATGTTAAACAATAACATGAAAAATATTCAACATATTTTCAACATTCTTCCACTTGTTGAATAATTTACATAGGGGCTAATAATTGTCATTATCAACAATCAAGGGCAACCATGCCCATAGATCTTCTACACCAAGAAAATTCCTGAGTAGGTGCAACCTTTGTTAATGAATTGGTAGTATTATTATTTGTATCAACTTTCTCAAATATCACTCAGTTTTCTTCAACCATCTCTCTCACAAAATGGTACTATATATCAATATTATTTGATCGATCATGAAAACCAAGATTTTTTGCCAAAAATATTGCACTACGAATATCACTGTTAATTCTCATAGCCTTTTGTTTAATTCCAACTATTGAACACAAAATTTTTAGCCACACTGCTTCTTTACTATCATGAGTTACTACAATATACTATGCCTATATAGTGGATAAAGCAACAAATGATTGATTTTTACTCATCGAACTTACTACCCTCCAAATATCCTGAACACATAAGAACTCGTGGATCTTATCTTATCAAGATCTCTAGCATAGTTAGAATCCACAAACCCTCATGGATTTACAATATCATTATCTCCAAACTTTATTGAATAACAAATAGCATAATTTGTAGTTCAATGCAAGTATCTGAAGATCCTCTTCATAACAATCCAATGTTCCTTTCCTAGATTTGACATATATCTACTAACTACTCCCATTGCATTTGCAATATTAGATCTAGTACAAACTATTACATACATAATACTGCCCACAACACTAGCATAAGGAACATGATGCATTTCTTCAATTTCCTCATGTATTTTAGGACACTATTCAGTAGATTCCTTTTGACCAACCGCATATGGAGTACATATTGGTTTACAATCATGCATCCTAAACTTCTATAGTATCAAATAAACATATTTCCTTTGGTTTAACCACAAATTTCTATTTGCATGATACATTATTATTTCCATACCCAAAATAAATTTTGCAGCACCCAAAATTTTCTTGTCAAACTCAAAATATCACTAAGATTTTAGTAACTTTATCATCTCCTTACTATTACCAATTAGCAACATGTCATCCACATACAATACAATGATAACAAAATTTTCACCTCCCTTTTTTAAATATATACTTGGATATTATTTGCTTTTTCCAAGACCAAGTGTCAAGAAAAACCTATCAAATTTTTTGTTCCACATCCTTGGAGACTGCTTCAACCCATAAAGAGACTTCTTCAACTTGCATACCAGGTCCTCCTTAAATTTTACCTTAAATAATTCTGGTTGTGACATATATATATATATATATATATATATATATATATATATATATATATATATATATATATATATATATATATATATATTCATCAAGTTAACCATGTAGAAAAGTTGTCTTTACTTTCATCTGTTCTATTTCAAAATCAAAAGTAGCAAAAATAGCCAACAAAAATATAATTGAAGTTAGTTTAGCCACACGAGAAAAAATCTCACCAAAGTCAATTCCCTCAACCTGAGAAAATCATTTTGCTACCAAGTGAGCCTTGTACTTCTCCAATTTTCTTTCTATATTGTACTTCTTGAATAACCACTTACAACCAATAGGTTTTCTGCCAAGAGGTAATTTCACCAAGTCCCATGTCTTATTTTTATCTAGGGACTCCATTTCTTCTTCCATAGCCCTTTTCCAAGACTTATTATCACTTGATTGAAGTGCCTCCTTTACAATATTGGGTTCTTCATCAGTAACTGATAAATTAAACACAAAATAAAAATTTGAAGGACTATACCTATATGTAAGTCTTCTCTCTCAATTTGATATCCTCAAAATTGGAGTTCTAGGTTCTGCATATTCAACTTCCTCCTCACCTTCTTCCTTTGAATATTCCTCTTCAAAGTCTCTCTATAATTCAGGTTCTACCATAGGTTCTTCCTCCTGTTCCAATTTTACCTAAACTATTTATGGTTCTTTTCTTGGTTGCATTTCCTTTTTTAGAACCCCTTTTGTTTCTCTAAAGATCACATTACAACTGTAAACAACCTTCTATGTTTATGGGTTTCACAACTTATATATTTTAACACTAGTACTATAACCCATAAATATGCATTTTTTAGATTTATAGTCTAGCTTAGTCCTTTTATCTTTTGGGAAACACATATAAGTATCACAACCAAAAATCCTTATATGATTGAGAGATGTTTTATTACCAGTCCATACTTCTTGTAGAGTCTTATCCACCAAAGTTGAGGTAGGAGATCTATTGATAATATAACAAGTTATTAACACAACTTTTTCCCAAAAGTTATTTTCTAACCATGCACCACTTAGCATGCTTCTAGCCTTATCCATCAATGTCTTGTTCATACATTCTACAATCCCATTCTGTTGTGGAGTATACAGAGTTTTTTTTTGCCTTTCTATTCCACAATCCTTGTAAAATTGCTCAAATTCATTAGAGCAATACTCACCACTATTATCACTTCTTAAAACCTTTATATTTTTCTATCTTATTTTCTACAAGAGCTTTAAATTATTTAAATTAATTAAAAACCTTAGATTTGTTTCGTAGAAAATATACCAAAGTATTTCTTGAGAAGTCATCTATAAATGTAACAAAATAGATAGATTTACCTAATTATGGTACTTTTGCAGGTCCAAACACATAACTATGAACTAGATGTAGAAGTCCTTCAGACCTTGTAGCACTACTTGGAAACTTGACTCTAGTTTGTTTTCCAAAAATACAATGCTCACAAAAATTAAAATTTAATGGGCAATTAGAAATTCCTTTAGCCATACCTTTCATTTTTAATGTTTGAAGTCCTTTCTCATCAATATACCCCATGCATTGATGCCATAACATTGTATTTATTAGAGGAATACTCAGAGCCATTTCTACCATATTATTTTCTTGTGCCACTGAATATTTATTACAATTAATACTTATAATGCTAGTCTCAAGTCTAAAAAAAGTTCTTATGTGAACTCCCCTTGGCAACACCAAAGATCCACAAACCATATTGTAACTATATTTATTGAATACCACATTCACAACTGCATCACTCATCTACTCATGGATATTATATTCCTTGCCAAACCCAAAATATGCAACACATTTGGAAGGATTTTAATTTTTCCATATTTTAGCATGAACTAGACTCTTCCTCAATATATTGTTTTATATGTCGAATTGTCTCTCAAGAAGACTTTACCTCCATTTATATTTTCATATTCATATAACCCCTCCCTATGAGGAGTCATATGAAAAGAAGCACATGTGTCAATCAACCATGAGTAATCACATTAATTTGAGCATGTTGCAGATAAGAATAAGTCCCCTAAATATTCATTTGTGTAGAAGTTCCTTCATTAGATGATAGGTTATTATCAATTTTTTTATATTTGCAGTCTCTTTTATAATACCCTGCTTTACCAAAATTCCAATATTTCATATTTTTAGGGGAAACAAATTTACCCCTAGATTTTGATTTCTTTTTGCTTCATTATTGAGAATGACCTCTCACAACCAAGGCTTTCTTTTGATGATAAAATTCAAAATATTTTTGTCTCATCTCCTCAGACAACAAAATTCCTACTATATCCTATAATTTCAAAGTAGATGTAGTATTGGTGATAGCCATAATAAGGTTATCCCATGAATCAGGTAATGAACAAAGTAAAGTAATACATTTTTATTATTCAGCTATTTTTACTTCTATAAATGATAATTGACTTACCACAGTGTTAAAATCATTCAAATATTCAGCCATAGAGTCACCATCATTCATTTGAAGTGAATTCAATTTCTTTATAAGAAAGAGTTTATTTACTAGTGACTTTGTCTGATACAATGTTCCCAGTTTCTTCCATAACAATTTTATAATGGTATTTATAGATACATTCAATAATACCAACTCATATTAGCATAATTTGATAGAGTTCCTTTCCTTCCTATCAATTTCAGACAATCATCATCTATCATCGATGTTGATTTTATTCTTGAGACCACAATAAACTCATATCTATCAACCACTAGATCCTTCATATTGATTTTCCATAACTCAAAATTCTATCCATTAAATTTTTCAATCTCTATTCATGTGGTTCCCATATTTCTCATTTTCTTAGATCCTTTCATGTATGGCTGCCACTCAAGAATTAATTTATCATGGGGTTGAAACCCTTACTCCTCGAACAAAGCTAAAACCTAGATCTGATACCAAATGAATAGAAATAAGGAACCTTGATTAAATAAATCAAAAAAATAGTAATAAAAAAATCAAAAGAACAAGATCACATATTATCAATGGGAAAAAACTATCACAGTATTATCTTATTATTGCATTAAATTGACTATCTCTAATATAATAATATTCTTCTTTTTGTATCACTTCAAACCCTAATGTAACTGTGATATATATAACAAAGGCACATGCACGAATTTTACAATATCATGGGCAAAAAAACATGGGTTCCAATATGGTAACCCTAAAAGCCCATGTGGGTCTAAAAATAACTAAAAAATTTCTAAAAAAATTGGTTTAGGGATATTGCATTCGGACCCCTTCTTTTTGAAGGGCTACCACCCTTGAACGTCGGTGAGTATAGGTACATAGTGTCCAGTACCTTTTAGTGTTAACCCTACCAGAATAACATGAAAAATATTCAACATATTTCCAACATTCCAAGGATGCAACCATGGAAATCTCCATCCAAAAAATGAACAAGAGGTAATTTGGAAACCATACCTTTTTCTCTAAGCTGTCGAAGGTAGCGATAGCTCAATTGCTCAAATTTATTATGTCATAGCTTTCTCATAATAATAGTGTGAGTGAAAAGTTCCAAGATGGAGAATCTGGTGTAAAGTGTGTAAATATTGTTCATTGATATGCTATCCCATGTGCAACTATGGCATAACTATGTAATTCCCAAAAAATCACTAAATCGGGATGAAATTCAACTCTCTTAATTGTTCCTATGTGTGATCTAATAGATAGATAGGATATTAGTTGACAATGAAGGCACATGAAGGACATCCTAAAATTTTCCCTCAGCTATGCCAGTAGACCCTCTCCTTGTATCATCAATGGAGGTGTCATTACCCATAAAAATCTAAGGTACTATACATATCTTCAAAGAAAAAAATCTTCAAAAGATAAGGCCATGTGATGAGTGATGTATATTCACTGCAAGAGATTAATAATGGACTCCAAGGTAAATTTACAAAACAAAGAATCAAACCAAAAATACCAATAGAAGAAACCTACAAATGGTTTTTCTTTTCATTATCTGAATCCACACCACCATTTACAAAAGAGTCATAGACTACTTATCTCCCCAAAACCCTATCCAAAACCACATTATATCCAATTACTATTTTTAGTAACCCACTTTACTAATTTTAGTAACTCTGGAATAAAGATCGTATGACCTCCAAAATAGAATCACACATCCATTATTCAATAATAATGACTATCCCAAAATAACAACCCCACTCTAGCTGTACACTAAAAGATATTAAAACTTATCGATTTTAAAAAAACCAAAAATTACATTAGAAGTTAATTTATAGCCACCCAGTGAATATTTTTGGAGTAAAAAGTGGTCAAAATTTGGCCAAGGTCGTTAGGACATCCTTGTAGGACCCTTGGAAACCCAATTTTGCACATTTAAAAAAAATGGAGCAAAATAGACACCCCGATCAAAAGTTATGGCCTCAACAAGGTGCATCAATGAGAAGCACCTAAATCTAAAACTCGAGTGCTAGATGATAGATATTGTAATACTACAAGTCCTTTACCCTTAGATTTATCTTTCCTTGATAATTATGATTCTTCCCGTGTGAAGATGTGTTGATGTCATTCTTGTGAGGAAACTCCTTTAGTTGATCAATCTATTTCTACATACACTTATAATCATCATGGTTATTATTGTAATAACCACAAACCGAATTTACTCTCCTTTGTCATTCAAATTTGTAGGTAGAGGTGTTAGAAATTTTCTTAGGAGCACTAGAGGAATATTTTTTTTGTGTATCAGATTTTTTGGTGTCTTTGTATTTGTTGTTGTTTTTATATTTGCTACCATTCTTCTTATCTTTAGTGCTTTGGTTAGAAACCAAGGCATGATACTTCCAAGATTTGATAACACCCATTTGGATAGGTTCATATTACTCCTTATATATCTCTAGTGAAAAATAACTAAAAGAAGGCATAATGTAAGTTATTCCCAAGCATGAAAAGTAGACACAAAAAATAAAAAAATCAGGTCTAAGCTTTGAGAGCACACTAAGAAACAAATAAGAGTCCTTCTCTATGTTGCAATCCCTAAGATAAGTTTTTATATGGTTGAATTTTATAATATACTCATGAATGTTATCAAAATCACTAGGATTTAGACTTATCAACTCATTTTCTAACAAGTGACTTCGTATTTCATCTTGTTTCCCAAAAAATCCTTGTAAGGTATCCTATGCTTTTATCAGAGTATCAAGTGCTACCACATGAAATATAAATTCTTGAAACACAACTATAAAGAAATCCTAATGTCATATTACATTTATTCAACCAATTAGTCTTTAATGGTTCATCTTGTGGTTCGATATTCATTCCTTGAATTATCCTTTGAAACCACTTTTCTCTTAGTTTACCTAAAACATCCATTTTCTACTAAAAATAATTATAAAGAGTTTAAATGGGAAATGTGGATTCCATAATGAAAAATAAAACAAGACAAACCATAATTATAACCCTTCCTTTGATTACTAAATTGTGTACACCCCCCAAATGTTGTAAATGACACTTTACAAGTAGTGTGTATATTATAATTAACCTACAAATTTGATGGCAGCAAGGTTTATAAATAGAAATTTGAATTCACCAATGCAAATCTTATGAGAAAATTATTACAATAAAACAATCACTACAATCATAACTATAACAAGGGAGAAATAGTTGTTTGTAAAACAATAATAAATTTACGCTCTTCAATGATGAAGGTAAGATCAAATTGATGAAAAGTAATCCTTGTGAATATTTTTCACTTTCTTGGCATGAAATACATCCAAAATGGATATTTTTGGAGGTATTTTTTGGGTTTGGAGCAGCACCAAATCCAAAGGTTGAGTCAAAATGGACCTAAATGCTCTGAAAATGAGGTTTTTAGAAATCTTGATATGCTTGATGCAATTCACTCCCTTAAAAAAAACAAACATAAAACACATAGAAATGATCCTTGAAATTATTGATTCTTAAATATTAAATAATATAGAATAAAAAATATCCATAAATCTAAATAGAAACACAATAATTAGATTAATAGATAACCATCTCTAGTACCATGTAGGATTGCTCAACTAACCATGAAGGCTAGAATACAAGCAATCAAACTAGGATCCAACTATATCAAAACTAATGCTCATATATCTAAAAAACAACCTTTTAATGGAAGAGGAAGGTCCACATATATAGACTAATGCTCATTTAACTAAGAAACCATAAAATATAACTAATGCTCATATATCTAAAAAAACAAACTTTTAATGGAAGAAGAAGATCCACATATATAGACTTGGAGTGTAGGAAGGTCCAATATGGGAACTTGGAGTGTAGCATAAATATAGCAACTTGGAGTGTAGAAAAGTCCAATATGGGAACTTGGAGTGTAGCATAAATATAGCAACTTGGAGTGTAGAAAATTCCAATATGGAAACTTGGAGTATAGCAAAGTCCAATATGACAATTTGGAGTGCAACACAAATATAACATAGAATGCAACAAAGTCCAATATGGCAACTTGGAGTGGAGTAAGTCCAATATGGAAACTTGGAGTGCAGCATAAATATGCCAACTAACTAAATCAACTAGAGTAGACTAACCTAAGCAATCTAATTATAGGTGGACTAATAATTCAATAAAATAAATACAAAAATAAACATATGCACCAAAAACACCCATTTGAATCATAAGGATGAATAAAATGGGATTTATTGGGGTGCCCATGTGCACCCATGTTATACTTATTCTTGTTGTATCCTTCCTTTATTTATATTATTTCTTGTTGCTATCTTTGAAATTGACATTTATTCTTTTTGACATGCAGTTATGGTGAATACATACTTTAGAATATTTATAGAAAATATTATACGTTAAAACACTATTTTTGATACTTTTTTGATGTAACCTTTAAGGAATCAACTCTAGAAGAGAATGTGTCCATTGATGTTTGAATTTTTTTTAATGATGATTCAAATTTAAAACCTTTTTATTAAGTGAAAATGTAGTGAAAGTAATCACAATCTTATCATATGTCCTATAATATATGTAATTGGACATATATCTTACTATTATATATGTGTGTGTATATATGTAGATATTAAGTGGTTATTTGAAAAAATATGGGAATGAATGGTTCTGACCCTGTGTAATATATCTAATCTCCTTGGTGGAGATGGATTCCATCCACCCATCATATTATTTGTATCTCATATATATAGTGAATCCTTTATGTATTTCATGTAATATCCCTCTTGGCCCATTACATCTTGTATTAAGCATTTATACTATTGATTCAAAATTAACACAATATTATTCTATTTTATAGTGCATATACATCATCATAAATAATGTATAATATTTTTATATGATATCATTTTATTCAACTATTCTAGAGAAGAGAACAAATTTGTTCCCTACCTCTTATTTATCAACTCTAAAAATGAGTCATAGGCATCATGAGTTAGTTTGATAAGTTTTCCTCCATACCACCTTGTTCGAGGCCCTACAATGCAAATTATAGAAGAAGCCATTTGAAGAAAAAATTCCTAGATATGAATCTAATAAGATAAATTTACACACACACACACACACACACACACACACTATATATATATATATATATATATATATATATATATAAGTACAATCCTTGTTAAATATCCATGTGCATGTCCCTTGTACATGGAGATCATGACGTTGAAGGTGATAAACGCATTTTTATTGATTATTGCTAATAATTTAAAATGAATTCTAAGATAGAGCAACAACATACTTAATGATAAATCTTCGGATCATGTTATGTATATAAAATTTTAATTTATATCATTCCTTCAATGTGACATAAAAAATAAAAGAACAATAATATATTTGAATGTAAAGATAGAAAATTCAAAAATGAGCATAAGATTGGATCTCAAAAGTATCCCTTAAGGGGATTCCAAAAGCCCATAGATAATACTTGGTTGTGAATCAATGAATTGAGTTAGTTCACTCCAATTTTTAAAAACCTTTCTTTGGTCAAGGACAAAGGATAAAAAGAGATTCCATCTCATTTCTTGGGACTAGGTGTGCTCCAAGAAAAGTGTAGGAGGCCTTGGGTTGAGAAATATTAAACATATGAACAAATATTTATTGGTGAAATAGAGTTGGAGACTTGTTTCTCAAGAAAAAAATGGATGGATCCAAATTATCTTCGCTAAATACTTGAATAGGGAATTAAGCTTCATGGAAGATCAAAGCCCCCTACTTGGCTTAGCCTTTTGGAACAACATTGTTAAAATAAAAAAATTCTTAAAAAAGGTATTAAACGAAGATGGGGAAATGGAGAGTGTATTGACTTCTAGGAAGACCCATGGCTTGACGATGTGCCTTTTATGGATATTCATTTTTATGCTATATTAAGGCCCAAATTTTCTCATTACTTTAGTCCTAAAGTGGTAGACTATATTGAAGAATTAGGTGGTATTAAGAAATGAAAATATATTCTAAGGTTTATCATATCCCAAGGAGTGGAGAATCCCTTGAAATCCCTTGAGCTTGCATTAAAATATTAAGCTGTTAGGAACTCTATTTGTATGGTCTCGTTAATCTAGAAAAAAAGAGAGTGACATCTTTTGGGTGAAGTCTCCCTACTACCTAGCTATTGATGAGAATGCCTATCGGTTCCCTTGCAGTTTGGTATGGTTCAAGGAACTTACCCCCAAAGTTAATTTTTTCTTTGGCTTACCCTCCAAAACAAAATTCTTTCTTTGGAGAATCTTAAGAAAAGAGGAATGACCATTCCTAACCACTGTTATCTATGTAGAGCTCATGAGAAAAATAGTCAACATCTACTTTTAGAATGCTCCTCCTTGAATATCATTTCCTTTATTATTTCAACCTTGGGAGTTGGTTGAGTGGTACTAAATTCTTTGAAAGAATTTCTTAATCAATGGTCCTTTTCTATCTTTATTAGCCCCAAATATTGTATCCTATGGAATTTTTACCTCCCTAATTTCTTTCGGGATGATTAGAAAGAAAGGAATTGTAGGGCCTTTAAAGAACGTTATTCGAACACCTCCTCTACGGGTTTTAGAATTCTTAGCACTTTTGTTTAAAATATCTTGGTTATATCTTTCCTCCCATATAATATTTTCTCTTTTGAGTCTTATCTCTTTGCTAGCCTAGGGTTACCTATTGGGGTCCCTAGTCCCCCGCATGCTATCTGAAGTAGATTGCAAACCAAATGGAGCTCTCCCCTTTGGACTAGCTTAAATTAAATTTGGATGGAGCATCCAAAGGAAAATTGGGGATGGCACGAATTGGAGGAGTGATAAAAAAATTTAATGCATAAATTGTTATAGTATTTTCTGATAACCTTGGTCACCAAACTAGTTATTTGGCACAATCTAGGGCCCTCTTCCAAGGTTTATCCCAACTTGATTCAATGGGGTATGATAAGGTTATTATAGAAATGGATTCTTTATACATTATAAATATCCTCATTGAATAGGCATCACCTAGCTGGAATATTGATAATATCATAGATGAATAAAAATATTGCTAAGAAAAGTTTTGAACTCCCAAAGGGCATATATATAGGTAAGGTCACAAACAGGGTTGCAAATTTTCTTTCCAATATTAGGGTTCAAAACGAAGGTAGGTCTATTTGGAAAGATAATTTTCCATAAGATCTTATTTCTTTGGCAAGAAATGGTATTATCCTCATAAATGACAACAACTGATTATGTTCTCTTATTTGAAATTATGGTTTTTAGTTTCTCTCTATTTATTCTATTTTTGTTAGATCTAGAATTTATGGGTTTTATCTCCGGTTCTCTATTGTCATGTTCTATTTGTGTGTTTATTATTAGTTTTTCCTTCCATATTTCCATTGGGAGCTAGACCTTCCCATATGCTGTAATAATTTTCTTGGATGTTGTTAGGGCTACTTTGTTGGTCCATTTTTTTAATATTTATAAGGTTTGGGGACCCTTTCAAAATCTCTTGTTTTCTACCTAATGAAAAAAAAATATTGAAGATAGTACAAGAAGATGAATCACAAAATTTTGAATTTAATTTCTATATTAATAACATTTTTTATATATTTTTAACATAAATAAATGATTAAAATAGATTACAAATAATGATATGCTTAAGGTATATGCTTGTGTACAACTACTCTTAGGGCAATTAAATTGAAAAAAAAAAATCAAAATATCATCTTTTAGGCAAGCAGATAAAATTTCAAAATAAGGTATGATCTTTTCATGTCTACTTATTTGATATAAATTATATAAATTAATGGAGTAAATAAATTATACTAACATATGTATAGTTGGCCAAAAAAAAAGAAAATATATTTTTTTAATACATAGCCATGATGTGTAGAATAATGCCATACCCATTTTCAAACTAGTAAATATTGTTACCTAATGTTGACTTGTTTTTTTCTCTATAGTTAGGATAGTGCACATTAAGGGGGAATGTTAAAATTAATATATAATGTGCACTATGCCTTGTTCTTGACACTTGTCAATTTCTCTTGACATTTGTCATGTTATCATATAGGCATTCTGCCTATATATTGTAATTCATTTGTATCAATGCACATATCATCTTTTGCTTCTTCCTAACATTTGGTATCAGAGCTCCAGGAACTCTCCTTAGCTTGTGAGCTTGAGGGGGGATTTCCATGATGGAAATCACCCGTCTCATTTTTTTCCTCCATTACTTCCTTCTCCAAAAGGCTTAGGGAGTATGCTCTCCATATTTGTGGATCAAAAATCAGAAATCGAATACAAGAAAGAGAAGATTTCATTGATGCCCCTAAAGATTCAATGCTTGGGACCATGAATTTTATTTCTTCATCTATAGTTGCACTTTATGAGGATTTTTTAGGACATAATTTTTTTTTGCTCAAGCATTTTAAAGGAAGTGGCTTTGTTGTTGTACACATATTCTCAAAAGACCACGATGGATGAATGGTGGAGTTTGTAGAGATCTAGAGTTACTTGTGAAATTTTCAAATATCTTTTCTGTGCGGAATGTATTTACTGACCTTGGCACCATAGCTTCCATAACAGAAGGTTTTACCGGTGCTAATCTTCAATTTTTTTTGTCTGAAGCACCCTTTCATGAATGGAAGTGAGTAATATTTAACTGAAATATGCATTAAGTAAATCCTATGAATATTGAAGATAAAGGCACGGAGTTTAAACTTGCTGCATTTAAATAGGAACTCTCTAGTTTTGAAACAGATTCGTGGGCATGGAGAGGAGTATTTATATCTGCAACATAATATGTTCCATGACTCATGTAATATAAAAGATCATAGATTGATTTACACTCAAATGTTTGGCAAAGACTTTATTGTTCAATGGAGTTGCTATGTTTTTTTTACTATGTCATTCGTGATGGTGTGTTTTTTTGATGTGGTCTATACCAGAATGGGTTCATATAATAGCATTCAACATGATTTGAGTATTTTTTTGAGAAGTTGTAGAGTCTCAATTTGGCCAAGCACAACATCCTGATATTCAAGTGTTAGAGGACATTTCAGGAGCTGCAATCAGGGTAGTTATGACAACTAGCCATTAATTATGGGCTATTGAAGAAAATATCCTCGATTACGTTACTTTATCTTCAATGGGATTTGAGAGGTGGTGTCACATGGCTGCACAATTCTACTAGATGGAATATAAACTACAAGGTTAGAGGTTGTTTTAAAATGGATGGCTTAGCTATGTATCTCATTTTTTTGTTTCTTGTATTTTGCAGGCACCAATTTCTTATTTGAATGAATACTATGTTGTTCCCACCGTATACTATAAGACTAGATGAAGCCATTACGACAACCTCATGAAGAGTTTCTCGAGTCCTAGTTGTGTAGCTCTATCGAGGCACATGGAGGTGGCTCCACTGAAGTTCATGATCGTGCATTATGCTGTACTAAAATTTGTGATCACATTTTTTTTTATGTTATGATCAGCACATCCATGGCATTAATTCTTACGAACGATCTGGCAGAAGATAAAGTTTTTTATTCTCTGAACAAGTTTCATATGGTGGCAATGAATGGGAAATAATGGAGAACCTATGCACCTAGGAGTCTATTCCCATGTTGTTTTTGTTGCCTACTACCACCTAGCATATTGCAATTTCATCTATGTTGATACTACCACATCAACGATCATAGTCATTGGAATAGTTTTTTTTGCTTCATCACTTGTTGTAGGATTTGCTACAATTGAGCAGTATTTTGAGAACACATTGATGTTTGATGTTTGCCAAAGCACATGGATGATTGACAAAGAGTCCAAATTTGAATGATCTGTAATGAAGGTGCCACTATTTTATGGTTGCCAAAGCACATGGATGATTGAAAAAGAGTCCAGATTTGAACGACCTATAATGAAGGTGCCACTGTTTGCAAGTGTCAATAGTAGCAGCGGATATGTTTTTCTTTGGTGTCGTATTTTTTTTAAAATATGTAGAAAATATATTTTTATTTTGTACGCGTTTCTTGCAGGGACAAGCATCAGATCTGTAGGATGAAATATGGGTCGTGATCATGATAATGTATTACCATTTGTTCATGGATCCAACATCTGTTTCAGGAAATTCTACTTTGATGATGATTATTTTTAGTCCACATAAATAGTGGGAAGGTCCTCATGGCCTTTATGTATACGAAGGACCACATGTTATATTGACCATCAGGTGGGTGGTCACGAGGCCTCCAACATGGGTCCCGAGCACCAATTAGAAGCACCTGTGATGTAGGTCACCTACACCACTTATTGTTTGACCACCGGTGTGGGGGTGTATCAAATTTTGTATACTTGTGTACTTTGTATTTATGTCCTATTTGCACTACCTACACATTTCCTATGATATTTTTTTTGGAATTAATGGAGTAACTTTTTTGCAAATTGTAAGGAGGCATTGTAAGGGGAATTAGAACTTGAAAGGGAAGTGTCCATTGTAATATAAATTTAAACATTGTAATGATTTCTATTGCGAAGAAAAATTAAAATGTTGTTTGTATTCCCCCATAGAGCGATGCCGCCGTTGAGCAATATTTTCTGCCTATAGAGGTATGTTGTATTTCTAGAAAATGAAGGTCCCATTGAGAGCGAAATATAGGAGTATTTATAGTCGTCGAAAAGATTTTTATGATATGAACACATTGGTGGTATTCAATTTTATTTTTGAGGCTATTATATATGTAATTTTTAGCCTTAAATTCTTGTACCTTGGAGTGCACTCTTGGTTGAACCTGACAATCCCAAGGAAAATTATATGTGATCCTTGTACCTAGTCACCCTCTCTATAGGACCTATCATATGCAGTGGCTGGTTACCCATGTATTCCTGTGGTGTGATAAGGTAAAAATAAGGACACCTACTCTAGAAATTATAGACATAAACACCCTAGATTCTATCTGAGGATTTTTTTGGATCTACTTCTGAAGACTACAAACGAAGACACTTTAGAAGATTCTCTTATTTCGACTTCTTCTCCTCCATATTTGGTTTCTATGGCTCATTTTATTGTATTGAGTGCATTTTTGGTAGAGACCAACACTCTCATATGGATCGTATTTATTTTTGTATTAAGGTGTAATTTCAGAAAGACCAACACCTTCTAGATTGAGTTCACCATTTGATGATATTCATGATAAATCTAGTTAATGACCTATGAGAGGTAGTATACCTAGAGGATGACCTGCAGAGGCAATATACCCATGGAAGTGGCTGACCTTGAGGCACCCAAGATGATCCTAAGGCATTTAGACAATTGACCCAGTGGTAATAGATCCAAAGAAGTGGTTGACCCTGAGGTAAAAGATCGATATGTATACACCATTGATCTAGCATTATTCACAGTTGGAGAGAAAAATGCAAAGAGCATGAGCCTAGACCAAATCATACAATAAAGGAGGATGATAGGGTTATTTTAGTGAAGTCAAAATTAAGGGGGAATGTTACTTAATGTTGACTTATTTTTTCCTCTATGGTTAGGATAGTGCACATTAAGGGGGAATATTAGAATTTATGTATAATGTGTACTATGCCTTGTTCTTGACACTTGTCAATTTCTCTTGATATTTTTCATGTTATCATATAGGCCTTATGCCCATATATTGTAACTTATTTGTATCAAAACATATATCATCTTTTGCTTATCTCATATTTTACTTCTTCCTAACAAATATTTATATAGTGATTTAAAAGCTAACATCTATGGAATTTAAAAAAATAATAATAATGGATAATACTACTATTCAAATATATTTTAAGTATTTATCCAAGAGGATAGATCATTAGAATAAATCCTAATTTTTTTAATTTATGACCAATGTAAAATAATTTTAGTAGTGACACCTATAGTTTATATATTAGCATAATGAACATGGAACCTTGTAGGATTTCCATGTTGTGTTTGGTAAGTAGATCATGAAACCCATCATATATTAGGTATCAATCCTTTAGTATTTTTTGATGGTGTGTCATAGATAATCCCTCTTCAATTTCATTATTATTTTTTTATATGGTCTAATTAATGGATAATCCCACTCTACAAATGGATATTAGTCATTCTTCTTACATTGTGGATCATTGGTATTTATATTAAAATTATTTTATTTTTTATAAATATAATGTATTCGTATCACTTGTATTATACAATTTAGATCATGATAAATATTGACACTAACAACATTGCTCTAGCAAAATTATTAAGCAAGCAATAGCATCCATAAGATTTGAGGCATTATATTTTTGGTGTTTGAAGATGATGTAATTGAAATTGTTATGTTTTATATTTCTATAAATAGGTATTACAATACTAAACAAACATATTTTATGCTTTATACTTGTATTATTACACTCATCCCAATAGTAAACTAGATCTATGAGTTATTTAACAAATATGTTTAACATTGAACATCAACT
Organism: Wollemia nobilis; assembly: GCA_028583015.1. NCBI lineage: Eukaryota > Viridiplantae > Streptophyta > Pinopsida > Araucariales > Araucariaceae > Wollemia > Wollemia nobilis. The sequence goes on along the minus strand of JAQPPZ010000054.1, from coordinate 433,049 downwards.
AGTGTTCTATTGTTGGATGAGATATTGAGAAAAACAAAATATAAGGAGGATATATGAATACATTATTAAAAAAAGGGTTGATAACATGCATCAAAATATAGGAGGATATATGAATACATTATTAAAAAAAGGGTTGATAACATGCATCAAAATATAAATATCAAGAATTTCTATGGTGGAATTAAGCTCCCTAATATGGTCATATTCCTTCTTTGTATTTAAAAATGTTTGAAATAGTGATAGTGAATGTTTTTAACATTAATCCAAAGGTCATTTTTGTTGAGCAAGGTGTAGCGATAGTATTGTCATTGTTGTCAACACACTCAGATGGACAGTTTGATGTAGTGGACAGTTGTTCAGAAATTGTTCAGGGTATGTACAGTGATGTTCAATTATTATGATAATTTTTTTTATGTTTGGGTGAAGTTGTTACAGGTTGTTCGTGCAAATTTGTGAAAGATGAAAAAATCGTCAAGAAGTTGTCAAAAATTTACAAAAGTTGTCACGGGCATAGTTGGACAGGATGGATCAGTTTGGAACATGCCAGCATGTCAAGAAATAGTCTAGAACAGTGTTGGAGGTGTCAACACAATGTTTGGATTGATCGGTGACATTTATGGTATCTTGGCGGATGATTTGGCAGGTGGTTGTATAGGCCAAAAAATGGCAGTTTTGTCAGAAGCACTACAAGCAAACTGAGAAGAATTTGATAGAAAAATTTGAACTAGAGGTGTTAGTTATATTCAAGAACATGCATTCCAAATTGCCACCAAAATGGAGAAACGAGGTAAATTTTACAAGCGTTGCAAGACTCACAAAAATGCTCATTTTGGAAAAAGTGTGTCAACAACAGTTTTCGTGGAGGTGGTACAGGCGAACCATAAGGATTTATACAACGAGATTCAGACTGGATGTAGTCAGCATTGTAGATATTCTACTTTTCAAATTTTAGAGAAAACAAAGTTACGAGGTGAGAGTTATGATTGTTGCAAAAACGGTATAGGTCACTTTTATGTCAATTTGTTCCACTTGTGCAAAATCCTTCAGTTGGCCGTTTCAACCTTGCAGAGTCACCAAAGTTTTGGTTTCAGTGTTGGTACATCTTCAAGGCATCAAATAGAGCATATTTCATTTTTGGTTTGAGGTGTCACGTGGCTCCGAAGTAAGAGAATGAGTAAGGTGTCAATTCTTTGCATGTGACGTGTTTGATGAAATGCCTTCTCAAAATAAAAAAAGGAAGTTATATTGTTTTAAGAAGCTTCATTAAAGAAAATATTTTTAAAATTGAAAAGGGAAAAAGAATGTAAGTGTGTGCTTTTTATGTGACAAGGGATTTTATTGAAAAGAGGGGACTTTAGTTTGTGAAGAGAAAAGTGTGTGTGGAGAAAAATAAAGAGTGAAAATCCGTGATTTTTTTGGAAAGTGGTGAAAAACATCACTTCTATATTTTGGGCATAACTTTCTCATACGATATCCATTTTGGGTAATTTTTTTAGAGTATTTCACAGAAAAATTGCTGCACAATACCCATAAAGCATTTAGCAATTGGAAAAACGAGCTAAGAGAACAAACAATTTTTTTTGTGAGAAGAGAAGATTCAAATTTTGAGTAATGGAGAGAGAGGAATGTTATACTGGGTGAAATAGAAAGTTTTAGTTTTTGAGATTATAGACCATAAAGAGTTCTGGTTTCAGTGAAGACATTCATATATTTCATTTTATTATCAATATCAAAATCAAGTGGGTGCTTGGTAGAGGGGTTGGTGCTCCTTTCTATTGATGCAGATAAATCAAGGGTTGGTACTTCTTTCTATTGGTGCAGATAAATCAGGGGTTGGTGCTCCTTTCTGTTGGTGTAGATAAATCAGGGGTTGGTGCTCCTTTCAGTGGGTGTTGGTAAATTGATTGTAAATTTGGTGCTTTGCAAAGGCTAGATTTGGATGGGAGTTCAAACAGTCATTTTTAGGGATGTAGCCAAATCGGTGAACCTCGGTACATCTTGTGTTGTGTGATGTTCTCTTGTTATAATTATTTTATTTGGTTTTATATTTTTATTGTTTTGGATTTTAGTGTTGAATATTTAAGTTTTAAAGAGCTACACTAATTCACCCCCCTATCAGTGTCATTGTGAGACTAAAAATTGGTATTAGAGCGAGGTTCCTTAACAGGCTTAACCGGCTAGGGTGATCTTGGAAGTGACACAATGGTAGGTGGTGAAGGCTTCTCATCAAACAAAGCACCATTGTTTGATGAAACTAATTATGTATTTTGGAGACTCAAGATGCAGACATATATTTGTGCTTTGGGATACGACATTTAGGATTCAGTAGATAGTGGATACACAATACCCACCACTTCTCCAACCGATGTTGTCGATAAGAAACTATTTGAGAATGACTCAAAAGCAAAGAATACTATCATGTGTGGATTAGTGGATAGCGAATTGGTAAATATTATGGGTTGTAAAACGATAATGGAAATATGGGACAAACTGAAGAGCATTCATGAAGAAGATGTTAAGATCAAGGAGACCAAGTTACAAACACATTGAGCTCAATTATAAGTATTAAAGATGAATGATGATGAGAATATAGAGGCATATATGTTGAGAGTTAATGAAGTCATTAATGCAATTAGAGGACTCGACGAGGAAATTAAATATTCTATCATCGTAAAAAAAGTATTAAGATCCCTTCCCCAAATATTTGATTCTAAAGTTTCAACAAAAGAAGAAGCTAAAGATCTAAATTCTTTTAGTATGGATGAGATGCATGGTTCTTTGACTGCATATGAGATGAGAATAGGAACCCACATACAGAGAAGATGCTTTTAAATCCCATAAAAATATGAAAGCAAAATAAGAATCCAAAGAAGAAGAGACATCAGATGAAATGGAAGCAAACTTTGTTCAAAAACTAAAAAGGGGAAAAGGAAAATACAGAGGAAATTTATCATTTAAATTTTTCAACTGTGGAGGCATTGGGCATTTTGCAGCTAAATTTCCACTTAATGAGAAGAACAAAAGTGATGAAGGATCGCACGAAGAAAGAAAATGGAAGAAAAAAACAAATTTTAAAAAAGACAACTTCAAGAAGAAAAGTTTCATCTCCAAGAATGTTAGTTCATCAGAAGATAGCTCCAGTGAGGATTCTAAAAAGGAAACAGGTGAAGCTCTTTTCATGGCACTCAAAGAAGAAAAAATAGAAAAAGAACAGGAATGTGATGAAGAAGAAATTGATGCAGAAGTGAATTTGGAAGAGGAACTAATTGCATCTCTAGATGAATTGAAGATAGAAAGAAAAAAGAATAAGAAAATTTCAAGAAATATTGAGGATGCAAATGAAATCATAACAAATTTGAAAGTACATATAGAATAATCCAATAAAATCTCCGAATATCTCGAAGTGCAAATAACCATGAAAATAGATTATTGCAACAAGCTAGAAGAAGATATTGTTGGTTTAAGAATGCAACTAGAAGAGATGAATCAGAAAATTAGTTGTTATCACAAACGAGAATAAAGTTCTATGAAGGTGGATAAGATCATAAATAACCAAAGACTACATGCATCAAATTTGGTTTAGGTTTTGATGAAGGAGAATCGTCAAATGGATCAAAGGCCATAAATGAAGAATCCACAAAGAATGAAGAGAAGAAACAGGTTGATCAAGCAAAAATGAATCATGCAAAGGAAAGCAATAATGCAAGGCATGAAAGGAGAATTGACAATGATGGCTTCACCAATGCCACACATCAAAGAAGAAGAAGATTTATGGCTCCTACGAAAACATGGCAAATACCACCACCCAGGTTCAATCATCTATTTTCTGGTTACTATTTTAAATGCAATGGTTATGGACATAAGATCTCAGATTGCAAGTATAATGTAGGACCAAGGAATTTTACCAATAGAAATAATTTTTCACCTTTGATGGATTATGCAGTAGAATGTTATAACTATCATAATTTTGGGCATATTACAAGAAATTATCGAAGTACATTTACATCAAATCAATTTTAGGGAAGAAAAATTTAGCCAAATGGAATAAGACAAAATAGAAAATTTCTTGAAAAACATGCACAAGCTACTAAAAAAGAAAATCCAAAATAAGGGCCCAAAATTGTAATCAAACCTGAGTGGAAAGAAAAAGAGCGACCTAAGGAAGAAAATGAATCCTTGATCATACAGACAAAATTTAAACCGTAGAATAAATCCACACCATGAATACTTGATAGTGGATTCTCCAGTCATATGACAGGTGACAAACACAAAATTGAGAAGTTGCAGCAATATGAAGGTGGTTCAGTAAAGTTTGGAAACAATGATGGAGCTAAAATAGTTGGCAGAGGTTCAGTTAAGATTAGTGATGAAATAATTAGGCTAAAATAAGTCTTGTTTGTGGTTGGTCTAAAGCATAACTTGTTGAGCGTAAGTCAGATTTGTGATAGAGGTCATGAAGTGATCTTTAAGAAGCAAGGTTGTGAAGTCAGAAAGGTAAACAATGGAAAGTTGATAGCAACTAGATCAAGGACATCTAGCAACCTGTACACTCTCTTAGAGACTTTAGAAGGAGCTTTCTTGATTGGACAAGAAGAAGAGAATTGGTTGTGGCACAAGAGGCTCGATCATATCAGTTTTGACAATCTAGTAAAAATTAGCTCAAAGAAAGTAGTGAGAGATATTCCCACCATTGGCAAACCATAAAATAGTATTTGTGCTTCATGTCAAAAGGGAAAGCAAACTAGAGTCTCATTTAAAGCAAAAGAGTACTACATAAGTAAACCTTTGGAACTAGTACATACCGATTTATTTGGACCCATGGGAACGCAAAGCATAAACGATGACAAATATTTCATGTTGTGTATAGATGACTATTCTAGGATGACATGGGTACTATTTTTGAAGCATAAATCAAAATATTTTGAGATGTTCAAGGTTTTCAAAAACCAATTTGAGAATAAAACAGGAAAAAGGATTAAATGATTAAGGTCAAACAGAGGAGGAGAGTTCATTTCAGAGGATTTCACAGAGTATTGTGAAAAATATGGCATTAGGAGACAATTTTTAGCAGTCAAGATACCTCAATAGAATGGTGTGGTAGAAAGAAAGAACATGACAGTGCAGGAAATGGCATAGACTATGTTGACTAAGAGCAAAGTAGCAGACATATTTTGGAAAGAGGCAGTCCATACTACGGTATACATCCAAAATAGGTGCATGTTGAGGATGCATGAAAGAAAAACTCCTTATGAGTTGTGGTTCGGTAAAAACACAACAACAAGATACTTTAAATATTTTGGCAGCAAGTGTTACATCAAAAGAACTGAAAAAAACCTTGGCAAGTTTGAAGATAGAGCGGATGAAGGTATTTTTCTTGGCTATTCGTCAAAAAGCAAAGCTTAAAAATGTTACAACAAGAGGCTAAGGAAAATTGTGGATAGTGTCAATGTTAAAGTTAATGAAGGAAGGGAACGAGTATTTAGCTATGAAGAGAACTATCAAATTTATGAAGAGGTTGAAGAACACAAGCTTATACTGAGAGGGGGGGTGAACAGTATAAGACCTCTTTTTACTTTTTCCTTTATACTTCAAAATAGTAAAGCAATATACCCAAAGCAATATCAAAGCAATGCACAATATCATCCACAAAGTGACACCAATTTTAACGTGGTTCACCCAAAATGGTCGGGCTACATCCACAAAAATTTTCTCTAAAAGTTATCTCAAAGTTCTTTGGGAATCCTTCCCAATTACAATGTTTATGAGCCTCGGACCAAAGGAGATACCTTCCCCCAATCATAATTTATGAGCCTCTCGCTCAAAGGAGATACCTTACCCTCTCGCTCCGGAAATGATCCCTCGGAAGATCAACTGCCTCTACCTCTTGCCAGCACATGGAACTCCTTTCCATCGAAGACCTCATGTCCTCAATGCTTAGCCTAAGAGACCTCTGCCTTCTATGATCATGTCCACAACAGCTCAGCAACCTGTACCAAACACATTTAGTCGATCTAATACAAGTCTTCCTCTGTCTGTCAGATCTGTCCAACGCTTGAACAAATCAATCCTCTACACACAAGCCTTCTCAAAGACTTGCCAAAACTGTCCTCAGGTTCTTCTCAAAGTACCCGTGCACCTCTGTCCTCAAGTTCTCTAATAGAACTATCAAACTCAGCTCACAAGTCCTCTGCTAGGACCTATCCAAATTTGCACACAAGTCCCCACCAAAACCTGTCCAAGACTGCTCACAAGTCCCCATCGAAACCTATCCAAAACTCAGCAAGCTCACCAAGAAAAAAAACTTAGTAGGAAATCACAAGGTGAATTGTTAGAGACCCAATGTGATTTGTCAAACTCATAGAAGCATAAAGAGAATTGTTAGATACTCAATATGTTCTATACTCAACTCCCAATCTCAAAACTCAACTCAAATCAACTCAGCTCAAACTCAATCTCAAATCTAAAAACTCAACTCAATATCTGAAATGGATAGGATAGAAGGCTTTCTTTCAAGAACATGAAACCCCAAAAATTGCCAACTATGCAAAGAATCACATAACAATGATACTCATGTTCTTTTCACCATCAATTAGGGCTTCAACAACAATGCTCATCAAACAAGGTTCAATCAACACCATTCAAATCAAAACACAACCTTGAAGCATTTCACAATCAACATTAGAAAAGGAAACAAGTAGAACTCCTTTTCTCTCCAATATTTTTTGAACAAAAAGCATCCACCAACTCAAATCACAATAGCACAAAACAACTTTTCAAATCATCAACAAAGGAGTAAGCCCGACACTTTAACCAAGTAAAGAATAGCTTGATTATTACCAATTTAATGAAATCAAATGTCAATCTCAAAGCTGCCACTTAAGGTTTCACAACTTCACACAAGAAGCAATTTTAACCTTAAAACATCATGCTTTCATTTCCATAATCAACCAAAAGCACTCTCAACATTACAAGAAAAAATTATCCCTTATACACCTTATTTCTCCCTTATAGTCTTATCAAAAATAAAATTTATCTCTCATAAGAATGCAATAAGATATTTCAAACAAAACCTTCAAAATAATATTTTATCAAAATAAAACAAGCTTTAAACTCCTTATAACTCCTAAGCTATTTTGTCCTCTAATAAACTTCCTCCATCCACAAAATACACTTAGCAAAAATTAATTTTGAAAATACCTTGGCCAACATAAAAAATCATTCTATGGAGAAATTGTGCACAAATTCTAACACCACCCGCTGCGTCCACTTCACGATGAAAAACCCTTTCATGTTATTCGAATGTGAAACCTCCCATTCAGGTAGCGCACCAATAGCCTAGCCGCTATCGGTGTGCCAAAGGTGCCCGGTGAGGTTTAAACCTCATGCTGTTAGCCTTGTTCCTTCTATGCTAGGGATTAAATAAAACAACAATGCCTCCCTTTCTTCTGACATGGACACGAAGATGAAAACCTTACGACAAATTTATGACCAACAGCGAGTACAAAAAAATGAATAGCAGATTCACGAAAACGGCAAAGACACAGTCGAACAACAGGTTTACGAAAATGGCAAAGACACAATCGAAGAAGAAATTCGAACAACAGATCACGAAATCACAGCGAGCAACTCTTTTCAAAATACGGATGGGATGATTCTTGATTTTCATTGAGGGAGATTTATATGCATTTTTACCATAAGCTCTTGATGTTGGCAAGGAGTTTAACACGTCGGCAGAGGTCTTGGCTAGAACCCACAATATTAAAACATAGTGCCATGGGTTAGGAGAACCCATTGCAAACAATAATTTAATATTTATTTAAAAATAATTAAAGGGAACCTTAACAAGGTTTTTAATTATTTAAATAAATACTTCCTCCTAGACCCAAATGCATTAAACTAATGCATCCACCTGTAATCTTTAAACCTGCCAACTTGGGGTTTACAAAAGACCATTGAAACTATCATGCCGTAACCTTCATCAAAACAAATTATTTGACATCAAATCAAATTCCTTCAAGAGCTTCTTGAAATCAATGACAATTTATACACTTGAGCAAAGGCAATGTACCCAAAGTACCCAAAATTACCAACAATATCCCCCTTTGTCATTGATGACAAACCTTTACTGAAAAAATTTCTCAAGAGCCAAAACTGAAACCAACTATGCTAACAACTGACCAACTGTGCCCACAACTGAGAATCTTCCTTTGAAGTTTTGCTCCCCCTAACTTGAAGCTCTCCCCCTTACTCATATCTCTCCCCCTTTGTCATCAATGGCAAAGGGTCACCTTTGGGGCTCGGGACTAAGAATGAGCCTCTTAGCTTAGTCCCTCCCCGCATCCTGATGAGGTGATTCATTCTGGGGTGGGAGTAAAACTCCCATTAGGCACTGATCATCATCAGCATCTATAAATTCCTTGTCGGGCCTTCTCTTGAACTCTTTGTCCATATTCCTGTTCTTGTCACTATTCTTGTTCTTGTTCTCATCCATGTTCTTGTCCATGCCTTGATCCTTGGACCTGATCATGCCACTGTTCCTATTCCTGTATTCTAGAATTTTAGATATACATTGTCTGATTATGTGACATTCATTGTTGCACTTGAAACACTTAACGATGTTGTTTCTCTGAGGTAAACTTGGTCTTTGAATCCACCAGTTCTGACTAAACTTGTTTTGACCAAACTTGTTCTGACCAAACCTGTTCTGATCAAACCTATTCCTATTATTTGCCTTGCAATAAACTACATTGTGCCCAAACTGTTGACAAGAGTAGCAATACCCTTGAAAGAAACTAACACTTTTGAAATTATCATTTACCTTCTTCACTTGAACCATGCAATGTGAAGCCATGTGACCAAACCTGTGACAAGCAAAATATCTTCCTTGAAACTTTTCTTTATTTGACCTCTTAGGTTCTGAGAACTTCTTCTCATTCTAAATTCTATTTTCTATTTCTGTGCATCTATCATTCAAGGACTCCTTTTCTGAAATACTTTCCTCATCAGAACTCTCTTCTTTTTGGAGTCTCTTACTAGACTCTCCAACTTGTTCCTTGTGTGGCTTAACAAAAACAAGGCTTGTTTTATCTGTTGTCTTTCTTTGACCTTTGATGAGTGACTTAACCTTTTTGGAGCTATCTTGAAACCTGTAAAGCTTATCCTTGTACTCTTTAGTTTCCTCTTTCAAAGAATCCATTTTCTGTTCTAACTCACTATACTCAAGAACCTTAGACTCTAACTCATCCTTGAGTTCTTGTGTCTTAGCTATAGAGAAGTCAAGACTTTCTATAAGATCATCTCTCTCCATACAACATTCATCTAAATTATCATTGAGTCTAGCATTATTCTTTCTTTCCTTTTTCAAATCACTAAGAGCACTAATAAGTTCACCTTCAAGATCTACTTCACCTTCCTTTATATCTTCCTCTATTTGTTTGCTTTTTGAATCATCAAAGCCTTTTTCAAATTTCTTATCACTAGAGGTGCTACCCTTTTCAAAAACCATACATGCATCTTCCTTATAGTTTTCTGAAGCATCCTAAAACATACTAGAAACCAAATCATTATTTGTGCAATCATCCTCAAGGTGACCAAAGTTTCCACATCTAAGACATTTCATGATAATGAATCTATGTTTCAGTTCTTCCTCTTTTTCTAATATGAACAACATCTCATTTTCATCATCACTTGAAGAACTTTCACTATCACTACTAGAACACTTACTTGCTTTGTCTAGGTAGAAACTCTTCTTGTGCTTGTGAGAATACCTCTTTCCTTGATTGTTGTGCTCATATTTGTTCTTCCTATGATGCTTGTGCTTTTCAGAATCCTTGCTCTTAGAATCCTATTTATCTTCATCACTTTCATTCTTGGGAACAGTACATGACTCAGTAGCATAATGACCAAACTTTTCACAATTGAAACATCTTATATTTTTCATACTTTTGTGCTTGCCTTTCTTGCTGTAATATGCCTCTTCATTACTAGAAGACTCATCACTATCTTGAAGTTGTTTACCCTTGGATTTCTTGGCAGCCTTGAAAGCTGCCTCTTTCTTGACATCAACCTTCACTTGAGTTCTCAACTCAAATGCTGCAAGTATACTATGGAGCTCATCCTTTTTCAACTTATCCAAATCTTTAGCTTCCTCAATAGTAGAAATATTTTCACTAAATCTATTAGGAAGAGATCTTAAAATCTTATCACAAACATCATTTTCAGCAAGCTCAAGACCTAAGTCTTTCATGGAGTTAACAACCTCATCCATACGAAGCATGTAGTCACTAATATTTTCATCATTATTCATCTTGAGTTGTTAAAACATACCTTTGAAGTGTCTCAACTTGGCCTTTCTAACATTTGTTTCACCTGTATGAACCACCTTCAACTGTTTCCACATTTCACTAGTCGTCTTGCAGTGAATCACTTTGGTGAGATCTCGCTTTTGTAAGCCTTTCAGGATTGCATTAATTGCTTTTGAATTGTTGTGATGTAGGAGCCTTTCTTCTTTAGTATTAGGACCATGTTTAGGAATAGTGTACTCATCTTCAATCACTTCCCAAACCTCATTCCCAAGTGCCATTAGATGAACCTTCATCCTTGCACTCCAAAGACCAAAATCTGACCCATCAAGAATAGGTGCTACATTGCCACTTGAATGATCCATTGTGTTCTTTACTAGCTTTTACTTCAAGCTGTTAAAATTTTCGAAGGCATCGGCTTTGATACTAATTGAAGAACACAAGCTTATACTGAGAGGGGGGGTGAACAATATAAGACCTCTTTTTAATTTTTCCTTTATACTTCAAAATAGTAAAGCAATATACCCAAAGCAATATCAAAGCAATGCACAATATCATCCACAAAGTGACACCAATTTTAACGTGGTTCACCCAAAATGGCTGGGCTACGTCCACAAAAATTTTCTCTAAAAGTTATCTCAAAGTTCTTTGGGAATCCTTCCCAATTACAATGTTTATGAGCCTCGACCCAAAGGAGATACCTTCCCACAATCATAATTTATGAGCCTTTTCTCAAAGGAGATACCTTCCCCTCTGCTCTGGAAATGATCCCTCAGAAGATCAACTACCTCTACCTCTTGCCAGCACGTGGAACTCCTTTCCATCGAAGACCTCCTGTCCTCAATGCTTAGCCTAAGAGACATCTGCCTTCTATGATCATGTCCACAGTAGCTCAGCAACCTATACCAAACACATTCATTCGGTCTAGTACAAGTCTTCCTCTGTCTGTCAGATCTGTCCAACGCTTGAACAAATCAATCCTCTACACACAAGCCTTCTCAAAGACTTGCCAAATCTGTCCTCAGGATCTTCTCAAAGTACCAGTGCACCTCTGTCCTCAAGTTCTCTGATAGAACTATCAAAATCAGCTCACAAGTCCTCTGCTAAGACCTGTCCAAATCTGCACATAAGTCCCCACCAGAACCTGTCCAAGACTGCTCACAAGTCCCCACCGAAACCTGTCCAAAACTCAACAAGCTCACCAAGAAAAAAAACTTTCATAGTAGGAAATCACAAGGTGAATTGTTAGAGACCCAATGTGATTTGTCAAACTCATAGAAGCATAAAGAGAATTGTTAGATACTCAATATGTTCTATACTCAACTCCCAATCTCAAAACTCAACTCAAATCAACTCAGCTCAAACTCAATCTCAAATCTAAAAACTCAACTCAATATCTGAAATGGATAGGATAGAAGGCTTTCTTTCAAGAACATGAAACCCCAACAATTTCCAACTATGCAAAGAATCACATAACAATGATACTCATGTTCTTTTCACCATCAATTAGGGCTTCAACAAAAATGCTCATCAAACAAGGTTCAATCAACACCATTCAAATCAAAACACAACCTTGAAGCATTTCACAATCAACATTAGAAAAGGAAACAAGTAGAACTCCTTTTCTCTCCAATATTGTTTGAACAAAAAGCATCCACCAACTCAAATCACAATAGCACAAAACAACTTTTCAAATCACCAACAAAGGAGTAAGCCTAGCACTTTAACCAAGTAAAGAATAGCTTGATTATTACCAATTTAATGAAAGCAAATGTCAATCTCAAAGCTGCCACTCAAGGTTTCACAACTTCACACAAGAAGCAATTTTAACCTTAAAACATCATGCTTTCATTTCCATAATCAACCAAAAGCACTCTCAACATTACAAGAAAAATTTATCCCTTATAAACCTTATTTCTCCCTTATAGTCTTATCAAAAATAAAATTTATCTCTCATAAGAATGCAATAAGATATTTCAAACAACACCTTCAAAAGAATATTTTATCAAAATAAAACAAGCTTTAAACTCCTTATAACTCCTAAGCTATTTTGCCCTCTAATAAACTTCCTCCATCTACAAAGTACACTTAGCAAAAATTAATTTAGAAAATACCTTGGCCAACATCAAAAATCGCGCTATGGAGAAATTGCGCACAAATTCTAACACCACCCATTGCGTCCACTTCATGATGAAAAACCATTTCGTGTTATTCGAATGCGGAACCTCCCATTCGGGTAGTGTGCCAACAGCCTAGCCACTACTAGTGTGCCAAAGGCGCCCGATGAGGTTTAAACCTCATGCTGTTAGCCTTGTTCCTTCTACGCCAGGGATTAAATAAAACAATAGTGCCTCCCTTTATTCTTACGCAAACACGAAGATGAAAACCTTATGGCAAATTTATGACAAATTATGAGTACAAAAAAATGAATAGTGGATTCACGAAAATGATGAAGACACAGTCGAACAATAGGTTTACGAAAACGACGAAGACACAATCAGAGAAGAAATCCAAATAGCAGATCACGAAATCACAGTGAGCAACTCTTTTCAAAATACGGATGGGATGATTCTTGATTTTCATTGAGGGAGATTTATATGCATTTTTACCATAAGCTCTTGACGTCGACGAGGAGTTTAACACGTTGACGAAGGTCTTGGCTAGCGCCCACAATCTTAAAACATAGCACCATGGGTTAGGAGAACCCATTGCAAACAATAATTTAATATTTATTTAAAAATAATTAAAGGGAAAATTAACAATGTTTTTAATTATTTAAATAAATACTTCCTCCTGGACCCAATGCATTAAACTAATGCATCCACCTGTAATATTTAAACCTACCAACTTGGGGTTTACAAAAGACCATTGAAACTGTCATGCCGTAACCTTCATCAAAACAAATTATTTGACATCAAATCAAATTCCTTCAAGAGCTTCTTGACATCAATGATAATTTATACACTTGAGCAAATGCAATGTACCCAAAGTACCCAAAATTGCCAACAAAGGTCATTGAAGGAGATGAGGAAAAGAAAATGGAAAAGAAACCAAAAATTGACTCAAAGGATTCAAACAATGATTCAGAAGTGGAAGAAAATAAGAAATTCAAAATAGAAAGCTAGCAGAAAGATCATCCTAGAGAGAAAATAATTGGAAACCCCATAGTTGGTGTTCAGACAAGAAGAATATTAGTAAGTAACAACTCTTTATTATCCAAAATTGAGCCTAAAAATGTTGCTGATGCAAGCAAAGATGAAAATTGGGTAAAGGCAATAAATGAAGAATTAGATGAGATCGAGAAAAACAAGACTTGGGAGTTAGTACCAAGACCCACAAATAAAAATATTAGACTACACAAAAGCAAACAAGTTACTCTGCTAGGGTTTGATGAAGAAAAACTACTCTGCACGGATGGCAGCAACTTCCAGAGGAGGTCCAAAAAATTGGAGGAATGTCGTGATGGCATCGGGTCTGGAACAGAGAGTGCATGCTCATGATGTCTTTTCATCTAAAAATGATTGGAAGGAATAGGATATTCTAGTGCATGTCGGGAATTGCTTGTTAAAGAACAATGGATGTTTGGAACAATGTGAATCTAGGCTAGTTCTAGTGGTTCAACCAGACTCGGTGGCGGAATATGTGGAGTATCTAACCAAACATGCCCTTATTGGTAAATTTTTGGGCATCCAAATTTCTCTCCCCTTTGTGGAGGCTTGGGTCAGGAAAAATTGGAATCCTGAAGGCGATGTGGAGGTGATGCTGAGTGCGAACAACTATTTTATGGTGGTTTTCTCTTGTATTATAGATCATAACAAAGCATTTGAAGGGGGTCGTTATTTATATAACCAAGTGGGACTCTTTCTTAAACCCTGGCATGTGGGTTTCAACCCATCAGAGGAGCGACCATCACGGGTTCTAGTATGGGTGCAACTTCCATGGCTCCCATTGGAATTCTGGAGAACTGATATCTTGCATAATATTGCCCTTTTGCTTGGGAAGCCGGTTGGACCATCACAATAGATAATGGATAAAAAGGTAATCTCTGTTGCTCGTATTTGTGTTGAAATTGACTTAAATAATCCTATTCCATATTCTATTGAAATACAATTTGGATCAACTACATGGGTTCAAAAACTTGACTATGAAGCTCTTCCATTTTGTTGTCGAATTTATCATGAATATGGCCACCTATAAAGAAAATGCCCTAAGTTTGTCCCGCTTGTGGCTTCAAATCCTGGGCCCTCTTGGTCTGGACAAAGTTTGGATAAAGTAAAAGCCTCGATAAAGGAAGGGGAACGGGATAGGGAAGGTTTTGTTTCGTTAAAATCCTAAAATAGAGGACGAAGGGCAAACAAATACCTTAAGGATAGCCAACCAGATGCTCTACTCAACCATTTTGAAATATTAGATGATATTTATCAGTGCATGGAGATACCTAAAACGTTGCTACCTGATGTAAATATAACAAGGCTGAATCAGATGTCTCTTCTTGAGGGGGAACTTAAGAAATCAAATCTAGGGGGTTTAAATGAAGAACAAAGGGCTTTGGATCTGAGTATAGGGGACATGTATGGGTCTAGCCCTATAAATAAAACTATTTTGGAAAGTGGTAAAAATTTAGTTATGCCCTCTCCTACTCAGGCACTAATGCAGTCATCCTTGGACTACAAAACTCCTACGGTGTTGGGATTGTAGCAAAAAATAATTAAATTTTTTTTTTTGGATAAGAATATGAAGGTGGGTCAGAAGAAGTACTAGGATAAAATTAAGTTAATGGGGGATACTTTGTTGCAGTCAAGCTTGGTGAGAACATTGGACTCCTATTTTTATAACCCCCAAAAATGATTATCCTCTCATGGAATGTAAGGGGGTTGAACAACATCCCCAGACAAAAAGTTATTCGTGATTTGGTTCGTGTGCATTCTTCGGATGTGGTGTTTATTCAGGAGACTAAATTGGCTATTGATAGTATTTTCAATATTCCTCCCAAGTTATGGATAAGGGGGCAATGCTAGTGTATTGGTGCATGTGGATATGCTGGTGGTGTCGCTTGTTTATGGGATTCGGTTAAGATATCCCCTCTTACTTGGATTTCCAGCAGATGGTCTATTTCGATGGTCGGGCATGATAATGAATTTGGTGAAACCATCCTACTTACAAATTTGTATGCTCCTATTGATTACAATTGAAAAGTGAATTTGTGGAAGCACATTTGCTTTGTGAGAAGTTTGGTTCCCCTGTACCCATGGATTTTGGCTAGAGACTTCAACTCTATCACTTTTCTGGAGGAGAAACATGGTGGGGTGGACCATATCGAGCCTTTTTCTTTTGTCTTTAGTGCTCATATCTAGGCCCTAAACTTGGTTGACATCAAGCCAGATAATGGGATCTTGACTTGGCATAATAGAAGGTGTGGGAAAGCTTCCATATTAGAGATACTGGATAGGTTTTTGATATCCAATTATTGGATGGGTAATAACAGAAGTGCTAGTTATGTGATTCTATAGGGTAGGTTAGGTCTAAAAAATAATCCCTCCTTTAAATTTCAACTTATTTGGCTTCATGATACTAAGCTTCATGATTTCATGTGAGGCTGGTGGACCACTGGCAAACCTCCTCATGGCACCGCTATGTATTCCTTTATGAAATGACTACAATTTGTAAAACATAAATTGAAGAGATGGAATAGACTGAATTTTGGGAACCTTTCCTTGGCTAATATGGCAGCTCTTAGGAGGATGGAAGAAGCTTCAAGGAATATTAGAGATCAAGGATTCACGAAGGAGCTTCTTATTGAGGAATCTGAGGCTGCGAAAGACCTTACTGAATGGGAACTAAGGGAAGAATTTTTTTGGAAACAAAAAGCTCAAGTAGATTGGCTTCAAGAAGGGGATAGGAACACAACTTTATTTTATAACTCAATTAAGGCTTTTCGTAATTGTAACCTGATTACATCTCTTATAAATTCTCAGGGTGCCCTGCTCTCTTCTTTCAGGGATATTTCAGAAGAGACTAAGAGGTATTTTTCCTCTTTCTTCAAGGAGGACAACCTATCAGATGATGAGAATGAAAAGCTTATTATAAATTGTATTCCAGTGATTGTTTCTAAAGAGATGAATGAGCACTTTATGGGTCCAATTTCCCTTGAGGAATTGGAAAATGTTGTATTCAATATAAAAAAAGGAAAAGCCCCAGGCCCAGATGGATTCTCGATTGAGTTTTATCAAGAGTTTTGGGATTTAATCAAATTTGATCTTTTGGAGGTGGTCCATGAGTCCCAAAAGAACAAAACATATGCTAAGGTCCCTAAATGCTACCTTTGTGGTGCTTATACCCAAAAAAGAGGGATCAAATTTCTTGAATATGTTTAGGCCTATTGCTCTCTACAATGGTGTGTATAAGATCATCACAAAAAATATTGTTGAGAGGCTGAAGATATGGTTGAGAAAAATCATCTCTGAGGAGCAAGGAGAGTTTATTGTTGGCCAAAAAATCTTGGATGGGGTTGTTATTGCTACACAAGCTATTCACTCTATGGAAACTTCTAAGGAGAAAACTATGCTCATTAAGTTAGACATGGCCAAAGCCTATGATCGAGTCAGATGGTCCTTTCTTCAGAAAGTTCTTGCAGCTTTTGGATTTGAGAAGGAATAGATTAGATGGGTGATGATTTGTGTTTCTTCTTCCTCATTCTCTATTCTTGTTAATAATGAGCCATCAGAGCTGTTTGAAGCCTCAAGGGGATTGAGGCAAGGATATCCTTTATCTTCTTATTTTTTTATCATTATGACGAAAGGGTTGGGAAGATTTCTCAAGTCTCAAGTCATGAAAGGTCTCATTCAGGGGTGGAAGTGGGATAGTAGTTTGCCACCTCTTTCTCACCTTCAATTTGTTGATGATACTACTTTGTTGGGAGTTGCCATTATCAGGGAAGCTGGAAATATTAGTAGTCTCTTGACATATATCTTGGTGCTTTTGGATAGTTGATTAATGAGGAAAATTATTCTATTTTCTTCTTCAATACCTCTCCTATTTTTCAATCCAGGATTGCTCGCATTCTAAGATTCCAGGTTGGGACTCCCCCTAAATTTATCTTGGTATTACAATTTCATCTCATCCTCTACCTAGATCTTCTTGGCAATCTATGCTTGATAAGTTTATAAGGAAGGTGAATCACTGGACTTTGGCATGGCTATCAAATGCAGGTAGAATGTTGCTTTTAAAACCTGTTGTTCAAACTTTACCCATTTATAGATATTTTGTACAAATAGCTCCCTCTCACTTCATCAAGGACATGGATGCTTTGTCAAGACAATTTTTATGGTCTGGAAAACTTGATCAATCTAAATGGATTTTGGTTAGGTGGGATTCTATATGTAGGCTGGTGCAAGAGGGAGGCCTTGGGTTGTGATAGACAACTCTTTTTGGGTAGGCTTTGGCTACAAAAATTTATTGGAGATGGTGTACCTCTCAAGATAATATTTGGGATAAAATATTATCTTTTAAATACTTGAGAGGTATTTCTGAGGCTGAGATCCCTAGAGTTAGCTTGGTTGGGAAAGGTTCTATTATCTTGGACACTCTAAAAAGTGGAGCTAATTTAATCAAGCAGGGTTTGTTATGGATTTGCAATCAGGGATCAAATGCTTTTTTTGGGGAGGATTCTTGGGATGGCCACCCTCCTATCTTGAATCAATATCCTAGGTTACATTCCCTAAATATTTTTTTCTTGGAAGCAAGCTGGTATCATGTGGAC
This sequence comes from Wollemia nobilis, assembly GCA_028583015.1. NCBI lineage: Eukaryota > Viridiplantae > Streptophyta > Pinopsida > Araucariales > Araucariaceae > Wollemia > Wollemia nobilis. The sequence continues at coordinate 414,989 of JAQPPZ010000054.1, read as the reverse complement.
TTTAAAAAAATCTAGTCTTTTGGAAATATGGAGATGTACAAGTGGAAAGATCCACAAGAATGGCCCCAGGGGGGACTGGCCAAGGACAGAGAGGTGCTTGCTCTTATTATTACGAGGAGGCCTTGTTATTCATTGAGGGGTAAAGATATTCTGGCTTGGAACCCTGATCCTAAGGGAACCTACTTGGTAGCCTATGGTTATCAGGTTATTGATAAGCAAAAGTATGGAAGTCTTCCTGTCACTTGGTGGAAAAAGGTGTGGAACAAATTTGCTTGGCAAAAATATAACTTCTTTCTCTGGTTGGTAGATCGTAATAAATGCCTCACTTGGGATAATGTGAGGAAGAGGGGATTTTATGGTCCCTCTTTTTGTGTCCTTTGCAGTAAGAATGAGGATGACTCTTCTCATTTATTTTTCCAATGCATTCCAGAGAAATTTGGCACCATTGGTGGAGCACCTGGAACCATCCATGTTTTCATGTACTATCCCTGGTGGAGTTTTGGAGTAGTCTGGGCAGACCTCCAGCCAAGGCCCCCTTCCTTCAGCTAGCTTGGAATTTGGGCCCTTCTTGCATCATCTGGAAAATTTGGCTCAAATAGAATCGATGCATATTTCAGGGTAGTTATTTAACTATTCAACAGATCTGACAAAGGATCCTATATATGGTTCAAAAAACCATCCATAGCAAATGTGATGTGGACCCTCTTTTGGATTCTAGGGAGAAGAAGGTACAACAAGCCCTTGGTCTCTTTGGGGATGGTGTGAACTCTTCTAGCCCTATTAGGGTTCCTCAGCTCAGCAAGAAGGTTAGGAGAGATGGTATGTGGAGGCCACCCCATATAGGAGTTTTAAAAATTAATACTAATGGATCATCTAGGGGTAATCCTGGACATGCTGGCATTGGACGTGTTGGGAGAGATTCTACTAGTGTCAGTTTTTTATTTTCCATTTATAAAGGTGTCCGATCCAACAATTTTATGGAAGATCTTGCAATTATTGAGGCCTTGCAGAGGGGGTTTTATCTTGGCTCGCATAGGATTATCTACGAGTCCGATTCTCAAATTATGGTTAGTATTTTAAACAGTAAAAGGGTGGAAGAAGTTAATTGGCAGTTTGCCTCTATAGCCATTCAAATTCTCAAAATGAGTGAAAAGTTTGAATTTATATCCTTTGTGCACATTCCAAGGGAATGGAATGTGGTTGCTGATTACTTGGCCAAAAGGACTTCTGAGCTACTAGATCCTTGAAGTATCGATAATTGGGAGAGTCTCTAATCTAGGGACTCTCAACGCCTGTGGGAGTTGATCCACAAGGATGTATAGACTTAATGTGGTTTTTTCTTGTTGTCTTTTTTGGGTGTCATTCTAGTCTAGTGGTTTTAGCCTGTTGGGCTATTTATTTGAGTCCTGGTTGGAAGATTAGTTGAACTCTGTAATCCAAAAATTTTATCAATAAATTTTTACAATTTTGTTTAAAAAAATAGGACCCGCAAATAAAATGTAATCGGTACTAAATGGGTCTTTCGAAACAAATTGGATGAATATGGATAGGTAGTCAGCAACAAAGCAAGATTGGTATGCAAAGGCTATGCACAAGTTGAAGGTATTGACTTTGAGGAAACCTTTGCACCTATGGCCAGACTAGAGGCAATTAGAATGTTTCTGGCTTTAGCAGTTTACAATAATTTCAAATTTTATCAAATGGATGTGAAATCAGCATTTTTGAATGGAAAACTTGAAGAAGAGGTTTATATTGAGCATCCAGATGGTTTCCAGCTTGGTGATGATCCCAAATTGGTTTGCAAGTTGAAGAAAGTGTTATATGGCATAAAACAGGCACCCCTAGCATGGTATGCAAGGCTAGACAATTATCTTACTCAGCAAGGGTTCAAGAAAGGTATGGTGGATAGTAATTTGTATGTCAAAATAGAAAATGGTCATCATATTGTTCTTGTTGTATACATAGATGATATCATATTTTGCAGCAAAAAATATGAGTTGTGTAAATATTTAGCAAATAATATGTGGAAAGAATTTGAAATGTCAATGATTGGTGAACTTTTGTATTTCCTCGGATTGCAATTTAATCAAAAGAAGAAGGGCATATTTATTTCTCAAATTAAATATGTGAAAGAGATGCTAAAAAAGTTCACAATGGACGATTGTAAGCTAGTTAGCACTCCCATGAAGACAGGTTACAAGCTGAGCAAATTTGACAAATATCCACATGTTGATCAATCTATGTATAGATTTATGATTGGGAGCTTACTGTACTTGACAACTACCAGACTAGATATTTTGTAGGTAGTATGCATGGTAGCACGATTTCAGGCTAGTCCCAAGGAGACTCATGTGACAATAGTGAAGAGGATTCTTAGGTACCTCAAGGGTACTATGGAGTATGGGTTATGGTATCCAAAATTTAAGGACTTCACCCTTATTTCATATTCAGATGCAGATTGGGTAGGATGTGTAGATTATAGGAAGAGTACCAATGGAGGTGCATTCTATCTTGGAGATAGGTTGGTCGCATGGCATAGTAAGAAATAGGAGTTAGTCTCCTTATCCACAATAGAGGCAGAATACATTGCAACGACAACGTGTTGTACACAGGTGTTATGGATGAAACAAACTCTGAAGGATCTTGGCATTAATTTCAGTGAGCAAATTTTATTTAAGTGTGATAACACTAGTGCCATTAACATCTCAAAGAATTCGGTTATGCATTCTCGCACAAAAAATATTGCTATCCGGTATCATTTTTTGAAGGAGAAAGTTGCGGAAGGTGAGGATAAATTGGATTTTATTCCAAAAATAGAGCAAGTAGTAGATATCTTCACCAAACCATTGCCCAAGGAAGTATTTGAGTACCTTCACAAAAAATTGGGAGTGGCCACACTTCCCAAGAATTGACTAGCTATTGGGGCCACATTCTCATGGGGAGCATTTGTGTATTTGTTTATCTATTTGCTCATGTTTGTGATTTTTGCTAAGTGTACAAATTTTTGCCTGAGAAAGTTGTGCATGGACTCAGGGGGAGTTTGTAGCAGCCCTTTGGTCTTGTTTTCAAAGGGGGATAAGAGTTACAAGAAATTGTGTGTGTGTTACCAACAATTCTAAAGGGAGAGATTGTTAAGCAAGGTGTAGCGACAGTATTGTCATTGTTGTCAAAACACTCAGATGGATAGGTTGATGTAGTGGATAGTTTTTCAAAGGTTTTTTTGGAGTATGTGCAGTGATTTTTAATGCTTATGAGGATTTTTTTGATGTTTGGGTGAAGTTGTTACAGGTTGTTTGTGCAAATTTGCAAAAGTTGAAAAAATTGTCAAGAAGTTGTCAAAAAATTGCAAAATTCATCACGGGCACAGTTGGACAGGATGAATCAGTTTGGAACATGCTAGCATGTCAGTAAATAGTCCATAAAAACATTGGAGGTGTCATCACAGTGTTTGGATTGATCGGTGATATTTTTGGTATCTTGGCAGATGATTTGGCAGGTGGTTGTACAAGATGAAAAAGGGTAGTTTTGTCAGAATCATTGAGAGCAAACCGAGAAGAATTTGATAGTGAAATTTTAACTTGAGGTGTTTGTTATCTTCAAGAACATGTTTTCCAAATTTCCACAAAAACGAAGAAACGAGGTGAATGTTACAAGCATTGCAAGACTATCACAAAAATGCTCTTTTTGGAAAAAGTGTGTCAGCAGTAGTTTTTGTGGAGGTGGTATAGGTGAACCATAAGGAGTTATGTAGTAATATTCAGAATGGATATATTCAGAATTACAGAGATTATATGTTTCAAATTTTAGAGAAAACAAAGTTACGAGGTGAGAGTTATGATTGTTGCAAAAAAGGTACAGGTCACTTTTATGTCAATTTGTTCCACTTGTGCAAAATCCTTTAGTTGGCCATTTTGACCTTGCAGAGTCACCAGAGTTTTAGTTTCAGTGTTGTTACATCTTCAAGGCATCAAATATAGAATCTTTCATTTTTGTTTTGAGGTGTCATGTGGCTCCGAAGTAAGAGAACGAGTAAGGTGTCAATTCTTTGCATGTGACGTGTTTGACGAAATGCCTTCTCAAAAAAAAGAGAGAAGAAGTTATATTGTTTTAAGAAGCTTCATTAAAGAAAATATTTTTAAAATTGAAAATGGAAAAAGAATACAAGTGTGTGTTTTTAGGTGATAAGGGATTTTATTGTAAAGAGGAAACTTTATTTTGTGAAGAGAGAAGTGTGTGTGGAGAAAAATAAACAGTGAAAATCCGTGATTTTTTTGGAGTGGTGAAAAACATCACTTCAATATTTTGGGCATAACTTTCTCATATGATATCCATTTTAGCTGAAATTTGGATAGGAGTTTGTAGACAAAGTGTTGCACAATACCTAGAAAATGTTTAGCAATTTGTAGAACAAGCCAAGAGAAAAATCAATTTTGTTTGTGAGAAGAGAAGATTCAAATTCTGAGTAATTCAGAGAGAGGGATATTATACTAGGTGAAATATAAAGTTTTATATTTTGAGCTTACAGACCATAGAGGGTTTTGGTTTTAGTTAAGACATTCATATATGTCATTTTATTATCAATATCAAAATCAAGTGGGTTCTTGGTAGAGGGGTTGGTGCTCCTTTTTGTTGGTGCAGATAAATCAGGGGTTGGTGCTCCTTTCTGTTGGTGTAGATAAATCAAGGGTTGGTGCTCCTTCTAGTGGGTGTTGGTAAATTGATTGTAAAGTTGGTGCTTTGCAAAGACTGGATTTGTATGGGAGTCCAAATAGTCATTTTCAAGGATGTAGCCAAATCGGTGAACCTCGATACATCTTGTGTTGTGTGATGTTCTCTTGTTATACTTGTTTTATTTGGTTTTATGTTTTCATTGTTTTGGCTTTGAGTGTTGAAGATTTAAGTTTTAAAGAGCTACAATGATTCACCCCCCCTCTTAGTGTCATTGTGAGACTAACAATTTTGTTTATTACCAAAATGCAAAAAATCTCTTTAATCATGATACGAAGTAGTGTGTTAGTACTATTTATTTATCTTAAGAAGTTATATTCAAAAATTTTAATAATAAGAAAAATTAATATTGCATTCATAATATATTCATTAAGGAAAACACGTCCATGATGAAGTGCAATTAAAAATTTTAATCAAGGTTCAAATAAGTTTGGCTAGAATTTTTTTTCAATAGTTAAATAATAATGTTGAATCCTACTCTTAAAATAATTTCATTTTTTATTTATTCAATAATCATGGAGAGTTCAAGTCTTCAAATTAATCTAATGTAATTTTTGAGTATATCATAGGATACATAATATTGAAGGTATAGTACTATTGATTTTTTAAGATGATGATTCCAAATTTACTATATTTTATATGTTTGTTGATATGTACTCCTTCACTAGACATGCATATATTTTTTTTGGAACCCAATTTATTTCATTCCTTCCAATAATTATGCTAAACTCCAACTATGGTATAATATTAATTGATTTAGGACGTATTTTATATAATATCCCTATCTTCAAATGATGTTACCATAGTGCTTGTAGTTGGTATTGTCAAGAATACAAATCTTCAAATAACTTTGAATTGATCATCCTAGAGTAACATATTGGTAGGATATTACAATGACATCATCATAATTTATCAATTTTTTTTTGGAATAATTTACATTATTTTTTATTCATTTTGCTAGTCAATTTCCTTTACAATATAAATCTATTAGCATATTCAAAAACCTTAGATAATACAAAATCAAGAATATAGTTTGAAGCCTTCACTTTGCTAATGTATTTCAAATACAATGCAACTTTATATTCATCAATAGTATTCACAAGATGAATATATACTTTTTATTATTTGAAGATATGCTAGCCCTTGTCGATGGATTTTATTTTTTAATAGAATCTGGTTACTTTTTGAGTTATTCCATTATTATATATTATAGGGATATTAGAGGACACGTACATTATCACCAATAGTTATAATACACTTATATATTAGTATATCATTAAATTTTGTCATAAAATTATTTTTTATAAGTAAAATAAAAATATTATTTGTATTCACAATACTTGCAACATTGATTATGTTTAATTTCATAATTCTTTCTAAGAATATCTGAAAAAAAAAAAAAAAAACAATAAAAGAAATAATAGGAGGACAACCTTGGGTATTCACACACGTAATCACATGGGCTCATACCAACAAAAGGTATTATATTTTTGAGGGGTATTTACACATTTTCCTCAAGAATGATAAATGCATAACTCATATTGGCATAGCATAGGGAATATATGTTAATTACAGGTTACTAAACCCTTTCCTAGTATATATTAGGCATTAAAAATTATTTATGAAATTTAATCATAATAGTGGTTTAACCAATGTCTATAGGGCTAAAGTACATTTTATTATGATTTCTTATACGAGTACACATGATTATATAATACAATGTTTACCTTGGAATATAAGTACAAGTTACTATTGAACTAAGTAATTGTCCTTACTAATTTAATGAAACATCCACATTCTAGTTTCAAAAATATTGGAAGGAAGGCCCTATATCTCCTTCCAACATCTAGATTGATATGGAATCTCAACTATCCCCATAGAATGCTCTTATGCTAACCTATACTAACTGGATGAAAATAATGTGCAAAAAAAAAATCTGCATAAAAGATCAAGGGTGTGAAGGATTTTAATTAAATATAAATTTTAGCTATATCAAGGAAGTATGCATTATCAATCAAAACCTAAGAATTCAAATAACATCAATATTCTACTATTTATTATGTATGAAATTACTATGCAAATAAAAAATAAGAAAAGAGGAATGTATCAATCATCACACACTTAACAAACCATGAGGGTGGTGCCACTAATGGAATGCCTAGCTTATTTTTAATTTATCAATAATATCATGAGATAAAAGTACAATGTGGGTTTCATGGAGTGTATACCTAAATTATCATATGTAAAAGATGCTAAAATAGATCCCATGGATCCTATATTATAGTTGGAATTTACCGCTGAGTTACCTATGGTGAGAAATTATTACTCCAATAAAAGTAAATACTTGGGATCATATATAATAGAAATATATACTTACAAATATTTCACACCTCTAAACATAACTCTAGGAGGCTTAAAAGGATTATAAACTAAACTAGTGTGTCACTACATGTTAAAATATCACTCTCAAAAGATTATCCTTGACGTTCACACATTTTTTTCCTTGGCACTCTAGGATTTGAATTGATTGCTTGAGTATGATAGAAAATTACTACCTAACTATGCAAGGTTCACTTATTTGAGCCAATTGCATCATTTTACAAGAAAATTATTCCTGGACCAATCGATACATAAGCTCAATTTCGATAAATTTTGGAGGGTTTTGGAAGGTATTTGTTATTTTATTTGACTAATTTATGCCCTTTCACAATTATGAATTCTAAGATATTTGTAAGGCACTATAGTTACACATGTTCAAATAACCATTTAGAATCTAATTGGGGGAGTAATAATAGGAGAAATTATTAATGATAAAATCATCACCATAACATATGCTTTAATACAATAAAAATATCAAATTCCATCATCATTTAAAATACTATAGTATGCTTTAATAGTATATAATCATTTAAGTCTCTTTCATAATCTAGAATACTACAACTTCCTCTTAAATTGGTTGGGATCATTTGAATTTCTTGTATCACCTAGAAGATTATAATTTCAACCTTAAATTGGGGGTATTAGGTCCTAATTGTAGTCATAGAATGATATACCTTTGCAACTTATGGTAAGCCATTGAATATATTTGATGCAAAGAGCTGGAGAAACTAAATTGTTTACAAAAGAGCTCAAAATATTTCCAAGTATAAAACACATATCCTCCAAAAGGTTTATCCTATTATAATTTAATAATTATAAACCTAGGTAGTAATAATCAAACTAGATGATATCACTTATTATATTCTTATAAGAGGGTTCTTAATGTATCATTTTTCCATTATATAGGTTCATTTCTTGTATAGATGCAACTTAGAATGGTTTAATTCATAAAATTCCTTAATATGTATATATATATATATATTATATTATATTATATTATATTTTCTATGCCACTTAGAATAAATTTTAACTACCATATCATCGCTACTATCACCAAGAACACATGTCAATTTCCATGTCATCTCTAGTACAACCAAGAACAAGTAAAGAACCAATGAGGAGTATAAGCATCAACCCCAAGTCTTTGGGTAGTATGTTCATTATGTTAATTGGGATAACCAAAATAGAAACATGTCTAACATGAGTGGATATTTTTGTTCCACTAAATGAGTAAACAAAACATCCTATAACAATAGGATACAATATTAAAAATATGTACAATAGGGGATGGGAGATTTAAGCTCAAGATATTTTACCACCTAGAGGACTAGAACACATAAAATGAATAGTGTACCAATCCTTAATAATAGATCAAGCTATGAGAACTTCCATACATCTAATTTTTTAATTTTTATCATACAAAAAGGAATGAGTTGAGACTCAACCCTATAGCCTCTTAGATATGCTTTTATAGCCAATAGAGCATATTATTCTATTAATTTTAATAATGTCACTATTACTTGATGTAAAAATTGTGCTAGATGCCAAAAAATGAGGATATTGTAGCAATAAAAATGTATCCCCACATATGGTATCATTTGAAAATTTTAAAATTGTGACAAAATATAAAATAATTTCATAACCATTACTAACTAGCTAGAGAAGAATATCAGTTAGATGAGATTAAGAGACTTCCTACTCTTTAGAAATATGGATGCCCTCCCATACAAAAAAAAACTACATTCACACTTGATTAGTTGAATAAGCTACAAGGATAATTGAACCTAGAACCTACAACATTGCACCTTGTGAATTGATTACAAACCACCATGTTGTAATTCTAATATGATGCCATCTTCTCTGATTTAGGCATCTTAAACATAATTCCAATGTCATGATGTTGTATTTCTAAGGGGAGTATGTGTAAATTAAACACTAATAAATCCCCCTTATAGAATACCACATCTTCATATTGAAAGAAAAAGGGGATTTCATTTGATAATAATAAAATAAAGAAAAATTTTCAAATTACAATATTTTCCTCTTATTTATTTATAAACCATAAAGATTATTTTTTTGCCCCTTATGCCATAAAAATTTCATAAAAATTTAAAATATAGCTTGATATGTTAATCAACTTAAAAAATAAAAAGGTTTCTAAAATAGTTTCTTTATGTGATCAATGACGATGCTCCATGTGTTATTCGATCCCATGTCATATTTTATGCTACTATCTAGAAAGAAAAAGAAGTAATACATTCACTTAAATCTTATGATAGAGTAAATAATTAAAAGTAGAATGATTAATAGATGAAATATTGAATATAAGGTCCTTAATATTATAGTGTCAAGGCCATGCATATTTTCTTTGGGATGCCATTGTATTGTATTTAATTGAAATAAAATAAAGCAACCATTACCTATACTACCAAATCTATGCATGAATGGTTCTACAATGTATTATCAACTAGGAATAGAATTACCTAGATATCCACTATACCATGATGCAACCACATGTAAGGATTAAACTAGTATGTGTACAATTATACCTTCCTTATAAGTATGTTGAATTGGCTTGAGTGTTGAGAACTAACTAAAATTATCCAATGACATTTTGTTCCTACTTGCATCAAATATAGGTATTGATTTCATAGTAGCAATGGGAATAGGGGAATAGGCCACTATGTTCAATGGTCCTTGATAGTATGAATTGAGAAGTTTGTTTTGTGGTCTTGGTGTAGGCATTGAATTATTTTATAGTGGAGGAGGTTGACCATATTGCTATTATGAAGGAGGATAAAGATATACTCCATATACTTGACGTGTATGGAGGATAATAAGAGTATCAATATAATGTAAAGAGAAATAATGTAAATGGAAATAATATTTTAGTATATGAAAAGGAGAGGATGATATATTTTGATAACCCCATTTTTAATTCATATGGGTGACCTATTTAGAATTGGAGGATAGTGTATGCCTTTATTTAGGGTATTTTCTTGGGGTACATGTTCCCCCATATGTCCAACTAAAACTTGTATATTTTTAGCAAGGCCTTGTCTTTTATTTAGAAATATTTGACCTAGAGGAAGGTTCGATGTGCTAGATAAACTAGATGAAGGTGGAATTTGCATTGAAGTAGTGTTTGTAGAATTTTTTGGGGCACATGATATAGGAGGTGCATTAGTGATATCAATATAATAATAACTTCTAAAAGATGAATTGTTTGTGGGGTTATTTACATCTAAGAGTATCCTATAGAGATAGCTTATGTGAATCAGTGTAGGACCAATGTTTGATTAGCTAATATGGTTGAAAAAATTATTTGTTGGCCTAGGAAACCAATTTATTTGGATGTGGGATTTTGAATGATAAGGTTATCCATTGGGATTTTTCATTTTGAGGAAATGAGATTAGGCAATGGAATATCTTTAGATTTTTTATCTCAATATACTCACATGGTGGTTTATTCCAACCATTATCCTTTAGCATTCCTTTTGTGACAGACAACCATATTAGAAGGTTGATATTTTGTTGATATTTGTTCTCTTGAATACATTATTTATAAGCTTTTATGTACAAACCTACATAGATACATTTTTAGGATTAAAATATCTAAAAATTTGAATATTTGTTTACAAAATGACTTGTCTATAAACTATAGTAATTTACATACAAAATGAAATGATTCACTTCCAAGTTAGGTGATTCATGAGTAGGAAATGAAATTTAACATTTTTTAAGATCAAGGGATATAAATAAATCACTTGGAGCAAATTACCTCAAATCTAGAGCAAATCACTCTCCCCAAAATTTGTTCGAAATAATCTTGTTTTTCTTAGTGAAATAATTTTTAGATTCTGATTTAATAATTCTTTAGATTTATCTTGATGATAAATCTCCATTTTTTGAGCAAATTATTTGTTGAATTGAGTGAATCACTTGTTAATTTAATCCTTGGAAAATATCTCTCAAAATCTAACCTAAATAGCTTTTGGTTGTGGTATTGAGGTTAGAACTAAGGTCTAATGTAGATTTGATGCTATTTGAGTTTATTACTTTGTGAAAATTTTAAAATTTTAGAGTTCATGTTAGAGTCATCACTCATAAAGCACCTATACAAATTATATACAAATAACAAAAGTGATGTAGATTTTGAGGTCAAATTGAGACTATGCTTGATAAATTGTTATTGGCATTGAAAAATTTCTTTGAATGTGATCTAGGTAAATATAAGAAATTTAGATCAAATAACTTGTAAAAGTAGACTCTGGTGATATTTAGAAAATTGGCTAAAAACAAAGTAAATTATTCCAAAATCAAAGAAAATCATTACTTGTTAATGTACTTGGCAAAAATTCTCTCAATCCCAAGGGAATTCTTCATTTGTGATGAATGTAACTTTAATTTAATAATTGAGGAATTTTGGGCAAGTTGGAAAAAAATAATGGCTAATGAGGGTGAGCCCCATCAAGCATGATAGAAACTATGTTGAACCAATGAATTGTTAGTACTTCTAATTTATTGATTAAGACTAGCTCTCCACTAGCTTTATAGTATACTCCTAGACTAAGTAAATGAAAAACATAATGTAGAAAATAAACATGCATAAAATTTTAAGGGTGTATAAGACTTAGATTATATACGGTATTTAGTTATAACAAAGGATGTGCATAATTGATTGACACATCAGATTTCATATAACATCAATGTTATTCTATTAGTAAGTAAAAAAATGTTAAGTGAATGACAATATGAGAAAAATAGAAATGCCTCAATCATTGCACACTTAACAAACCAAGAGGGTGGTACCATTGATGGAATGCCTAACCACTTGCCAATTTTACAACGATATCATGAGATCAAGACACAATATGGATTTTCTAGAATGTAGGTTTGAATTCTCATGGCCAATAAATGAATATAATGTATTTTATAGATCCTATTTATAGTTGGATTTTACCCTTGAGTTATCTAGGGTGATGAATAATTACTCGTGATAAAAGTAAATATTTTGGAAATCTCTAATAAAATGATGCATCTCCAAAAGTTGCATGCCTCTAAATATTCTTGTAGGAAGGTTAAAATGATTCTAAAATACATTATTGTGTGACTACATGCCAAAAATATATCTCTAAAAATATTTTCCTCAAGATTTATTCCTTCATTATTACCCCTTCATTGGCTAGTGTGTGATTTACTTAACTTTTCTAATAAATTTGTAGCTAGCCCTTAATGGTTCATTCGTATGAGCCAATAAGGTCCTTCTGCAAGTGAAATGGTCTTTTATCAATCAACACTTAAACTATACTTCGATAAATTTAAAGGGTTTTGGAAGTCATTTATTTCTTGATTTCATTGCTATCTATATCATCAATATTGAAAATTCCAAGGCATCGTCAACATACTATAGTTTTTATATATATATATATATATATATACATAGTGGAATCAATTACATCCATAGTCATTTTCTACTACAAAGTAGGATTTAAATCTTGGGTTTTCCCCCTCTAACCCATATTCCACATCGTTGTTTTTTAACTTGATGTGAGGGGGACCACTAGTCACTTGGGATTAGTACAACCATCATTAGGCTAGCGTGCACTCAATGGATTCATGTCAGACTACTACCTTTACAATCGAGCATACCCATAGGATTTGTACCTAGGTATCTTCTTGGTAAATTCTAGAACTTACCAATACACCTAGCATCAAGGTTCTATAGTTACACATAGTTAAATAAGCATTTATAATATGAACAAAGGGGATAATTACGGAGGATATTATTAACAATAAAATTGTGTCCAATAGTTTTTTTATCTAATAGGATAAAATATATCAACCTCATAATTTAGAAGACTATAATATGCTCTAAGGAGATGCAATCATCTAAGTCTCTTTCATCATCTAGAAGACACCATTTTTTTTAAATGGGTTGGAATCATCTAAATATCTTGCACTATCTAGAATAGTGTTATATCCCCTTAAAATGGATTTCATAGATACTAAATACTATCATAGAATGATATATCCTTTCTAGATGTAGCATGTCCTTGAACGTATATAACACAAAGTGCTTGATAAGTCATATGGTTGAAAAGGGGATAAAAATGCTTCCATGTGCATAACTTATGTCCTCCAAAGGTTTGTAATATTATAATATAACCCTTCAAACCTTAGGAAGTAATCATAAAACTAGAATATAACATATACCACATTCTTATAAGAGGGTTTCTACCATACAATTTTACAATTATACAAGTTTATTACTAGTATAAATGTAACTTGAAATGGTTTTATTGCATAAATTCCCATATATATATATCTATCTCTCTCTCTCTCTATATATATATATATATATATATATATATATATATATATATATATATATATATATAGTACATAACTTATGTCCTCCAAAGGTTTTTCTTGTTAAAATATAACCCTTCAAACCTTAGGAAGTAATAATAAAACTAGAAGATATCACATGCAACATGCTTATGACAGAGTTTCTATCATACCATTTTGTAATTACACAAGTTTTTTATTTGTATAAATGTAACTTGGAATGGTTTTATTCGATAAATTCCCATGCATATATATGTACGTATACATACATACATCCATACATACATATATATATATATATATATATATATATATATATATATATATATATATATATATATATATATATATATATATATATATATATATAATATTGTTTATAGCACTTGTGATAAATATTGGCTACCATTTGAGAAAGTCTATTATGAAGAACTCATATCAATTTCCATGTAATCATTGTTATCAACAAGAACAAGCAAGTAACTAATGAGAAGTATGAGCATCAATTGAAAGCCTTTGATGTAGTATGTTTCATATGTTAGTAGATATATCCAAGGGAGAAACATGTCCAATACACACACACATATATAATATAATATTTTTTATGCCACTTGTGATATATGTTAACTACCATTTGAGCAACTCTATTATCAAGAACTCATAGCAATTGCCATGTCATCATTGTTATCAACAAGAACAAGCAAGTAACTAATAAAAAGTATGAGAAAAATCCCCAAGAATTTGATGTAGTATGTTTCATGTGTTAGTAGATCTATCCAAGGAATAAGAATGTCCAACATGAATGAAAAAAGTTATTCGTTCATATGAACAAAGCTAACATCCTATGATAATGGTCTACTTCTTAAAAATATATACAAAAAAGGATGGGAGATTTAAACTCAAGAATTTTCACCACCTAGAGGACTATCACACATCATATGAATATTTTATTGAGCCCTAATTACAGATAAAGTTATGATTTCTTCTATATATTTACATATTTTTGTATTGATCATGCAAGAAGTAATTACTCGAGACTCAACCTTACACCCTCTCAAAAAATAAACTTCTTATAAATGCTTGTCTACTTAGTAGAGCACCTTGTTCCATTGAATTATAGAATTATCATATTTTTTGAAGTAGGGTATTGTGCTATATGTCAAAAGATAAGAACAATATATCAATAAAATCGTATCCCAAACATGGTATCATTGAAAAAAATTAGAAGTGTGACATAATAGAACATATTATCATAACCATTACTAAATACATAAATAAGCACACTACTTGGGTAATATCAATATACTTACTACTCCTTGTAAATATGGATGACTTCCATACTAAAATATAACTATATCAACACTTGGTAAGTTGAATGAGGTACAAGTAGAATTGCACCTAAAGCCTTTAGCATTGCACCTTATAAATGTATTACCAACTACCATGTCATAGTTCCAATATGATGTCATCCTATTTGATTTATGTACCTTAAAATTAATGCAAATGTCATGATGATATATTTATAAGGGAAATACATGGGTAAATTGACTTTAATCAGTCCCTCTAAAGAATCTCTTGCCTTCACATTGGAAGAAAAAAGGGCCATATTTTAATAATGGAAGGAAGAAAAAAATTCAAATTACAATATTTCTATCTCTTTTCTTTCTAAACCATAAAAATTCCTTCTTTGTATCTTATGCTATACACATTTCACAAAGATCCAAAAGGTAGCTTCACACATTTATCAAAATAAAATAAAGATTTCTAAAATAGTTTCTTTGTGATGTTTTATCAACAAAATATTTTATCACATGTCATACTTTATAGTACTTTCTATAAACACACACAAGTAATATATTAAATAAAATATTATGAGAGGGAAAAAATTAGAGGTAAATTACAAATATCAATAGATGAAATAATGGAAATGTTTCCTTAGGGACCTACACAAGATATCACATGGGGCCATATCAACATAATGGATTAGGTGTTTGAGGGATAATTATATCAAATCCTCAATAATAATAAATGTATAAACATCATATAAGGCATACAGGTTAATTTCAAGTTATGAAACCCTTTCTTATTACACATTAGACATTAAAGTGTTGTAGTTAAGGGTAACCATAACAATGATTTGACCAGTGCCCATAATATTAATTACATCAAAACATGGTATATTATATTGCATAAATATTGCTTATAGGATTGCACGTGATTACCTAACATAATGTCAATATTTACCAAAAAAGTTAGTTTACACATATTCCAACAACTTATCATTATGAAATGGATGCTTGCAATTTTAATTTGGTCTGGGTATGAATAAAATCATATGATTCTTCATTCTTGAGGTCTTATGTATTTGAATTTTGAATGTAATAACTCAAAATTATATTAGTTATTTTAGACTTCTTGAAATGATTTATGTCTTGAAGTCTCTCATTTAGATCCAATATATATTCCAAAATATTTTTCATTGTTAGGAATCTAAATATTCCATATACCTTTGGTGTTTGAAACTGATCTCATGACTATCACTTTTTTGGTTGATTACGAATCATATTTAAATTTATTGCTAATATAATTAAAAACATGGACATGGTGGTCATTTCAAAATGCTTTTACAACACACATAAGAAGTATATAGTATCTCTAAACTATATATATATATATATATATATATATATATATATATATATATATAGTTAGGTAGATAGATAGATAGATATTGAGACAAAAAGGGAAATATCATAATTATATCATATAGTTAAATGTTGGTTTGTTATCCAAATATATTACACAAGTGTTATTATAAAATTTTATTTAAAAATTTCTACATTTTCAATATAGCAAGACTTTGAGCCATTTAGTTATGACATAATATCAATAGTTGGATTGTTAAATCTCTTACATATCTATATTTTTGATATCTTGTATATTACCTCCTTATTTGATAAAGGAGAATGCTTCAATTGAATGGTTTATAACCTTAATAAATATGGACATGCCCATAAATTCATACATCCATGTTTCTATCTATGTATATTGTAAAACAAGTCATCTTTACTTGATGTATCAACTTTCATATTATACATATTTTCCTATATTCAAATATATTATTGTACTACATTAATGGGTTATGCTTACTAGAGAAAATTGGTCATGGAGAATGATATTTTTTCCATGTTTTAAGTCCTAACATATTTTATTTTTACATGAGACCATCTACTTATTGACCTTCACTATGGGAATACACTCAAGACATTCCAAATATTACAATCAATCATAATAAATGAATGATAATATAAACAAATGATAATAGGAGTGTTGTTATCCTATAATTTTCTTTTCTAAGTATCACTTACTTACTTTAATAAATTATAATATATTATAACCACAAAATAATCACTTGGTAGAACTCTATGAAAATAGATGTGTTATTATAGCTTTAGCTTTTACCTCTTACTTTTCAAATGTACAACCACTCCCTCTCCATTTTGGCAACCTATTTAATGATACTATTCTTATTTTACTAAATTATCTAAAAACTACATATAATGAATACCCCATATATGTTATTAATCATATTTGTTGTTTCTAATAGATGATTTTCTTTTGAATACAATAATCTTTGCTAGATGTGCATTTCAATCCAACAATAAATAAATAATATGTATTTTTATTGTACTATAGGAATCAATTTTGAGATTGATAATGGAGTTTTGCTTTTAGATATATTTTTTTTTATTAGTAGAAATGGTTTTGAAAGGGTCCCTTAATATTTTATGAACTGAATAAAGGAGAAAATACACTAGTCATAAATCCAAAACAGACTAGAGAAAAGGAGCAATAGACACAACCAAAAAAAAATAGCTTAGGTAGAATAAACCCAAGAAAAAATATAGCTACAAAGAAGGATAGACCCAAGAGGGATAATTACTCCACCATTTCCATCACATTATCACTTTTAAAAATGGATGATAATCAAAATTGAGGTGTACTACTCAATGACAATGTGGCTATTTCGAAAAAAACTTGACTGGATCCGGGTCCTCAATTTAGGATAGAGAAAAATATTTTATTTTTCAAAATATTTAGTATCACAGGATTGTTCAAATACAAGGTAACCTTTCACGTGGTCTTGTAGAGTAAGTTGTGGTTGGTAGAATTGGAATATGTAAAGCCTCTTTATGGAATGTAATTCATTGTGTGTCCCAACTTACAAAAGGTAAATATCATTAGCATGATTGGTCATCTTGAGGTGCTATGAAAACTTTGTTTGCCACACATGAAATATCTCCTCTCTAAAATCTATGTTGGCTAATCAATCTATTGTATTATTTCCTTATCTATAAACATGTTGGATATGAATATTGGAATACTTGCTTATAAATATTTTGTAATCACCAATAATGTTGTATAGATTCCACAATGGAGATTGGGTGGCTTTGAGGTAGTTGATGATGAATAATGAATCTCATTCAATAATGATATTGTAAACATTAAAACCATCTAGTATAAGAAACCCTTGATATAGAGCTCTTACTTCAACCATATTCTTTATTTCAAGGCCAATATTTTTAGCATAGGTAAAGATAATTCTCCCACAGTTATTTTTGATTATGCCTCTATCGCTCACTGCTCTAGGATTTCCTTTAGCTTTCTCATTGAAGTTAAAATTGATCCACTCTATAGGGGAGGGGTCCACCTAATACTAGACCTACCAACAATGGAATTAGATGTACCAACTGAAAGGTTAGTAATTTTGAAATGAGAAAATAAATAGGATTCAAGGTCAGATTTATGGGCATCAATGGATGAGATGCATTGGGTATTCTAAGTAGCAAAGGTGGTAATTCACAGAAAGACAAAGTGTGGGTCTTTAGCAATCCCATTGAAAATCCTATTGTTTCACTCTAGCCAAATTTACCACATGTAGTGGTGTAAGCAAGAGGTCCAAATAAAATTAAGTTGGGGATTAGTAAAGTGATTGGGCCATTGCTAGAATAAGAGAGTGAGCAATGAAGGATGGGTCCAAGCAATGCTAATCAAGCTCAAACATTGAATTCAATATTAAAAACGAGATGGGGTATTCCAAAAAAATGTGGAAGGTTGATTCCTAGTTTGATTTATAAATAGGATAGCAATTAGGAATGTATAAGCCTTTGGTGATTAGATTATCCATGGCTAGAATTCTATTTTAGGAAGCAAACCATGAGAAAAATCCAATTTTAGGTATCAAGTGTTTTAGCCAGACATAATTAGCTAAGACCCAAGACACAGTAGGTGGATCTTGGGAATAATATTTAGATGTGATAGTGAAAATACCTTTCTTAGATAGTTTCCATATATGAGAATCCATAATCTAATTCTTTGGAATAACATAGATTCTCAATAGGTTTTGAATAGTTCTGGTAGCTACATTAATCTCATTTCTACGGTTATTGGTAGGAAGGAGTTTCACTGTCGATAATTGGAAATTTGGGTAGTAAAATTGACAACTCTAATGCCATAGATATGATCAATAATAGGTTTGAGAATAACGAGGTTTGGTTCATTGATAAGGGGTTGATCCCTCAACCAAATATCTTTCCAAAATATGATGACTTTGCCACACCGAAGATGCCATAGCAGACCCTTCTTGATGATGTTCCTAGTTTCGATAATTGAATTCTAGAAGTAGGATCCACTGGGTAGGGGTTGCTTGTCCATGAAAGAAGATTGTTGGAGGTAGTTTCCTTTAACTATGTCTATCCAAGTAGCTTTCTCATCATTGACAATTCTCCAAGCTTGTTTGGCCATGAGAGCCAGGTTCATCTTGTGGACTTTCCTGAAGCCTAATCCACCATGGTATTTTTTGGAACAAACCCTATCCCATGCTATCAGTGGAAACCTGTTGTGGTTCTCATTTCCATACCACAATAATTTTATTTGAATTTTCTCAATTTTTTTTCCTATGGAATATGGAACCCTAAAAATTGACATGAAAAACATAGGTGTGCTTTGCAAATAAGATTGAACCAGGGTGGCTTTAGTTGCTTGACTCAAATATGAATTTTGTAAAAATTTGTAAAATCAAATATTAGTTTTGAAAAAAAAAATTATTTACCTTTAGGAAGGATTAAATTAGAGTATTTCAAATAATTAATTAATATGAATTAATCTAATTAAATATAATTAGGTGTCCAAGTAAGATTGGACCAAAAAAACATCTCTTATTAATTTACCAAATTCACCCCACTCCAAATGATAGGAGGAGGATTGACATCTTTGTTGATGGCAATATTTAATTAATTTAAAATAGGCATCTTACTATTTGCAGGATTATTAAATTTAGTTAAAAGGGGAGACAAATTCGCGAGTTCTGGAAGAGTTGGAGAGAAGAAAAGTAACTTTGAGAAGGAAAATTTGATTTCCATAAGAGGCAAGCAGAGCGTAGAAAGATGAGCCACTAGGGAATTCGCAGAAGATGAGGTTAGAGAACTTCTATATGCTTTATTGATTTATGGTGAAATCATGAAGTTATATTCGAAATACATGTTTTATAACGATGATAGAAACTTGTTATTATTCGGACACCTGGTTGCATTTGCTTGGACCCTTAATGATTTTAGCGGGACTTATTAAAGAAATAGAGCTAAGAAAGAGCGTGTAGGAGCGTGTAGCTCTGTGAAATTCTCTATGAGTTGATTGCCGTGAGATATCGATTTACCCAATATTATGACGTTTCGCTCTTTAACATTTAATTCCTCATCCATTCGAACGCTGGGGATAGTGAGATATGTCCCCCTAGTTATTATAACCCTTCTGCCTGTAACTCAATGTATTTTGGAAGACGTCATGGGAATGATTTTGCTCATGATACGACCTTTGATATGCTGTTCTGGCCATACCTTAGATTGTTATTGGACAGATAGATGAGTTTTGCGTAATTTGGTATCTTATTATAGCTGGGCAATGTTATCCTATCTGCGATGGAACTCGCTGCAGGCTCTGTACCTTTTACAGAAACCGTGTTGTGCTCCGTGACCTCAAACGTCACACGCCACCTTGAAATGTCATAGATTAGGAAGTTAGCTGGTCTAAAATTACTTGCTAGACGATTTGGGGCAGGATTGTTCACATAAAAAATATTAATTAAAAGTAATCAAAATTGTATAAAAAAATTTGTGCATTTTACATTAAAATTATATTAAAAAAATAAAATATTTAAAATTATATGTATTTTAAAATTTTATATTATAGTTATTTTTAAAATATTTTAGTAGTATGTCAAATAATTAATAATAAGTTTAATTTCAAAAATAATAATAATAATAAGATTATATTTATAATTTTAATGACTTTAAAAATATGAAGTTCCAACATAGTCACTTTGATGACATCTATATATTTTTTTGTTTCTTGTGGTTATCAAAATCCAAACTTATGTATAACATTAAAACATATATGTCTCAACCATTTAAGAGGGTCTTTGGAGTATAAACTATAGAAGAACAGTTTGTGCTAGAAAAAGGTCTTCAACAACTTATAAGAAAAACAAATATATTCTAAAAGTATTATTATAAAAATTTTATTTAAAAGTTTCTACATTTTTAATATAGTAGGACTTTGAGCCATTTAGTTATGATATAATATCAATCGTTGCTTTGTTAAATCTCTTACATATCTATCTTTTTGATCTCTTATATATTACCTCCTTGGTTGATAAAGGAGAATGCTTCAATTTAATGGTATATAACCTTAAAAAATATGGATATGTGTATCAATTCATACATCTATGTTTCTATCTATGTATACTTTAAAACAAGTCATCTTTAGTTGATGTATCAACTTTGATATTATACATCTTTTTCTACATTCAAATATATTATTTTAATACATTAATGGGATATGTTTTTATTTTTTGATTACATAGGAGAGTTGGTTAAAACCACTATTTTTAGTAACTGGTCAGCATAGGGTTCAAACCATAGGGACTGCTCCCAAAAAAACTATCCACCTCGTTCTTGTTGATCCAGCGTGAGATGAGGACCACTAGTCTATTGGGGTTCGTACCATCATCATCTCATTCTTGTTGATCCAGTGTGATATGGGGACCACTAGTCTATTGGGGTTCTATTGGGGTTCGTACCATCGTCGTTGATTCCACATACACTCATAGGATTCGAGAGCAGACTACTACCTTTGCAAAGGGTTGGCTTCCCCCCAAGGTTTGAACCTATGTCTCTTCTTCATAAGTGCCCAGCCACACTTGCACTTACCAATCCACCTAGCCTTTGGGGTCACTAATGAGTTACACTTACTTGAGAAAATTGATCATGGAGAATGATTTTTTCTCCTGCTTTAAGTCATAACATACTTTATTTTTGCATGAGACCATTTACTTATTGACCTTGATATATCTATATCTATATAGCTAGATAGATATGTATAGATATATAGAGAAATATCATAATTATATCTTATAGCTAAATGTGGTTTGTTATCCAAATATATTTCAAAATTATTATTATAGAATTTTTATTTAAAATTTTCTACATTTTCAATCTAGTAGGACATTGAGCCATTTAGTTATGATATAAAATCAATAATTGCATTGTTAAATCTCTTACATATGTATCTTTTTGATGTCTTGTATATTACCTCCTTAGTTGATAAAAGAGAATGCTTCAATTGAATGGTATATAACCTTAAAAAATATGGACATGCCCATCAAGTCATACATATATATATATATATATATATATATATATATATAGTATAATGTAAAACAAGTCATAGTTAGTTGATGTATCAACTTTGATATTATGCATCTTTTCCTACATTCAAATATGTTATTGAAAAAATATTTGGATAACAAATTAACAATTAGATTATGATATTTCTTTCTCTCTCTCTCTCTATATATATATATATTATCACTTTAAATATGGAGAAAAGATCATTCTCCATGACCAATTTCCTCTAGTAAGCATATATATATATGGATGGAGAAAGAAATATCATAATCTAATTCTTAATTTGTTATCCAAATATATTATAAAAGTGTTATTATAAAAAAATTATTTAAAAGTTTCTATATTTTCAATATTTAGTTATGATATAATATCAATAGTTCCATTATTAAATCTCTTACATACCTATACTTTTAATATCTTGTATATTACATCCTTAGTTGATAAAGGAGAATGCTTCAATTGAATGCTATATAACCTTAAAAAATATGGACATGCCCATCAAGTCATACATCTATGTTTATATCTATGTATACTATTAAACAAGTCATCTTTAGTTAATGTATCAACTTTGTTATTATACATGTTTTTATACATTCAAATATATTATTGTATGGGTTATGCTTACTAGAGAAAATTGTTCATGGAGAAAGATCTTTTATCCATACTTTAAATTATAACATATTTTATCTTTACATGAGACCATTTAGTTATTGACCTTGATTATTGGAATACACTCAAGATTTTCCAAACATGATAATGAATCATAAGAAATGAATTATAATTTAAACAATTGATAATGGGAGTGTTGTTATCCCATCATTTTCTTTTCTAAGTATCACTTACTTTTATAAATTATAATATATTATAACCAAAAAATATTCACTTGGTAGAACTCTATGAAAATAGATGTGTTATTATAGCTTTAGTTTTTACCTCTTACTTTTTGAATGTACAGCCACTCCCTCTACATTCCCCCTCTCCATTTTTGCAACTTATTTAATCATACTATTCTTATTTTACTAAATTATCTAAAAACTACATATAATGAATACACCATAATTATTCTTAATGGTATTTATTATTTCGAATAGATTATTTCCTTTCAACTATAATAATCTTTTCTAGATGTGCATTTCCATCCAAAAATAAATAAATAAAATATATTTTAATTGTACTATAACAATCAATTTTGAGATTAATAATGAAGTTTTACTTTTATATGTTTATTCAATGTCCTAGAATCTTATTTAATACAATATGAGATTGCTTTTTTCCTTGATATCTCCGTATAGACCATTAATTTATCCTTTTTAATGCTATTTCCAACAAGTTTCACCTATATTTAAATACTCAAGTAGCTACTTATAGTTAAGTTAATGTTGGCATTTTATGGTATTATTATAGTTTGTAGGAGTAAAATAAGGATCAATTTCAATATTTATGTTGTTTTTTATATAGCATCATATACAATATCATTGTCATTGTTTTACATATTTCAATAATAGTTAAATAAACTTTGCTTGTATCATTAGTTATTACAATCTAAAGATATAATTTTTATTCAAATATGGTATACTTAGTACTTTAATGTTAATGTCTTTTATCTAAAATTTCCAATAGACCCATCATTTTCAATAAATCAATTCAAGAACAATTTTATTTAATTAGCTTTTTGCTACAATAATTTTACAAATTATATAAACTATTAAGATCTAATTTTTTTAATTAAAAGTAATTAAAATTGTATAAAAACATTTATACATTTTACATTTAGATTTTTTAAAACACTAAAATATTAAAATTATACATATTTTTTAATTTTATATTATAGTTATTTTAAAATATTTCATTAGTATGTTAAATAATTAATAATATAATTAATTTCTAAAAATAATAAAAAAATTATATTTATAGTTTTAATCGCTTTAAAAATATGAAGTCCCAACAAAGTGAAGAATGGAGGAAGTCACTTTGCTGACATCTATTTTTTGTTCCTTGTGGTCACAAAAATCTAAACCTATTTATAACATTAAAACATATATGTCTCAACCATTGAAAAGAGACTTTCTAGTGTAAAATATAGAATAACAATTTGTGCTAGAAAAGGGTCTTCAACAATTTGCAAAAAAACAAATATTTTAAAATATATTAAAATTGTCGTACTCTTGTCTAAAACATAAGTACAAGATGTTGCATTAAGACACAAATGGATGTTATAGGTGCCTAGGATTTCAAATTCGGCAATGAAGAAGGGGTCAATGGGATACAACGAGGACAATGAGAAGGATATATAATTATTATAGTTGGTGTTGCACCTATCGAATATGTCACAATGCTTCATTCGATGTTGTATCATCAACAAGATATAGCAACTTAGTAGAGGGTTTGAAGGAGTCATTTATGGGGGTTTTGTTGGTAAGCTTGGTACAAAAGAGAGTAGTGGGAGAGAAAGAGAGAATTTGAGAAGAACGTACTAGGATTGTTGCCATCAAGAATGGAGCTATGACTAGATGACATGAATATTAAACCTAGGGTTTTGAAGACATGGGCCAAGATGATGGATTTTTAGAGAATTTATTTTTGCAATACTACCACCATGGTGAGTGAAGTGGAGGGTGGCAATGATAGTACGGATTTCTTTATCGAGTCCAGGGTTGTTAACATAAATGCTAATGGAGAATTCCCTAAAATCAAGTTTCTAAGAAGAATGTAGGATAATGAGAGGGAAGGAAGGTTTAATATATTTTTAGAATTTGGTCCTAAAGAAGAAGTAGTGGACTATTCAATGAATCCTTATGAGGAGTCTTCATATTTTATAGTAGAATGAAATATGGAAGAAGGAAGTCATATTTGAAAGACTTCAAGAATAGATTTGAGACATTGATGATTTCATAGGAGGACATGCAACTATTGAACAAGAGTGGAGACTGAAATATGTATTCTTTATAGGAAGATGGTTGAAATAGGCCATAACACACTAATTAGAACTACAAGGGATAACAAAATAAATTGGAGGAAAAAACCAAAAAAATAATCCCTTAGAAGCACAAAAAAAGATAACTAGGTGTATTCAAAGAAATAGTGATATAGAAAAATTAGTCCTAGAAGAGGATGTGAAAAAATGGGAAGTCATTGAACTCTAAAAAAATGCTTATTAGAGGTTCAACCAACAAGAAAGGTCCAATATTGGATGACTATGGAATGGATGGAAGTTCTAGCGTGTACTGATAGTTTATTACTACTAGCAAGAGGGTGGTTATCCTTTTAGTTCAACACAAAAGAAGATATAGAAAGGATTTTGTTAGAGAAATAGTTTTAGGGGTTAACTTTGTTAATTCTCAAATTGTGGAGCCCTTGTTTTGACCCTAGGACAACTCATATACCTAATCACCCTATATGGGTAAAGGTACTAGGGTTACCTCTAGAAATTGGGTCTAGAGATATTTTCTAAGCCATAGGAAATTGTATTGGTTCTTTCTTCATGGTGGACAAGAGGTATCAATCCTCATGCTTAAGGATAATGGTTAGGATTCTTGTTGATGTGGACTGGACAGATGGATTGGTGGGGGAAATTATGTTGAAGTACAAAAAATGGATGTATATTCAAACCTTGTACTATGTTGGTGTGTATTTTTAGTGTACGTGTTGTCACAATTATGGGAATATTACATAAAATTATCATTTTAAATTTTTTGAGGAATATTTGACATCCTATGGTAGATAGAGGGGTCTTTAAAGGTGAGAATGAGATGTAATTTTTTTGTTGATAACAAGGATCTAGATTTATTAAACTATTAAATCAATACATAAGGAACACAAGTTGGAGGAATGAGGGGAATGAACAAGAGATGCAAAGGTGGAGATAAAATTTTTTTTGTTAGATCAAGTGATGGATTCATAATTATCTTAGATTGAAGCAAGGCTAGGAACCTTAGAGCAAAATTTGGATATCATGCTCCTAGACCAAAATATAATATTTTGAAGCAAAAATATTACCAAATATTATTTCTTGTATGGTATTACAAGTAATAATCCTTTTATTATTTCAATTGACTAATGGCCATATTTACTAGTCTATAAAACAAAGTCTTCCATAGAATATGGTAAGGGTGGAGTTGAGGTACAAGAAGGACCCTTGAATTCTTTGTCCTTGGAAGCAATAGATTCAAACCTTAGTTTAACCCTGGTAAGTTTCTTAGTAATGCTTCAAAGGTAAATGGCTTTGAGGGTGCTCTCCCACCTCTTTTTGCTTGTGGTTAGGAAGGTTTCGTATCGCCATAAACCAATATGTATCTCCTACAATCCATAAAAGGAAGAACAAGACTAAGGGAGGTAGGATTTAGGGGAGGCCTTAGTAAATATGTGGAGGCACAAAGTATTTGTGGTGGGAGGGAAAAATGATATCTTATTTTATTAGCTAAGAATAAATTCCTTCATGAAGTTCATCAAGGCAAGCAATCTTCTTTAAAGTGGGTCCTTAGAATATAAATGATCTCGTATGTGGTTAATCAATGAAAGTTCCTTCCTTTAATATCCATGGGATGGTATCTCAACAAAAAATAGTTTCTCTATATAATATGGTAGAAATTCATAATCCAAAAATTCTAGTAACTCTAGAGACAAAAGAGTTAGCTATGAAAGTAATCAAAGATCTTATTAAATTTCTTAAATGGTGGTATTTTTTGACCCTCAATGTTGTAGGGGCCTTAGGAGGAGTGGCCATAGTGTGGAAGGTCAATCAATTTAGGCTAACTAAATTTGCATTGCTTAGCTCAATAATAGGGTGTAAATTGTTTTCAATTGAGATCTTATAATACTAATAGTGGTGAATATTTATAGCCCCTATAAATATAGGATGCAATATTCTAATAAGCTTATGGATAAACATTTTTTATAAGTTGATAGTTTAATTTTAGGAGGTGATTTAAACTTAAATCTATCTAGGAGTAACGTTTGGGGTATTTTTGCTAGAACCAATCCACTATCTAATAACTTCATCCAAAATTTTGAAGCCAAGGTATTGGTAGACCTGATACCTATAAATTTAGTCCCAACTTGGAGAAACATGAGGATGGGGGTTGATAGAATCTCTAAGAGACTGGATATATTCTTAGTAGCTAAGATTTTGGTAAATGGAACTTATATATTGAAGACTTGGGTTGAAACCAGAGGATACTTTGATCATTGCCCCATCATGCTTATTATAACAAAAGAGGAAAAAAATTCCACATTGCCTTTTAAAATTCAATTTTGAGTGGCTAAATAGGACAAAATTGTAACTCTAGTCAATTCAGAATAGGTGAATTTTAATCCTAGTTTAAAAGGATATGCTAATATTATATCAATAGTAAATTTAAAAAAGGTTTAAGGTAGTAGTGGTTTAGTGGTCCTCTAAAAATAAATTGATGGATGACCAAAAACTTTGAGATATTGAGGAGCTTGTAGTGTATCTAGCAAATGACTTTAAAAATAATTGGATAAGGAAATAATCTTAAGTGAAAACATTTGGAAAGAGAGACTGGAATATTATTTTCAAAGAGAGAAGCATGGTGGAGGCTTAAAAGTAGAGCACTCTAGATTGCAAATGGGGATGATAACACTAACATTTTTTATAGTTCTATAAATCATAGAAAACAACATAATACAATTTGGGAGCTACAAGATTGAGATGGAAGTAAAGTATCCTCTTTTAAAGGAATAAAAAACATGGGAGTAAGGCACTTTGGTCAACTATAGAATTATCTTGTTCAAGTAAATATAGCTAAAATAGTGATAATATATTCTCTATGTCCTGAATTTATAGATGAGAAAGCTAATGGTGAGTTGGTTCAAGAAGTCTCAAAGGAGGAGCTCAAAATTATTTTAATCTTCTTCCAAAAATATAAGAGTGCAATACCTAATAGTTGGAAGGAGGATTTTTTTGAAGATTTATTATTACTAAAAATACAAAACCAATATTTCTCCCATAAATTTAAATAATCCCAAAAGTTTCTATAGGCTTGGAAGAGTAACCATGATTGTTGGATTGCCTAGAATGTGAAATGAAGTGTTGTAACATCATTTTATCTCTTGTAAATGTAAAATAGAGTATTATAGTTGTATGATATTGTGGAAAAATATTTTTAATACTTATTAGTTCATTTTTAATGTAAAAAAACATTCTATTCCATTCATGTTATGAAACACATGTTTCTTATCCCTATTTTTCTCAAACCTGTAGTCAAATTGAAATGCTCATAATTTTTTTTACACCTCCATTTTGCATGTGTGATACACCATGGGAAATATATTTTTTGTAGAATTAAATCCCAAAATTCATGAAATTCTAAGCATTTTATGTCCTTCAAATTCATACTATCATGCACTATTGCAAAAATTATTGCATTTTTTGCTGCTACAATTGTTTTGCAACACATTTTGTGCTCTTTGTTTTGGTGCCAAATACTTAATTTGGTATCATAGTTTGGTTTTTGTTTTTAGTAAACTTGGTTTTATGGTCAATTTAACATTTAATCAATTTCCTATACAAGTTTTTTGAATAGAAACTTCATTTGTTGTTACTTAAGTCTAATGGCCAACTTCAATAGTGCATTACCCATTCTAGAATTTAATGGACAAGTTTATGATTATTGAAGCATAAATATGAGAAAAATTTTAATTAGAAAATATATTTGGGAGGTAATGTAGATTGGTTATGAAGAGCCACCTGATTGGAACACATTACAAGAAAATTATAGGACATGAAAAAGGGAAACAAAGAAGAATTCATTAGTGCCTACCATATTTAGGTTGCTCTTGATAAGAGTTTGATTCCATGTATTATTATTGCTAAATCATCCAAGGAGGCTTGCAAGTGTCTTCAATATTTTTACCAAGGAAGTGACCAATTTATAATGGTAAATTTGTAGACCATGATGAAAGAGTTTGAGAATATGTAGATGAAAGAGGCTAAAAATGTTTGTGATTATTGTGTTAGAGTGAAGGATGTGGTGAACAAGATGGATACCCTTAGATACCTTGAAGAAAGCGGTAGTTGTGAATAAGTTATTGAGATATCTTACCCCTAAATGAAATAATGTTGCAATAATATTTTAGAAGAGTAAATATTTATCTACACTTGAATTTGATTGTCTAGTTGGTTTTCTTATGTCACATGAGGAAATACTAAGAGAAACCAATAAAGAAAATGAGAAGAATGATTTTAATTATAAATTAATTTTTTTTAGAATTATGAAATTGGTACAGGCACAACTAAACAAGCACATTGAAGAGGAGTAAATTATAATTACTCAAGAGGTAGATGAGTAAGAGGAAGAGGAGTTTTTGTTGGAATAGGATATGAAAGGATTGATTAAAAAAAGGTTGAATGCTACAATTATCATAAATGGACCATATTGCACGATATTATAGAGTGAAGACCACAAATGAAAATAGAAGAGCTTACTATATATGTGATGATGAATATGTATATGGTAATTTGTTTTTAACTATTGACATGGCTCAAAAAACTCTTCAAGAAGTTTGGTATCTATATTATGGTTGCTCTAACAACATGACTAGAAAAAAAGAGTTGTTTGCTAATGTGAATGAGAATTTCAAGATAAAAATCATTTTGGGGAAAAATTATGCTTTGGATGTGCCTATTAAAGGTACCATGGAGGTTGGCACTAAATAAGTTATAAAAGAAATTCATGATATCTACTATGCTCCCAATTTGAAGAATAATTTATTAAGTGTTGGACAACTTGTAGAAAAAAACTATAAATTTGTGTCTGATAACAATGAATGTATCATTGATGAATAATAGGAACTATATGGTCACCATTATTCCTATGATAAATAGCCCAATTTTTTCACTAAAGTTTGGAGGAAAAGGAACAAACATGGCATATATGACACTTGATGATAAGAATTGGCTTTAGCATATCAAATTTGGACACTTGAATTTTAAAAGTCTAGAATTTTTGTCTTTGAAATACATGGTAAAAGGAATACCTAAGGTTAGAAAGCACAAGGGTATTTGTGAAGCATGTATGATTGGAAAGAACACAAGGAAGGAGTTTACAAAAGGAAAAGCATGGCGGGCCTCATACCCACTCCAACTTGTACATTATGATATTTGTGGACCTATGAAAACATAAATTTTGGGTAGTTATTCATATTTATCACATTTATTGATGACTTTTCAAGGAATTATTGGGTGTATTTTTTAAGCATAAGGATGAAGCTTTTGACAAGTTAAAGATTTTCAAAGCATTGGTTGAGAATGAAAGTGGATATACAATAAAGTGTTTGAGAATGACTGTGCAAAAGAATTTTTTTCAAATGAGTTTAATGTTTTTTTAAACAATATAACATAAAGAGGTAACTCACTACTACCTATACATCACAAAAAAACAGGGTAGATAAGAGAAAAACTAGAACCACTATTTAAATGAAAGAAGCATGTGATAAAAGGTTTGAGCAATTCTTATTGGGCTTATATATTTGATACAATAGTGTACATTCTTAATATATATTCCACAAGAGAACTACACAAGAAGACTCCACATGAAGCATGGTATGGCACAAAACCCATTGTAAATATTTTGGGAGTTTTTGGTTGTCTTGTATATGCACATGTAAATGATGAAGTGATAAATAAGTTGAATACCAAGAGTGAGTTATGCAATCTTATGGGATGTTCTAAAATAAGTAAGACATATAGATTGTATAATCCAAAAACTCACAAGTTTGTAGTCTCTACAAATGTAATTTTTGATGAAGGGGGAGTGTACAGTCATAAAAAAATTGCAAGAAAATATATGATGTGGAATAAGATAATACAATTAGGGGATAACCTTCAAATATTCCCTCTACTCCTCCAAGCCCACCTAGTAGCCCATCATCAATTTAAAATGAGACTACACAAAGTTCAAGCACAAGAAGCTCATCCACAAGTCCCACAAAGAATACAAATAAAGGAAATAAAATACTCAAAGCACATCTAGCCAACCAAATTATGGACAAGAAATTTCAAAGGAGTATAACAAGAAGGCAATTGCAAGAGTTGGAAAAAACTATTTCAAGATTGAAAAAACTCCAAATGTATGGTGATGATGAAGAAGAACCAAAAGGTGAGTTGGTGAATTATGCTTTTTTTTAAAGCTAATTTGGAACCTTCATGTTATTAAAATTCTTGCACTAATTATGTTTGGGTACAAGCAATGAAAGAATAAATTGAATCCATTGAAAAAAATGACCCTTGGGAACTTGTGGAATTGCCCAAGGACAAGAAGATTATTGGTTCCAAGTGGGTTTAAAAAACAAAATTTAATAGTGATGGAAGAATAGAAAGATACAAAACAAGGCTAGTTGAAAAAGAACTCACTCATAGACATGGTGTGTATTATGAAGAAACATTTGCCCCTATTGCAAGACAAGTGACAATTTGGATGGCTCTTTCATTGGAAACCAATAAATAGTGGAAATTTTATCACACAGACGTAAAATATATATTATTTAATGGTTATCTAGATGATGAGGTTTATGCTCATAAAGCTCAAGGATTTGAATTGTAAGAAAAGAAAAACCATATTTATAAATTGAGGAAAACATTGTATGGATTGAAGCAAGCACCTACAACATGGTGTTCAATAATTGATGGGTACTTCCAAGTTGTAGTTTCAGGAAAGGTAAGTATGATCCTACATGTTTATGATTTGATCTACATGATAAGTATTTCAAATATTATGAATTATTTTAAGAATACTATGATGAAGGAATTTTATATGAAATATTTAGAACTGATGCAATACTTTCTTGGTGTGGAAGTACATCAAGGTGATGGAAAATTTTTCATTTGTCAATCAAAATATGTAAAATATATGTTGAAGAAATATAGCAAGGAATATTGTAAACTAGTTTGGACACCTAGGGCACATGGAGAAGAGAAAGTTGATGAAAATTTGTTTAGAAGCATTGTTGGGAGCTTAATGTGCCTTACTACAACAAGACTTGATATTGCATTTGTAGTTTCACTTGTATCAAGGTACATGAATGAACCTTAACAAAACCACATGAGAAAAACTAGGAGAATATTAAGGTATATCAAAGGAAACTTGAGTTTTGGTATACATTATAATGCTAAAAATAAAATGGATCTTGTTGGATAGAGTAAATCAGATTGAGGAGATTGCTTGGGATGATATAAAATAAAATTTTGGATATTGTTTTTCACTTGGTTTAAGAGTGATAACATGGATCTCAAAGAAGTAAAGTATTGTTGATTTATATTCTATAGAGGTAGAACATTTTGCAACTACTGCAACAAGTACACAATCACTTTGGTTGAGAAATCTACTTGAAGAGATTGGTGAAGTTTAAAATAGTCCAACAATATTTTTTTGTGACAACACATGTTTAATCAATATTGAAAAAAATCTAGTCCATCATGGTAAAACTAAAAATATTTATTTAAAGGTTTATTTCATAATATACATGGTGGAAAAGAAGTTTATATATTTGAAATATTGTAGAACCAAACAACGTGTAGACCTGTTTACCAATGGTGTCAATAAAGAAAAAAATTTAATATTGAGAGATAAATTTGTCTCACCACTCAACATGAAGTGGTATTATGTTGGATATTGATGCTAACTAAGGAAAATACAATAATGAAAAATCTCCCACAAATTTTAATAAGCCCAAACGTTTCTATAGGTCTTGAAGTGTCACTATGGCTGTTGGACTTCCTAGAATGTGAAATGAAGTTTTGTAACATCATTTTATATATTTTAAATGCAAAATAGAGTATAATAGCTATAGGATATTGTGTAAAAATATTTTTAATACTTCTGAGTTCATTTGGAATGCAAAACAACATTTTATTCCATTCATTTTGTGAAATACATGCTTGTTGTCCATGTTTTTCTAAAATTTGTAGTTAACTTTAAAATCACATAATTTTTTTTTTCTATAGCTCCATTTTGTATGTGTGATACACCATTGGAAATATACTTTTATTTAGAATTCACTCCCAAAATTTCATCAAATTTTGAGCCATTTTTGTCCTTAAAATTTAGATTGTTGTGCATTATTGGATTTTTTGTTGTTGTAATTATTTTTTTTGAAATTTTTGTTCTCTTCATTTTTTTATCAAATAATTTATAATTGTTTCTCAATATCTATGACCTTTCTTATTTTTACCTACTTAATTTTGTGGAGACATCCAAGTAGACAATAAGGGTAAATGGATTCTTGAACTCTACCTTCATTACTCCTATTACAAAAAGGGATAATCCTTATTCCTTTTATGATTTCAAATCTATTTCTTTGTGTAAATGTGTGTACAAAATTATAGTAAAATTAATTGTATTAAGAATTAAAAGGTTCATCTTCCTACATGGTAGGTAGATTCATGAAGCAACTAGTGTTACTTAATAAAGTCTTTATACCAGTTATGATGAAGTTGAATCTATCTAAGAATTTTGGTAGAGTAAATAAATTATATTTAAGAATAATACTTACTCATATTAGGCTATGTGTGTATATTATGAACTAGATTATGGGATTTTTATGTTATATTTATTTTGTAGTTTTTGTTAATGGATCAACCTCTTATTTCTTCAAAGGTTCTTGGGGGATAAGACAAGGTTACCCCTTATCAGTACAATTATTTATTCTAGTAGTTGAGGGGTCAAGTAGGTGCATTTTAGAAAATAAGAGGGTAGGAGTAGTAAAGGGAATTAAAATATGTAGAACAATAGAAGTCACCCATCTACTTTTATATATGGAACAATAAGAGTTAGAAAGAACTTAAAACAATCTTTAGATATTTTTTGCTTGGAAATAGGTATGCATATTAATGCATAGAATTCAAACATATCTTTTAACTATGCGGATCAAGATTTGGTAATATTTATATATCATCTCCTATTTAATATATTTAATATTCAATATGGGTTTAAATATTCGGGGTTCATTTTTAAACCTGATGACTATACTAAGCAAGAATGGATTTGGTTGATAAATATGGTGGAAGGAAGAATATAGTGTAACAAATAGCTCTATTCTATGGGAATATTGAATTTGGTTAATTTTGAAAATAGATTCTATTCCATTATTTGGGTTATACAAATGTATCCTTAAAGATACATATCTATATTACTTCATGTGGAAGTTATCTAGTTACTTCATGCAATGTAATAAATGCACAAGTTTCAATGTGCAAGTTGTCACTTGCATAGCTAGATAGAGTGTTGGTCAAGTATTCCATTTTACATATATAAGGATGGCCTCTTAGATAGTCAGTTAAGATAGTCGGGGGACATAGTTAGATAGTGTAGCTTAGTGGATAGTGTAGTTTTGTGTGCCTCACTATTCATTGGTGATGGATACAATGTAGATTAGTAGCTTTGTTAATGGAGTTATCACTTTCTAAATAGGTACATTGTAATATTTTATAAGATTTATATTTTTAGCATACTTCATTCATCTATAAGATTTACTTTCTTTCATGTTATTCTACATCTTATGATTTTTATCTCCCAATGCTCATTGATTAAAATCTAATAGTGGTATCAGAACCATAGTAGATCTAGTTTATGTAGGTCAATAGGGAAACCACCATTGTTGGTTATCCTAAGAGTTTTGTCAAAATCACACACCATTGGATCAATTACTGATAAAAGATCTCAGAAGAATCTAGGAGGTAGATTTTGGGAGAGTCACAAAGATAAAACTGAAAAGAATCTTAATTTTAGAAAATACTAAGATCATTTTCATATAGATTATTTTCCACAGAGTTGTTAAAAAAACTCTTGAAGACTATGACTCAAAACTCAATCCACTAGATTGAAAAGTCATCTAGTGAAGATCATCTAGGTTATTTGGAATTTGCTAATTGATTCCTAGGATTTATTTTATTTCAAGAAATTAATTCTCAAAGTATTGGGACTCCTCCTATGATATAAATCTAGGAGACTCCAACTTTGTTGCACAAATATTGACATGCCATCATAGTGCAGAGGTTAGTTCATTATGCAAGAGAAGAATATTTTGAAAGAATACTTCTAGTGAAGGATCATGGTGAATATAGGAGACTAAATATCTCCATTGCTAGATTACAAAATTCCATAGTTGAATAATATGCCATAGGAGCCTTGATATAGAAAGGCCATAGAAGCCTTGAAGAAGAAGCCATAAAAGTCTTGATACTGAAAGGGTCACCGAAGCCTTGATACTAAAAAGGCTACAAAAGCCTTGATATTGGAAAGACCATAGAAGCCTTGATATTGAAAAGGCTATAGAAGCCATGATGTTGAAAATGCCATAGTAGCCTTAGTAATGAAAAGACCACAAGAGCCTTGATATTGAAATAAGTCATAGAAGCCTTGATCTTGAAGAAGAATTTGAGAAGAATATCTAATTCATAAGGAGACCGAATATTTTAGTACTAATATATTTGTTATAGGAATAGAAGATTTAGTGAGTTAGGAGACTTCCTAAAAGAAAGGTAAGCGAAGAGATCAGGAGAAGATCTCATTGAAGAATTTCCAATATTGGAAGAAGAATAAGAAGGACTAGGAGAGTCTTGCTCAAAGCTAGGAGTAATAGGATCAAAATATCTAGGAGAAAATCTCACCACCAACACTTCCAAGAGTAGAAGGTTGAAAAAAATGTCTCAAGGAAGACCATAAGAATCTGCTAGATTTAAGACCTTGTAAAGGTCTCATCGAGCATCCAAGAAATTCTAGGAGAGCCTTGCTAAATATCAAGAGATTTCTTTGAGAACTCATTGGATAAATCCACTATCTAGGTGATGTCCCTAATAATGAATGACTTGGGATAATTATCACCATCCGACAATAAGCCCAATAGGAGAATTTAGCAAGGAGTGTCAAACCCTAGAACAAGATCTTACTTGAAGTTAGAATTTAACAAGAAGACCGGAAGACATAAGAAGCTCGCCAAATCTTGGAAATTTGAATATTACCTCTCACAGCAACTGTAGATAGGAAAAATTAGTAATTAGTAAATTAGTGGAACAAGAATCCTAGTCAGTAAATTAGTAATTATTTTTCTAAAATATTAATTTGCCATGAACTATTTATTCTAAATAATCTACTTCTTTTTTACCATTTCAATAATAATAACTTCTACTCAAGTTTCTACACTTTTCTTTGATCTCCCAATGCTCATTGATTAAAATCTAATAGTGGTATCAGAACCATAGTAGATCTAGTTTATGTAGGTCAATAGGGAAACCACCATTGTTGGTTATCCTAAGAGTTTTGTCAAACTCACACACCATTGGATCAATTACTGATAAAAGATCTCAGAAGAATCTAGGAGGTAGATTTTGGGAGAGTCACAAAGATAAAACTGAAAAGAATCTTAATTTTAGAAAATACTAAGATCATTTTCATATAGATTATTTTCCACAGATTTGTTAAAAAAACTCTTGAAGACTATGACTCAAAACTCAATCCACTAGATTGAAAAGTCATCTAGTGAAGATCATCTAGGTTATTTGGAATTGCTAATTGATTCCTAGGATTTATTTTATTTCAAGAAATTAATTCTCAAAGTATTGGGACTCCTCCTATGATATAAATCTAGGACTCCAACTTTGTTGCACAAATATTGACATGCCCTCATAGTGCAGAGGTTAGTTCATTATGCAAGAGAAGAATATTTTGAAAGAATACTTCTAGTGAAGGATCATGGTGAATATAGGAGACTAAATATCTTCATTGCTAGATTAAAAAATTCCATAGTTGAATAATATACCATAGGAGCCTTGATATAGAAATGCTATAGAAGCCTTGAAGAAGAAGCCATAAAAGTCTTGATACTGAAAGGGTCACCGAAGCCTTGATACTAAAAAGGCTACAAAAGCCTTGATATTGAAAAGACCATAGAAGCCTTGATATTGAAAAGGCTATAGAAGCCTTGATGTTGAAAATGCCACAGTAGCCTTAGTAATGAAAAGACCACAAGAGCCTTGATATTGAAATAGGTCATAGAAGCCTTGATCTTGAAGAAGAATTTGAGAAGAATATCTAATTCATAAGGAGACCGAATATTTTAGTACTAATATATTTTTTATAGGAATAGAAGATTTAGTGAGTTAGGAGACTTCCTAAAAGAAAGGTAAGTGAAGAGATCAGGAGAAGATCTCATTGAAGAATTTCCAATATTGGAAGAAGAATAAGAAGGACTAGGAGAGTCTTGCTCAAAGCTAGGAGTAATAGGATCAAAATATCTAGGAGAAAATCTCACCACCAACACTTCCAAGAGTAGAAGGTTGAAAAAAATGTCTCAAGGAAGACCATAAGAATCTGCTATATTGAAGACCTTGTAAAGGTCTCATCGAGCATCCAAGAAATTCTAGGAGAGCCTTGCTAAAGATCAAGAGAGTTCTTTGAGAACTCATTGGATAAATCCACTATCTAGGTGAAGTCCCTAATAGTGAATGACTTGGGATAATTATCACCATCCGACAATAAGCCCAATAGGAGAATTTAGCAAGGAGTGTCAAACCCTAGAACAAGATCTTACTTGAAGTTAGAATTTAACAAGAAGATTGGAAGACATAAGAAGCTCGCCAAATCTTGGAAATTTGAATATTACCTCTCACAGCAACTGTAGATAGGAAAAATTAGTAATTAGTAAATTAGTGGAACAAGAATCCTAGTCAGTAAATTAGTAATTATTTTTCTAAAATATTAATTTTCCATGAACTATTTATTCTAAATAATCTACTTCTTTTTTACCATTTCAATAATAATAACTTCTACTCAAGTGTCTACACTTTTCTTTGATGCATTTATTATTCATAAATATGCCAAAGAGGGGGAAAAATATAGACATAAAAAATTGACCCATTAAGATGAGTTATTTTTCTCAAAAACCCTTAGTTTTTCCTCTTAAAAAACTAAGGTTATCTTTAAGAGACCTTTTATCCTATCACATCATCACAATTATTCTCAAATTTTATATCATTGGATAGGGCTCGAAAATATCTTTCCAAAGGTATATTATACGTCCAATTCTGACACCGTTTGACCCCTCAAACTACAAAAACACTATGTACATGTCTAGTTGTCATAGAATTCACGTGAAAATGTGCATCTAACTCTATAAAATTTATTTGATTGTGGATTCAAGATCGTTTCAATGGAAGGCATCTTTCTCATTTATTTTCTAGCCCTAATTTGGGTCAACAAATAATTTAGATTAGTAATTTACTAATCTAATTAAAATTGCTCAACAAATTCCCAGATTAGTTATCTCACGAGAATGATAAATATATGTGCTCCATATTCCAAACCGGGAGGAAGAAGTAGAGATAAATCAAGGGGGAGAGAGGAAGAGAAAGCAAGATCATATAAGGCTAGATCAATGAAGGCATGAGAGGGATGAATGGAAAAATTAGAAAACCAGAGAGCAATAACATTTTGAAGAGAGAGAGAGTTTTGAAATAATAATTTTATTTATCGGTTTGATTATCAAAAGCTATAGGTTGAAGGATTGAGGGCAGATATGAGAGTGATTAAAGAGTATTTACGAAATACCTATCTTGCTTCATGGAATCCATTAATGATTTAATCAGTAGTAACCCCATTGTAAGCACATATTTTCTTTTCAATTATATTAGTAATTATTGTTTTATTTTCTATTTATACACACATTTCATATTTCAATCTATTGTTCATTTAAAATAAAAAAGAAAAAAGAAAAAAATGTAATGTCACCTTCAAGCTGAATTTTCCCTAACCAAATCACCTCTATTTTTCATAAATCACCTTCAAGCTTTCCAAAAATATATAATTTGCCCTATTTTGATGTTTTTTTGACCTCTAAAATACTAACAAACCATATTTAGGTCTAATTATCATGAATTCGTATGAATATAATAAATTTATATAAATATAAATATGGGGGCAAATATTTGACTTTAAGTTAGTCATTTGTTTGTTTTAGATCAAGTAGGATATAGTTGAAATCATTTGGTTTTACTAGCTTTATTAATTGTTGTATCATTTATCACACGGATATAATTTTGATTTATTTATAATCACCAATTATTATCATCCTTTTATATATAATTGTTGGGAAATAACCAAGAATATCCATTCGCTCTAATGATTAAAAGGAATCCTAAGGCCATTTTTATGGGATCTATGGATTCTAATCATTAGTATCAAGCACTTTTTCTGTCAAGTTGTAGGTTTACAGGTCCAAATTGGCAAATTTGATAGATCAATTATAGATCCACTTAAATTGAACATCTAAACCAAGTAAGGATCTAAATCTAATTTTTCTTATCTCCTTCATACTATAGATTCATATTTCTCTATTTTTATAAACATTTGCATAAAATAAAAGATAGAAAAAGAAAAAACAAAAGAACATAGATTTAATTACATCATATTTTATATTTAATCACATTAGTTGAAAAACTAAAAATAAAATGACAAAAAGATACAATCTTAGTTATATCATTTCCACATAAATTGCATTTAATAAAAAGGTTCCAAAGAACAAAAAGATAAAAAATAGAATTTAGTTAAATTATTTTATACTTAGTACATTAAATTGATAAAAAAAACACAAAAAGAAAAACATGTTAGCATAAAATCCATATTTTACTTTCAATCATTGCATCAAAGTTAGATTTACAATGCTTTCTAGATAGACTTGTATGCCATTTGTTCTCAAGGAAAGAGAAATTACATTTAGTATATAATAGTTACATTTTGTCCAAACTAGGTGATTGTGAGAAAATATAAAAAGAATACATCAAACAAACTTCCAACCTAGGCGTGGAAAGTACCATACAAATTTTTCTTGGTGAATCCACCCAATTTGTCAAAAAATAACCAAAGAGGGCACGATCTCAAGTGCCTCTCCTTTGAGGTGTAGACCTATAATTTTCCCATTCCCCTTCGAGGTGCGGATCCATTAGCCTAAAGGAAAGGAGTGCAAAAATTTTAGAGCTACATTCTTTGGTGAACCCGATGTGAATAACATAGGCATATTTTTTATTCATAAAAACATAAAACATAAAAAATACAAAAACAAAACAAAAAAAAAAAATCAAAAAACAAAATATAATATATATTTATATATTTACATATTTATATAGGTATATATATAACATATATATCTAGGAAATTTAAAACATATATATATATATATATATATATATATATATATATATATATATATATATATATATATATATATATATATATATTTGTGTGTGTGTGTGTGTGTGTGTGTGTGTGTGTGTGTGTGTGTGTGTGTATACATATAAAACACACACACATGTATATATATCCCTGAAGCAAAACATCCTAAAACAAAATGCCTAGGATTTTGAGAAATGGAAAACAAATAGAATATGATGAACAAGATCAAGAAAACCTTGATGATAGGGTAATTATTGAAGATGATAAACTCACAGAACAAGGTGAGGATGATAATAAAGAAGAGGAAATAGATGACCATATTA
This sequence comes from Wollemia nobilis, assembly GCA_028583015.1. Taxonomy (NCBI): domain Eukaryota; kingdom Viridiplantae; phylum Streptophyta; class Pinopsida; order Araucariales; family Araucariaceae; genus Wollemia; species Wollemia nobilis. The sequence goes on along the minus strand of JAQPPZ010000054.1, from coordinate 374,285 downwards.
AGCCTTATATGGATGATGAAGGTAATGTTAGTTTTAAATATGTCCAACACTTCACTAAGTTTCTAAAAAATAATATAGATGTAATTAATCATGTGATAAAGACAAAAGAATTACTCCCAATGGGAGATTATTCAATAGAGGTCGCTATAGAAGTTGTTTTCCAGTTGCAATCCAATTTGTTTAACATATATAAATATAATAAATTAAGATCAAGCTGGTACATCTCAAAACAACAATCAAAATGTAGATTTGAACACTCAAAAACTAGCAATACAATCAAATTCCAAATAAAAAAACATTATTCTTCCTCTCAAGCTCCTAATCAACAAATAGCTACATCACAAAAATCTAAGAAGATGCAAAATTCCAACCATAATCAACAAAGAATTCAACAAAATACAATTCCATATAAACTTCATAACACCTTTCCCACCAACACTTTACACAATAGTATTTCAGTTGGAAATCCTTACACAACAACACAACCTTATTATCAAAGACACAACAACACAATACAACAAAATCAATTTGGTGGACAACCACAGGGACTTGAAGCCTTGGTTAAACAATTAGCTTCATGTCTAGATCAAATAGATCCTTACCGTCCCTCATATAGTTATAGAGAGATGTGTAGTCAACCCTTGGATCCTATTGTGGTTGCTCAACCCTACCCTAAAAATTTCCCTATGCCAGTCCTATCGATATATAAAGGAACCGAAGATCCTATTGAGAATATTTGAATGTTTAGGATATCCTGTCATGATATTTCTTATGATGATTTGTTGTTACTAAAAATATTTCCTAAAAGTCTTGGAGGCATGGCCTTAGAATGGTACTATCAATTACCAATAAATTATTTGAGAAACTTCAAAGAGACAATGGAAATGTTTGTTCACCAATTTAGTGCATACATAGAAAGACATGTCACTATTAAATATTTATATAATCTAAAACATGGGAAAGATGAGAGTTTTGCTGAATTATTAACCAAATGGAGACAACTCTTAGGAAAATTTACATTTTGCATTACCTCACTGAGAGATGTTAGAGATATTCATTGGTAATTTGTAAGAACAATTATATTATGAATTTTGTTCTACTACAGTAACCTCTTTCAATCAAGTTATAGACTTAGCAAGGAGGGTAGAAGATGCCCTCATTAAAAGAGGATAATTCAAGAAAAAATATGAGGATAAAACTTCTAGAAACCAATATAAGAACAAATAAGAGTAGGAGATGGAGTCACTGATAGCAGAAACACCCCAAACATCAACACTGTAGAGGCTATAAAAAAATTTGCATTAAAAATCCCTGATAAACCTCCAAGAGAATTCACAAGACTAAATCAACCGTTAACATTGATTTAACCTCAATTATTAGAACAAGGTTTGATAGAGTTACCGAAGATAAGACAACCAAATACCACTACAACTGGGTATAGGGCTGATTTACATTGTAACTTTCATCAAGTGGATGGATATTCAACTAATTATTGTAAGTGATTGAAACATATAATACAAGATTTGATTGATAAAGGTAAAATGGAAGTAGAAAAATTTCCTTCAAATAATAATCCTCAAAACAATACCCAAAAATAACCAACTCAAAATGCAAATAAAACTTTAGAGAGCTTTCAACATCCTTTACCCAAACATGGAAAAGAGGTTGTGAATCAACTAGAACATCATAATGTTCCTCCTCCAACTCGATATGTAGGAACTATTAGCAATTTATTACCACATCAAAACTTGCAAACTTCATATGTGCCTACTCAATCTATAGTTACAATTAGGCCCATACAATATTTTCAATCTTCATCTTCAGAAGACACTAAAAGTGACATAGAAAGTGAAACAAAAAGTGAAATATATATTACCTCAAAAAATTCAAATAGTTATGAAGATGACTTAGATAAAATTCTTCCCATCATAGATTTATCAGTTCTAGAAGGACCATTTCCTAGAAGAATGACCATTTGACCTTCATCTCAACAAACACTTTCAATTGAACAAACCATGAATGCTAGACCTCATTTTGGTTATTTATAAAATAATAATATTTTGGGCACTATCGGAGCCATAACTAGATAACAAGACCAAAATCAAATTTCTCAATCACAAACTCAAACAACTGATCAAGACATATAGATCTTACAAAATCCCTTACCCAATCATCAACAACAAGAAAATAATCAATTGTCATATCATAATGTGCCTCATCACAACAATATTATTAGTTTAGTAGTAGAGACTATAACAAAGCAAGTTCTTGCCCAACTAAATTATCTTGAAAATCAAGAGATAAATTATTCATCCAACCAACCTTCAAGACCTCTCTTAGTTTTGAATAATAATCCAAAAGAAGATACAAGCATAGAAAAGTCGTCTTTAGTGTTGAAGTCTCAACCTAAAGTCTTCCTCAATATTCAACAACAATGAGGAAATCATCCACATAAAATATCTCTTTTGGAACTTTTGTGAACCTCTACTATTCATATGGAATCTTTGTTCTTTATTCTCTCTTTATTTATCGTCACTACAACAAGTTCTCTACTCTTTTCCTCTTTATCATCATTGCCACCTTTTGTCCACCACCTTTTATCCTTCATTCTCTCTTTCATTATCATTATCACATAAAGTTCTCTATTATTTTTCTCTTTATTATCATTGTAGTATTCTGTCCATCACTTTTCTTCATATAAATCTACTTATCATTCTTCATCACAATAATCTCAACTATCAACCAATAAGCTTCAATCACCTACACCAAAACCAAATTTTCCTTAAAAACCTCCTTTGATTTTGAATCCACCTTAGAAATTATATGCACAAATCACTTTGTATAGTGTATATATAGCATTTTTATATATATTATCAATTCTATCAAATCACAAAACAAACCAAAATAACAAAAAAATAAAAAAAAAACATGGAAAATTTCCAAAACTATTTTAAATTCTACAGTATTGTTTGTTGTCTTCCAAAATTCAAGTTATATTTTATTTTCTTTCGGATAAACTCAAAATTTATCTTGAACCAATCACTTAATTCACATCTTTAATAAATTTTAATTTTATCATTTTGATTATAAATCTCTCTTGTACCAAGATCACTATTACTTCACTAAATAACATTTTGAGTTTTGGAAACTGGTCTTGCTACTTTTTTAACCAATAATACATTTTCATATCTTAAAATGATTTGTTACAAATTTGAAAGAAGATACTACATATTATTCTTAATTCCTTAAGCAAAAATTTTCCTTTGCTATCCTATTATGTGCATGGTCTAGAATACTAAGAATTGGGAAAAGGACAAGCTCCCCCCTACTCGAATAAAATCCCTTTATCCTTGTCTAATATGAGCAAGTATCCTCCCCCCCCCCCAAAAAAAAGAGAAAAGAAAAGAAAATAAAAAGTAGTTTTACTACAAAAAACCAATAAAATCCCCTTGTTCAAACAAAATGAACAAGAATCCCTACTCAAATAAATAAAAATTAAAGAAGGGTGTAATGAGCTTGAATCCCTATAATTCCTTAGTTATTCGAAAGCCATAAGGTGAGTCCCATAACACGCGATTTGTGCCCAACCCACATGGCCTTGGATAAGCTTTTCACATGGTGATATGTATGTCACACTAGTGACCTTCTTTTATACATATCAATATCCACTTGTGGATTATCTAGATTTTGGTAACTTGACTTACATAGTAGTTCAGTACAAATGCATGCACAAAATCATGGTTAATGAACATTTCACTTGCACACACATTGGTTCATAAAATTTTGCTTGTATCATTACCTTACTCAAAATCGATAAATTAATTTCACAAGCACACACATTTGATCCTTGAGATATTTTGTATCATTATGACAATCAAAATGGATAATGAACTCACACATCACACACTGGTTCTCGATAAATTTAACTTTATCCTTGAAATAATTTAAAATATCTCTTTGAAATTTGTTAGAAAACATTAATTTATAACTATTCACATTAATCCAAATCACTTCATTTTAGCACCTACAATATATATGTATATATATATATATATATATATATATATATATTATCTTCAAAAATGTGACACAATGATTTATTTTTAAAATACAACTTGCATTTTCAAAATCATATATAATCATGCATTACATTTTGACTTCGCGATGATGGTATAATTCCTAGTAATTATTCTCTCTCAAATTTCACACTAGGGATTCTATGCCTAGCACAAGTCATCCTTACTAATTTTTCATGCTTAAATCACTTTATATCCCTCACAAAACTAATCTTTATCAACTTATTTTATCAAAATCAATTTATTTTAAAATCAAAATCTCCTTTCATCATCATAAGCCTCAAGGTCACTCTTGAGCCCTACAAACTTTCTTATTATTAGCAATACAAAAATTCCTCACAATAGGATCCGCTTCATGACCTAGTGAGCATTGATCTCCATAAACGGTCATATAACATCACAACATCCTTTGAGGTTCATTGTGAATCCATAAAATTTTCACATAAAAACATGTTTTTCAAAAACACACCTTACAAAAATAAAATTATTTCCTTTTATGTTAAGCATGATCAAAATATTCAAAGCATGATTACAAGAAATTCAAGCATTATTAGCAAACACAATAAATCATACAAATAAATCACGTAATGTTGCATAAACAAAAAGGATATATATATATATATAAGTACAAAATGAAGCTAACTGGTATGCCACAATCTCAAAAATCAGTATACTCAGACACTAGGGGGTATTACCTAAAATGAAGTAGTAAAATAAAAATAAGTTATAATTTACACTAATTCTTCATTTTATTCACTTTTCCTAAAATTCAAAAAAATTGACTTTTCCACCAAACATAGAATTTTGTGCAAAAACTCGAGGGGGCATCCTAGTCAGTAAATTAGTAATTATTTTTCTAAAATATCAATTTCCTATGAACCAGTCATTCTAAATCATCTACTCCTTTTTGCCTATGTCAATCATAATAACTTCTACTCAAGTGTTTACACTTTTCTTTAACACATTTATTGTTCATAAATACACCAAAGAGGGGGCGAAATGTAGACAGGAAAAATTGACCCATTAAGATGAGTCATTTTTCTCAAAAACCCTTATTTTTCCCTCTTAAAAAAACTAAGGTTATCTTTAAGAGAATTTTTACCCTATCAAATCATCAAAATTCTTCTCAAATTTTATACCATTGGATAGGGCTCAAATATATATTTCCAAAGGTATATTATATGTCCAATTCTAACACCATTTGACCCTTCAAACTTCAAAAACACTATGGACATCTCTAGCTGTCACATAATTTGTGGGAAAATGTGCATATAAATTTATAAAATCTATTTGATTTTGGCTCCAAGACTGTTTCAATGGAAGGCATATTTCCCATTGATTTGCTAGCCCTAATTTGGGTCAACAAATAATTTATATTAGTAATTTACTAATCTAATTAAAACTGCTCAACAAATTCCTAGATTGGTTATCTCACGAGAATGATAAATATATGCGCTCCATCTTCCAAGCAGGGAGGAAGAAGCAGAGAGAGATCGATGGGGAGAGAGGAAGGGAAAGCGAGAGAATGGAATGTTGGATCGATGAAGGCATGAGAGGGATGAATTAAAAAATCATAAAACCAGAGAGCAATAACATTTCAAAGAGAGAAAGAGAGTTCTGAAATAATAATTTTATTTTTCGGTTTGATTATCAAAAGTTGTAGGTTGAAGGATTGAGGGCAGATATGAGAGTGATTAAAGAGTATTTACGAAATACCTGTCTTGCTTCCTGGAATCCACTAATGATTTAATTAGTAGTAACCCTATTGTAAGCACGTATTTTCTTTTACAATTATTAGTAATTATTGTTTTCTTTTTTATTCGTATGCACATTTCATATTTCAATCTATTGTTCATTTAAAATAAAAAAGAAAAAGAAAAAAAATGTAATGTCACCTTCATGAAATTTTCCCTAACTAAATCACCTCTATTTTTCATAAATTATACACTGTTGGATAAGGCTCGGAAAGATATTTCCAATGATATATAATTTGCCCTATTTTGATATTGTTTTGTCCTCTAAAATTGTAACAAACCATACATAGGTCTAATTATCATGAATTCATACGGATCTAATAAATTTATATAAATATAAATATGGGGGTAAATATTTGATTTTAAGTTAGGCATTTATTTATTTTTAGATTAAGCAAGATATAGTTGAAACCATTCGTTTTTACTAGATTTATTAATTGTTGTATCATTTATCACTCGGATATAGATTTTGATTTATATATAATCACCAATTATCATCATCCTTTTATATATAATTGTTGGGAAAGAACCAAGAAGATCCATTTGCTCTAATGATTAAAAGGAAGCCTAAGGCCATTTTTATGGGATCTATGGCTTCTAATTATTAGTATCAAGTGCTTTTTCTATCAAGTTGTAGGTTTATAGGTCCAAATTGGCAAATTTGATAGATCAATTATAGATCCACTTGAATCAAACATCCGAATTAGGTAAGGATATAAATATAATTTTTCTTGCCTCCTTCATGCTATGGATTCATATTTCTCTGTTTTTATAAATATTTGCATAAAACAAAAGAAAGAAAAAGAAAAAAATAAAAGAACATAGATTTAGTTACATCATATTTTACATTATATCACATTATTTGAAAAACTCAAAAGAAAAGGACAAAGAAATACAAACTTAGTTATATCATTTCCACATTAATTGCATTTAACCAAAAGGTTCCAAAGAACGAAAAGCTAAAACATAGAATTTAGTTAAATTATTTTATACTTAGTAAATTAAATTGAAAAAAAAAATACAAAAAGAAAAACAACATGTTAGCATAAACTCTATATTTCACTTTCAATCATTGTATCACAGATAGATTTACAACGCTTTCTAGATGGACTTGTATGCCATTTTTTCTCAAGGAAAGAGAAATTGTATTTAGTATAGAATAGTTGCATTTTGGTCAAACTAGGTGATTATGAGCAAATATAAAAAGAACACATCAAATAAACTCCCAACCTAGGCATGGAAACTACCATACAAATATTTCCTGGTGAACTCACCCAATTCATCGAAAAATCACCAAAGAGGGTATGATCTCAAGTCCCTCTCCTCTGAGGTGTAGACCTAGCATTTTCCCATTCGCCTTCGATGCATGGATCCATTATCCTAAAGGAAATAAGTACAAAATTTTTAGATCTATAGCAACAAGGAACCACTTTAGATATATTGACTTCTCCAAATCTATAGCAGAAGAAGGATAAAAGAAGAGAATAACAAGCCACCAAATCCTAGGCTTATGAAATAAACTTTGAGACCATCATTGGGTGAAGGATTTGTTTAGGACATCCTACTTGAAGCAGCAACTTGGTATTTTTAGATGCCAAGATCTACATCCTCTACAAATATGGGAGAAGAGATATAGAAAAAGGTATACAATTTATGGTGCAAAAATATTTATTAATTAGATTATTTATCAGATTTATTAGAGCACATGAATTTGGATTAAAGTTGCAACCAAGAAATTAGATTACAGTCTTTTAAAAGTACAAAAATAAATATACTATTTTAAGGATTCATTTCCACATTTATTATATTTCATATTAGCTTCTATCAACTACCTATTATCTATTTTTGAAAAATAATACTAAGTCCTAAAACATTGATTGTAGTAAAATTGTAGAATAACTCCTAAAGATTCATTTTAGGTTATTCCTTTTTTTGTAGAAAATTATTAGTGCATGACTTTGAGAGTTTATTGGAGTGATAAGGTGTAATATTAGTGCATTAAAAGTGAAGAACTTGTACTACTATACCACTCTCAAAAATAAAATTAGTTTTGTGTTTCTTGAAAGGCACAAAATATGATATGTATCAAGTGTATAAAGACACTATTGAAGCACAAAATTATACAACTTTATGTGGCCAATAGAAGCTACCAAAAAGGGTTAGAATCTTCCAAAATTTGGATATGAGACTAAATAACCAAAAATAGAAATAAAAGCTCTTGGTGAATCTCAAAATAAAAAAGCATTACAAAGTTGAATGCAAGGAAACCTCAAAAAATTACATTAATTAAAAAAGCTTCTATCTACTATTATTGAATCTTGGATATGTTATCAAAAGTGTCCAAGAAAAAATGAAAGGGTGTATCTACTATTTGAAGACAACTTCAAACCCTTGTCTTACAAGAAAAATCTACCACAAAACCAAAATTTCATATCAAGAAATAGAGTGCAAAAGAACGTATATTTAAAAAACCTTATTATACAACATTATATGCACCACTCTAATCTAGTTCTTGAAAACATAAGATCATATTTGAAGTTCCACAAAAGGATACATTTTCTACAAGAAAAAATAGCCAATAAAGGTCATACACCAACACTCTTCCTCCCAAGCTAGAAGGAGCCACTCAAGGGCTCATATTGGATGTACATACCTATAGAAACAAAGCTCATTTTAGATCATTCAAGAGCTACATTTACATAGACAAGCGAGTGCATATCGATTTCTAGAAGACGTCAAAAAATCTACAAGGGATTAAACATGATTGGAGGCATAAAAGAAAGAGGTAAAGGTGTTAGATTCATTGTCTCTAACTTGGAGAAGACCATCCACCGCATCGAAGCTCCAAATCATCATCTAAACTCAATAGCACATCGTATATCCACCTATAGTAAAATGGATTTCTTGATACCCAAGAAATATAGCAAAGAAAAGGGACTGTGGAGTTATAATATCCATCTTCAAAGATGTTACAAGAATGAACTCCTTACAGAAATAATACTTGGCATTCTGATCATCATTCCTCTCTCAACATTATAGAAACTTCCACGCAGGAGTTACAAGTAAGACAACAAAACTTGGTATTCTCCACCATCTTAACACAAGTGCCAATACATTTTTAGTTTTCTTCAATAGCATTAAACAAATGACTTCGAGCATTACATAAAGAAGAGAGCGATCAATTGTAATATATGTGACACATGTCACAATATCCATGATCAACTATCCTTAAAAGGTATTTCGAAGTCCAAGTTCAACATGTGTGAATGAAGCACATTCAAATACATCAAAAGAGGGAGTGAAATACATTCAAGGAAGGAGTATAGTGTAACAAAAATGTCTAAAGTGCAGCATGGAAGACAAGGGGAAGGAGCATTAAAGGCTCTCCCATTTTTTAAGTTAACTTTCAATGCCATACATACCAGCATTCAAGACCCGCTACTCCAAGGAATCTTTGTCAAATAAAGAACCTAAGATACCACTTACATGTTGTTATACTCAGTCATAGAAAGCGTTGAATATTGATGAGATATTGCATCTAAAAAGGTAAGGTCTAAATCCCATCTATTATTGCTTTCATAAGTTGGACATATGAGGGTTATAAAGTAAGGTTAAAGGTTATATTTTGAAATAAAAAGGGGTGACTTATCTTATTAAATTAATATTTGCAATCTTACATAGGAGGAATAAGGAATTCAACTTGGATTAAATTATTTTGCAAATATTATTATCATTTCTCTAATTTTTCAAACTTGGGAGCCATAAAGATTACTCCATAAAATTTATTTTATTGGAAATTAGAAATAATACAAGGGATATAAAAAGATGTTATTAAGGGTTTATATTAAGGTTGGATAAATATATTTTTACTTGTATCAAATATTCAAAAAGGGACACAATAATTCCAACGTCAAAACCTCTTCAAAATTGAAAAAAGTGCTTAGTTTAATTAGGAGCAATAAGGTGTTAAAAAGTTGATTTTTGATTCATACAAAACTTGTACAAAATCAACCAAAATTGAACTATATTTTTACACAAAGCACTATATCATATTTCAAAATACTAAATATCCATTCTATTTCAATTCTTCAAGTTCAACCTTTCAAATGGGTAAAGGAATGTCATACAATGATTGTAAAACTTGCTTTGATATGAACCAACTCACAAAGCATAATCATAGGTGGTTTATTGATTCAGGAGCTAGTCATCATATGATAGGAAATATAAAATGGTTTGACTATCTTGAGGTTACTAAAGGTTACATATTAAGAATTAAATATAGTCAAATTTATCTTATTCATGGATATGGATGTGTATCTCCTAGTAAATGTTTTCCAAATATTCTACTACAAAAAGTATTGTATGCTCCTAGATTAATATTCATTCTCATCTCAGTGAGCAATTTAGTAGAAAAAAACTACATGTATAAATTTGGATATATGAATGGGATAAATACATGTATCATTATGAATCAAGATGAAATAAAAGAAACAGGTTCAATCCATGAAAATACCTATTTACTAGACTCAATGGAAATCCCACAAGATATTGTGATGTTACAAAATGCTTCTAACTTATTTGTAGAAGAACAAGTTGAAGAAAATGAAGAACTAGTACATTAGAAAGGTAAGTACAGAAGTATCAAAAATATGAGAGGACAATTGCATCATACCCTACTCATTCATCAAAAATTAGAATCATATGAAGATATTTCTAAGGAGGACTATAAAGGTGGTTGGATTGAAGATGAATCTAAACATGCCAAATATAATCCAAGTAGAATAGAAGGCCTAGCTATATTTTACTCTGCATCATATGAAGATACAAATTACCTTCTAAACATTAATACGAAGAATGTAAAAGAAGATCAAGCAGAAGATGATAAGGAAGATCCATATTGAAGACTAAATTCTTCAATACCCAAATAATGTAATACAAGGGGATGTTGTAAATAGAGTCTATTCCATCATTTGGGTTATGAAAATGTATCCTCCAAGATACATATCTAGATTACTTCTTATGCAATTTATCTAGTTACTTCATGCAATGTAATCAATGCACAAGTTGTACATGTGCAACTTATCCCTTGCACAACTAGATAGAGTGTTGGCCAAGTATCCTATTTTGTATATATAACTATGACCTCTTAAATAGTTAGTGAAGGGAGTCGGTGGACATAGTTAGATAGCATATCTTAGTGGATAGTGTAGTTCTATGTACCTCACCATTCATTGGTGATGGATACAATGTATATTAGTAGCTTTTTTAATGGAGTTCTAACTTCCTCCATAGCTACATTGTAATATTTTATATGATTTATATTTTTAGCATACTTTAGTCATCTAGAAGATTTACTTTCTTTCATGTTAATCTGCATCTTGTGATTGTTATCTCCTAAGGTTCATTCATCAAAAGCTAATAGTTAAGTCAGTATTTGAAGCAATATCAATTTATTGGTAATCTCTGGCTCACATACCAAAAGGAGTTTTGAAGAAAACTAGATAGTTAAGCTACAACTTTGTATGGATAGGGAAAAGGGAAAGGAAAGGTATTGCCCTAGTTAAAGGAAATTCTTATCCAAGCTGAAGGAAAATTACGGATGGAAACTTAACAATATCTTCTTTTCAAGCAAGGCTCTAACAACCAAGTGTGTTTGGAATATAATATCAAACGTAGGCTTATTGAATAATACCATTAAAGAAAAGTATTTAGAGCCATTCAAAATCGAGGAGTGGATAAGCACCTTAGTGAATCAAACCCATAATATTTTAATCTATTGGAAGGTAATAATTCAAGCCTTTTATATTGTAGGTGATTGGATTTCCTATAAAATAAGGCATGGTTCAAAGATAATACTGGGATTGGACAATTGGATTGGTTGTGGTGGTGCATACAAACTACCAAATAATATAATTTAGATCGTAAGAATTTATGGGATTCAAAATTTTACCTATGAAGCCAACATAGAATCATATACAAACTAGAGATATGGATGGAAGGAATCAACAATAGTAGGGCTTTATAGTCAAGAGGCACACTAGTGAGAAAAATATGTGGGGAGATTTAAATCTAGGCATATCAAGTTATGAGAGGAGGTTGATAAATTGGTTTAGACAAAGAATAGAGATAGTAGGGAGTAAAATCCAAAGTTGGGCTATAATACTTTGTCAAAAGATAGAAATAAAAATTGAGCATGGTGGTGGAAGTCACACTAGAAGTAGAGAGACATATTCAAGACAAGAATATTCCTATGGCTTGCCATGAAAAATAAGGTTATGACATGGGAGGTATTATATAAAAGGAGTTGGAATGGTCCAAAAATATGTCATTTATGTAAGTCACACAATTAAACAATTGATTATTTAATGTATCTTGCACCTTTACTAGATAGGTTTGGAGGGAGATTATAACATAGTAAAATATTCCTATAGGATGGCAAGAAGAGTCCTTAGGAGTGATTGAAATATTAGTTTGAAAATAGGTCGTACAAAGGTTTTATATATCTCTCATTATTTATATCATAGGTTATTAGGATCCCATCCTAAAATTATTTTTGTAATGCTCGTATGATTATCTAATGATCCACTTTCAACGTGGGGACCCCTTATAATTTTATTTTTTGAGATTTCTTTAATTCTACATTTACTTTATGTATTACAATTTATTGTTATTTCAAGAATATTTGTTTTAATTTTAATTTTTGTGTGAACAAATTTAGTTATAATGATAGGTTCCTAACAAGTGGTATCGCAGTGCTTTCCAAGACTAATTTTGGCTACGTCTGTGACAATTCTTGCCATCCCATTTTATTTTTCAAGTATAAATTTCTCATATTTTTCATTTTCCACTTGTCTTTTTACTAATATATATATCCAAATCGTCCAAAAAAAATATTTTTTTGCTTTAGTTTATTAGGTTAAAAACCTTGTGTTGGGGATTTTAAAATATCATGAAGTAGTTGTGATTATTGGCCAAGTTATATTACCCATAAAGCATCTAGTGAAGTGAGGGGTAATCACACTCCAATACCCAAGCCTCACACAACACCTATTTATGGAATTGAGCTCCCACATATCTTCAGTCATATTGGGAGACCACCTAGGATTAAGAGAAACCTTTAGCCCAAGGAAGATTTTTTAGCCTTGTATTATCCATAGTACATCAGACACAACATCCAAAAAGATCACCCTCTTTAGTTTCAAAGAGGCAAGTAGTGTGATCAAGGTATGTTTGGAATCCTCCTTGAGTAGTGGTCGAAAATATTGGTTTGAGCACTAATGTTCATCATTGTGATATAAAAAAGGGCCTATGGGTAGTACATACTCGCTAGCTTAGAGTACCTGGTTATGTTTTACTTGTAATGAAATGTCTTGTCTATGAATGTTAAACCTACAACCATAAATTTTCCCATAAAATTTGAGTATATGGAGGAGACTTTCCTATCATAAAATACTACTTGAAACGAAGGAAAAAAATGAACATAAAAGAAATACTCATGACGAAGTCTACCAATGTTAGTAACAGATGGGTATCACTTCAATATAAGAACAATAATAGTTAGGTTAGATTTATCAGTTGCGAGTGTCAATAATAGTTGGGATAGCAAAAAATTGTAGTAGATAGAGAATCATCCATGATAGAGTTAAAACAACTAGTTGTTAGTATAGGGAACCATAGTGTAGGTAACCAAACCAAATTAGTAACAGATAGTGTAGAGACAATGCCAGTAATGGATAGTGTAGGAATAATGTCATAATGGGTTGGCTGACCAAAAAACTCATATTTTGAACCAAGCCTCCAACTAAAAAATTGATAACATTAGCAACCCTGATGACAATAAAAATATATATTTGGGGTGTCCAAAACCCGTGTTGTGCTATATAGCTCATTGCGATCATTTTTTTGAGCTAATCATTTTGCTATATTGCACCCAAGAATTTTTTTGGATTCTTAATAAAAATAGTAAATCCTAAATTTATACTTCTATTTTTAGTAAGTTAGTAGAAGTTCAAATAACACCAAAATGGTTGGTGGTACTCATGGAGACAAAAAGGAGGTAGAGTAATCCAACTCTTTGGAACACATAAGAACCAAACTTAATTCCCTTTTTGAAACCATGCAATTTATGAAGGATGACAAAAAATATTTAAGAAGTGACTACTTTAGCTCGAAAGCCAACTTTGAAGAATGTTTTTTAGATCTTGAGGTAGAGATTAAGGATGGTCCAAAGGTGTTTAAGCATCATGATACTGGACCTCTTGGTTATGGAAAACGTATCCATAAGGACTAGGAAGGCCTTCAAAATTTCTTCAACAAAGACACTCCCTTTAAGATCCTCAAATTGGACTTTCCTGTGTTTAATGGATAGGATGCAAATGGGTGGTTATGCCATGCAAATATATTTTTTAAACTTCACAATATATTTGAGTCTCAATTACTCATTTTTTCCCTAATGAGTATGAGGAATTTGTAGGAGAATTAACCAAATTGTGACAAACCTCTATAGTTCATGGCTACAATTTGAAATTTTGGTTAATAGGACTAAGGGATTGAATGAAGGATTTTTCCTATTTGTTTCATCTATGGCTTAAAGGATGATCTCAAGGTTGAGGTCAAGATGTTTAAACCATAAGCTATGATGTAGGCCATAAGATTGGCACAATTGGCTAAAGAAACATTTTTAGCTCAAATAAGAATATCTAAATTTCCACAAGCTTAACCCTCTCTTCCTTCCAAGTTCATATCCAATATTGAACTTAAAACTACCCCTACAAGCATTTGACTACCAAAGAGATGGATGCTTGAAATACACAAGGTCTATGTTATAATTATGATGAAAAATATTCACAAGGGCATAAATGCATAAAAAAGAAGCTATTTTTTGCTAGATGTTGAGGAGGTAGTCAATAGTGAACAACTTGATGATGATGTAGAACCTGCAAAGGAACCACCTCAGGACAAGGGTGGCACACAAGAAGATCCCCAGCCCAAGAAATTTATTCATTGTCTTGCAAGGATTACTACCCCATAGACAATGAAAGTAGCAGGTTTCGTCAAAGACCAACATCTTATCATTTTCATTGATTCAGGAAGCACACACAACTTTATTGATCCTCAAGTCACTAAGCAAGCCAATTGTTACATACATACTCGTAATGCCTTTGAGATTATGGTGGCAAATGGTGAAATCTTTCCTTGTAAACGCAACTACCATAATATTAAGTTTAAGATAAGGCATTATGAACTCAAAATAGATATGTTTGCTCCTCATGTAAGGGAATGCAATTTTGTGCTAGGATCTAAATGGTTAGGCTCTTTGGGAACCATCACCTAAAACTTTACAAAATTATGGATGTTGTTCTTGTAGAAAGGTCAGTCCTACACTCTTAATGGTTCACAAGCCACATCTTCATAGGTTATTAGTTCCAACCGTATGGAGAAGTTGTTTAAAAATATTCTCATGGGGTAATTGCTAATATATTTTCCATACAACCCCATCCTTTAGTAGAGGATAAACTTTTTGATGATTTGCAACTTTTTTTTTAAACTAAGCATGATTTGGTTTTTGTAGAACTGGCCAAATTACCACCCCATCACTTCAATGATCATGTCATTCCATCGGTACCCAGGAGTTTACGCCTAACATCAGGCCTTACCAATAGCACCATGCACTTAAGTCAAAAATAGAGAAATTGGTATAGGAATTCTTAAAAGCGTGTCATTTGACCTAGTAACAATCCTTATTCTTCTCTAGTGTTACTGGTTTACAACAAAGATAGATCCTAGAAATTGTTTATTTCTGGAACCTCTCATTGCAGGCGAACGCTCTTGAGAACGACCGTTTCCATGGTAAGCCCAGGCCCAAACCCAAACAGAACTCCCAAATCCAATCCTTCCACGGTGGTCGCACACGGACACGCACTCGATGTTGGTAAAATTATCAGAATAAAATGGTTATGTTGGCTGCAAAAATGATGAACATGGAGGACGTAGAAGCATTCAGAAAGTCTCACAGGGCTCATGGCCCCGCTTCCATCCTCGCCATCGGCACAACTACTCCCAATATCGTGTATCAAAGCACCTATCACGACTACTATTTCCACATCAACGAGCATAAAACCGATCTGAAGGAGAAGTTCAGGCGAATTTGTAAGTTATTTTAGCTTTTAATCAATTCTTCGGTGGGTTAAAGATGATGTTAAAGGAATATTGTATAATGCAGGTGAGAAATCGATGATAAAGAAGAGGCACATGCGTTATACATTATTCCCGGCAGGCAATCAAGGAGTGGGGGCGGCGGCTGTCACCTGCGTTATACAATATTCCTTTGAAATGAACATTAACCCGCCGAAGAAATGATTAAAAGCTAAAATAACTCTCAAATTCGCCTGAACTTGTCCTTGAGATCGGTTTTATGTTCGTTATTCGTGATGCGGAAGTAGTAGTCGGGGTAGGTTCTTTGATTCACGATATTGGGAGGAGTAGCGGTGTCGATGGCGAGGATGGAAGCGGGGCCATGAGCCCTCTGAGCCTTCCTGAATGCTTCCACGTCTTCCATGTTCATCATCTTGGCAGCCAACGTATCAATACGCTGAATGGCGTCACAATTGTAGTAATGACACAAGCACGTTGTAGAAGCTATAAAATCCTTTCCGACATTCCCACTTGAGGTATTTATAATCGCTTTTGATGTCTTTTGTGGGTTAGTTGGACTAATTTGCCTTAATTTAATGGATGTAACAGAGATTGTGGATCATAAAATAAATCGTCGTTCAGATCAGCAACAGCGGATCCTTTTTCTTCATTGCGCACTATTCAAATCCATAGTAACCATGGAAAACCTTATTATCCTGCAGAGAAAAAAACAAAATTTGAGAACCAAGAAGTAAATAGTAACCATGGAAAAGCTTATTATCCGGTAGAGAAAAAACAAAATTTAAGAATCAAGTAAAGTTTAAGATGATTAATTTACTTAGCTATGGAAGCGTGCGCATCTTTCAAAGTAAGTGAATCTTTTCGTATTTCTATTTAAAATCGAAGCATCCAAATATTTAACGTATATGTTTTTTTTTACAAGGTTTCATTCCTCATGTTTTAATAAATGGTTGTGTTATTTTTTATTGATAAGTGTAATTTTTTATTTTATAAAATGTTATGGTTTGGAAGGTACTTCTCACCCGTATGTCACAGTATATAGGTTTATCACACTAACCAAAAAAAATATAATAAATTGTTTTAAAAGAAACTAATTCTTAATTTTTTATTTTAGGTTAATTTGTATAACTATTTGTCAAATAATAATTATTATTATTTATTGGATTTGAAGCCAATAATTAAAACATAAAGAAATTAGTTTAAGTCAATAAAAAATAAAATTAGTTTAGTTTTAGTTTAAGTCAATAAAAAAAAAATTATAAATATTATTACCTATGTTCAATGTTTAATTATAAATTTAAAAATTGAATGATAATTAGAAACATAAAAATAATAATAAAATTTTAATGATAATTAAAAATATATTAAAAAAAAAAAAAAGTTAAATGATGATTTGATTTTTGTTAATATTTGGTTAGTGTGAGAAACTCCTACCTGTAACCAATGCACAGGGTTGAGCAGTCTCCTCCCAACTATGATCCCTTGTAAATCCGAGAGCTATACTTATCAATAGGGAATTTAACACACACCCACCACACACCCACCCCCTCACACACTCACCCATATCGCGGTTTGAACTTTGGACCTCTCGAAGAAAATCCAAAGCCCCAATTGTTGTGCTGTCCCTTAGGACTATCAAAAATTGTAGGTTAGTGTGAGAAAGCCCTATGACTAACGTATAGGGCTGAGAAGTCTCCTCCCAACCATGACCCCTTGTAAAGCCGAGACCTATGCTTATCAATAAGGAATTTAACACATAGCCTTTGTATCCATCTTTGCATTGAAGAGGTTCGAACAATGGACCTCCTATTCAACAAGGACAGGCTCACCTTCTTCTCTTGCGCTACAAGGACAGAAACATAATTAACAAATTATTAAAGTATTAAAAAATAAATAATATTATATTACAATATTGTCATATTATCTATCAACCACTCCTTTGGATACAACTCCAAAATACTTGACTCCATATTATTCTAATCATACTACATGTATGATGAAATGGAATAAAAATGAATTGTAGAGGTTTTATTCATGAAGCCTCCCTCTAAAACAATATAGATGTAGCTATATATAATTTTGATTTAATGATAACAAGATTTAAGATTTAGTTTATCCCCTAAACTATTAAAGTACTAACTAGATTCTTTTCCTTTTTATCTTGTACTAAATAACAAAAAAAACAAAGAATAGAAATTGATTTTTGTAAGTAGCGGATAGGTCTAAAACCTAAATGCAAAAGTGAAAATATGAAAGTTAGAAAGTAATTGATTCTACCATAAAGGCAAAAGTACTACCGATCTTGTAAAAGTGCTACCAACACTACTACATCCTAATGACACTTTTTCTTTCCTATAAAAAATTGAAAAATAAGAAATCAGTGGTAAATGAGTCTTCCTAAGTTGGAGCAGAATATTAGGCTTCCTTGGCCAACATTAGACCCTTGCTTAGGTAAGATATCAAGAGTGGTAGAATTATAAAACCTTGGATTAAATACTTAGTTGCAAAAGCATCACTAAGGTGGCAATAATGTTGTTAATGCTTTTTTCTTATAGAAATCACTTTTCCTCTCTATGACTATATTGAAAACAAAGAGTAATGTTGTCATTGGACCTATAATCCAATGGCACTTTTGCTTAGAAGTGTAGCAAAATGAAATTAAATGCAATGTTAATAAAATGATGACTAAAATAAGGAAGGTTCTTAACCATGAATTATAAAGACCTGCTAAATGATAAAAAACAAGAAGGTTAATCAATGCAATTTAGTAATGATAAAGGGATGAAATAAAATAACCACAAAAATGATGATCACAAGAAATTAGTATAACATAAAATTAAAGCCTAGAGTTGTAAAAGCAAATAAGAGAAAGGAGCACAACTCCAAAGCATACTTGTTGTTCAAAGAAGCTAAGGTTGATTCCACTTATTTTGGAAGCTTGATTAAATCTTATTGGTTTCCTGAAGACACTTGAGAGCTTGAATTTCTTGATTATTGAGAGCTTGTATTCCTAAAGAATCCTTTTAGAACATTATGGTAATATTTTGGCATAATATTACCATGAATGAAAATGAATTTCTTTGAATATAGATGAAATACAATAGAATTTTATTGCATTACATAATACCATTGATATGAAAATGTGGTATAGATTTTCTAACCACAAAAGGTCATGGATTAGGCTCTCCTAAGTACTAGCTTCATAAAAATTTGTATATCCTTAAGGGAAGGATTGCATCGAAGGTGATATGATTGGAGATGGTAAGAATTTAAAATTTAAAATGGGATCAAGTTTCATAAATGTATGAATATTAAAAAAGACAATTATTAGGCTTAAATTTTTTGTTAGAGCTATGAATAAGATCTTAATGATTATATCCATTAGTGGTGGGTGGCTTAGAAGGTACTAGGTATAATTTTTTTTTATAAAAGCATTGGAGGATAGTAGCATTAATGTCACTAGTACTCTAGTGCTTTTGCCAAAATGATTGATTCTTTTTTAAATTTACATGGTAGAATCGATAGCCGCCATGAATCCGAGAAGGTTGTCTAGTTTTTATGGCTACCACAGTATTCTGCGTTGCCCACCCTGAAAGTCGTTACATAGTTCTTCATGCAGTCCGTCCTTATAACCACCATGTCACAATCATTTTAAACCTTTTACGCTATTAAAAATACTAGGAAAGGGACATGCATTGCGAGTTGCCAAAATGACTATTGGTAATAAAATTTAGGTAAAACACGATGAAAAGTAAAATTTATGTAAAAGCACTGCTTGAGATGTGTACACGTGCTTTCATTCATGACCCAATTCTTTTGCTTCTAGAGTAATAAATACTCTTATTTTTGTATTGAAGATGATTCAATTTGTTTAATTGAGTGGTTGATTGATGAAGAGATTAGAAAATTTGAATATTAATGATATGCTCAAAATTAAATGTATATTTATCCCTTTTTTATGCATTTATTGCATAATAAATTCATCAATAATTAACATAGATACCCCAATTTTACAATAGAAATATCTATTGTTTGCTTATGCTAGTGATGTAAGAAAATTGGTGCTCTAATTATTTACTTTCAAATAATATTAAATTTTATATTTTAGATAGCATTAAATGTTATTGTACGGTAGTGTGCCACCTTGTGTTTTAGAGGAAAAATCAAGTTAGACAAAGAAAACTCAACTTGATTATTATACATAATGGTGTGGTGGTCAAGAATCGAATATGGACAACAAAATTTGTTGAAGGTAGTTGAGGAGGGTAAAAGGGTTGGAGACTAGAAGTGAAGATATTTTCATTATGAAGAGGAAAAAATAAGAGATCAAAAGCATAAAAAGCTATGAATTATGCAATGTTCCAACACACATGTCCACCACACTTAGCCAATTAAGTGAGATCACCCATAGTTGAGGGAGAAGCATGAGCATAAGTATGAACCAAAAAATAAACTTTGTAGACACCTCAAAAAGTGTGCCAAAAGTAATAGGCCATGATTTTGTGCTATGACAACACTATTACACTAACACATTTGCACAGTAGTTGTGATTTTATTATTAGAAATGTTACCATAACTCAAGTAGTGCTTTAAATACCTGATTTTACTTTTTCTACCTAATGAATCTTTTGTGTTGGGGTTACACTTTTGCCTACTTTACATTATTATTATGTTTCTCTTCATTTTTAAAGCTGATGCAAA
This sequence comes from Wollemia nobilis, assembly GCA_028583015.1. Lineage (NCBI taxonomy): Eukaryota > Viridiplantae > Streptophyta > Pinopsida > Araucariales > Araucariaceae > Wollemia > Wollemia nobilis. Next base: position 353,599 of record JAQPPZ010000054.1, on the reverse strand, counting down.
TAGATTTTCTAGCTATGGATGTAAGAGTGGTTAAGGTACTTAGTTTCTAGGAGTGATTATCTTATACATTAGAGACCACTCAGGGTCTCCTAGGGTTGCATACCATGATCTACTAATAAAATTGAGGCTATATCACATAGCCTTGATGCCAAAGATAGAGTTTGGTAGGGCTATCTTGACAACATTGGAAATGCATTAGTATTAGAAAATAAATACCTTTGAACATCACATAGGAGAAATAAAATTGATACTCAATGATGTTTAGAGGATCCTAAGGATTCCCATCAAGAGCACCTATGTTCAAATTAGTCAATATAAGAGGTGTTTTCTAGAGAGACTAATGGAAGATGTAAACTTTCTAATTGTAAGATTAGGTATTGACAACAATATCACTTACACTATGGGTACTTGGAAATATAGACCATACTCCCGTGCGCCATGGTTTAAGGTGTTTTGATTGGTGATACTAGCTATAGCATGGTCCACTAGGGGTTTGGAGAGGTGATGGATGATATGCATAACTAATAGATAGTATTTATATAGGGTATTATATTGTTGGTATGTATATATTGATCACTATAGAGGATGGTCTATAGAGGCAAGAGAGGCCTCAATTGTTGCATATTTCTTCTAGTATGGGTTTGGAGCATAGAGCCATTATGAGTCATCTAGGAATACCAAGGCAAGTGGTATATTATGAGGCATTTATGGCCAATAAATGGGGCTAACATTTTGAGGTAGAGAAAAAGATGCCCAATAGGGGCCTGGTGGTAGTCAAAAATGAGGGTGATGGATAATCTATGATTGAAGCAGATCATATAGAAACTATATAAGCATAATTTAGGTTAGCATGAAGATGCCTTCCATCTAACTCATGTTAGGTGACTTAGATGGATAGAAGGACCATGAGGAGAGTGGAACCTTTATTTTTTTTATCATTTGGTATATTAATTTAGTATGAGGTATGGAATCCTAGGAGGGCTATGTTAGTTCTAATAATTCACTAGTGAGAAAGGGTTCAAGCCAATGTTAGAAATAAATTCATATACTAAGGTTGTTGGCTATGTCCCAACCATTCTAGACATATGGAATGATGATATTAATTTTAGCAATATATATTAATAATGGTATAAAACCATCAAATCCAATAGGATGATCATCAATGGGTATTACTATGGGAGTATTGGAGGTTGAGCATGGTGTGATAGGTAGTTCTATTTTTGGTTCATCGATATAGATATTATTGGAGATAATTAGAGGCATAGTCATAGATAATAGTAGTGGCAATAATTGTAAGACCACCACTTCTAGAAATATTAATGAGCATAATAGGTAAGGTAGGATGGAGTACATCACCCATATTTATCATCAAGATAGAGTTAGATACCTTAGCTAAACAAGTGGTAAGCCTAAATAGTGCACTAGAAGACACTCAGATTGAGGTAGTAGCATAGGCAAAAAAGCAAGATTGGCTAGTAGGACAATTATGGGGAAGTAGTAGACTATTTAGGGCATGATTGTAGAATACGACATAGTGACAACAATAGATATTATAGTAGTAGTAGGAGTCATGTGTTGTAGATATTACTAGAACATTTAGCATTGGTTTAGAGGGACCTATAGGTAGAAATCAAGTGTAGAATATTATAAGGTAGTATATCATGCAGTTGTCCTAATTGATAGGCACCTACCATCACTAACAAGGATATAGTCATGGACCAAATCTTGGTCTATGAAACACCAGTCATAGTGGTTGGTAAGGATGCCATCACATATAGAAGGAGGAGGACCTATAAGAGCACCAAACATAGGCTCCTAGAGCTACTCGTAGGAGTGTTGTGTTAACTTTTGAGTGTATATTATTGTTTCATGATGATGATTATACATTATATGACATGATGTATAGATAATTTATCCTTATATATATAAAAATTGATATTTGGGATTCATTGATGTTGTTTTATTAATGTGTGCATTTGATTTATGATATATGTTATTGCTATGTTTAATTACTTTATGGTTGAGGGTTAATTAATGTTTATGATGATAAACTAAGGAGTAATTTAAAGTGACTATGAGATACAATTATGATTAATATTTTTGTAGGATGAGAAATGTATGAGGTAACTATGATTAATGCATAGTGATTAAGGAATAATGAGTAGTTAAATGATGATGTTATGGTGCATTAAATTAAATTAATGGTGTATAGTTAATCATGATTAAATGCACAAGTGATAAGATAATTAGATTAGACTAAAATGATGATATGATGATTAGCTCTCAAGATTTTCATGATAGATAGAGAATAGATGCATGATAGATTGATGACCCAAGGGATATTGGATACTTATCAAAGGAATTAATAGGATACAAATATATATAGCTATGTATTATTTTAGAATTTCCCAAGGGTACATTAGTTGGTATTAAAATAAGAGATACATACATAGTTATATACAACTATGTATAGCTATATACAAATATTTGATTAGAGATTTACCTAGAGGACTTAGTTTTTCCTAGAAGACTTATCTTGGAGATTTTCCCAAGGGAAATTTAGTTAGTTTTTCCCTTAGGACTTATAGTTAGCTTTAGGGTTTACCTAGGAGGAATTTAGTTAGTTTTTTCCTTAGTATTATTGGTTAGCTTTTGTATTTCCCAAGGGGTCTTTAATTAGCTTTTTTTTTAAGAACTTTTGGTTAGCATTAATATTTGGTCAAGTACAATTTAGTTAGTTTTTCTTGAAGGACTTCTAGTTAGCTTGCTATGATACAAAATATGTACAAAAATGATGATAAAATATTTATCTTTAAAAAATATCTAAAGAAATTCTACTTGGTATATAGGACTTCTAATTTAGGTTTTTCCATAGGTATTCTTATTTGGGTTTTACCATAACACTTTTTATTGAGCTTTGATATTTGTCTTTACACAAATGCATAAAGGACATCCAGTTGATTTGATTTACCTTGTATAGTAATGTTATAAAGGACTTGTAATTGATTGATGTGATAACGAATGATGCCCTTAATTAGGAGGAAAATTTTATTATTGGACTATTTTCTCCATGCATGGTGGTACATGGGAGATAAGAGATGATGTAATTGATCTTGTTATCAGCACCCATAAACCTTGTAGTATTCATCATGTAGCAAGTGATTGATGAGATGGAAGAAATTGATTTGATTGACCTTACCATATTAGTACCCTATAAATCTTATTGTATTCATCATGTGAAAAGGGGTTTATACCTATAAGACTTGATGAAGATAAATATTGAAGTAAATTTAGGTTTATGCATAGCGGCTATTTATCGCCAAATTGGCTAAAATTAGGATTTTTTTAAATATGAAACTGTCTAATATTTGGGACCCTTTTTTAAAATTTGAAACTGGCTAATATTTGGGACCCTTGACCAGGGCCCATTAGCAAAACAATTATGGGTGCAAATTTGTTTTTGGGTTGATTCATCCCAATTTTACAATAATTTGACCATTTTAAGTTTAAATTTCCAACATTACCCCTAATAAAAGTGAACCTTCTACATGTGTTTGGATACTATTTGCTTGGATTTTGAAACTGATTTGCCAAATTTTTATAAATACATTTTTGGACCAACCCCTTACGCATAACCCTAGGTAAATTATATTAGAGAGATAAATTGTAATAAATTGATATTGTACAAAACTATATTGACTTGCAATATGAGATTAGGAAGATCTACTTGCATAAATCATCTACTGAATGATACTGAACTATCATAACTAGGATCATAATTTGAATCATTGTGGATCTCTAAATCGATATACAATAGGTAGTCCAAACAAAGATAGGCACATGCATGTATGTAATGACCCAAAATCGCTACTTAAAAAATACTCAAGAGTGTTAATATATATTTTTTGTGTGTGAAAATTACATAAATATGATATTCCAAATTCCATTTTACATAGAGCTTAACTACTCTTGTCACTAACCATTGAGAATACTTTTCCTTTAGGGCTTCAACCCAAGAACATGCAAGATACCACTCAGCATGTACATTCGAGCTACAACTCATAGTGTAAGATTTTTGTTTGAGCTCTAACTCAAACATGGATTACAATCCTTAAGCTTCGATCCCATTGATCTCCAACTCAAAAAAATACCAAGTACCATATAATATTCCATTACTATAGTAATTGTATATTGAAGCATTCACATGTGGTTGTAAAACCAGTCATTTGCTGAATTGAAATATAGTTTCCTTCATATATCCATATTAATGAAAACCAAGCATGTTCATTAAACAAAGCATATACATCATTGCTTCATGAGTATTTGAGAATACATATCCATCATTTATTTAAGAAAAATCTTATTGGAAAGTAAATAATATCTATAGAAAATACCATTTGCAAAACACAAGATAACCGTTCAAAGCATATTTCTTGGGAACCCTGACAATTGCAGATTAAAGCATTCACATGTGGTTGTAAAACCAATCATTTTCTAAATTGTAATATATTTTCCTTCACATATCCATCTTAATGAAAACTAAGCATGTTCATTAAACAAAGCATATAAATCATTGCATCATAAGTATTTGAGAATACATATCCATCATTCATTTAAGAAACATCTCATTGGAAAGTAAATAATATCTATAGAAAATACCATTTGCAAACCACAAGATAACGGTTCACAACATATTTCTTAGGAACCCTCATGTGGAATAAACCCACCCTCCAAAAATACTTCATCATATTTTATAATATCAACATTCCAAATTATAGTAGCATAAAGAACTTTCATAGTTCCTTTTTCAAATCATCAATACAAATTAAGGATTCACAAAATTCCTTCTTTCCAATATTTATAAATAGAATCACATATAAACCCTCTAAACCTTATGTTCTCATACTATTATAAAATAATCGTTGAAATAATATTATAGGAGTCTATGGGGAATACTCTATATTTCCTCGAGTTAAGACTCAATAAAATATCTCCTCATTCCTTCAAGAATGTGTCTTTTCTTTCATTCTTTCCTTTATTATACAAATTGCACATAACATTGTTTATAGTGAGATCACCAAATCTAACCAAGGTTACCATATCGAAATGTCGTTCTATGAGAAAACCATACTCCTTCCCAAAAGACATACTAAGGGGGGGTTCATTTTTCTCATATTGACCTATTCTTTTTCATATATTCATTAAATCATGAAAGAAAGATTACCCTTTTTATTTTTCTCTTTTCTATAGGACAAACCAATCCATATAATATTATTCTATTCTAAAAAAAAAAATTTGTCATTAAATTTCTAATATAGTTATAAAAGAGTGATTAATTTATCAACTTTAGATCTCTTCAAAGAATCTCTTCAAAAGGAATGAATAACTAATTGTGCTCATGAATGACCTTAGGTTCATTTATTAGTTTTCATAAAATGTTACTTCTAAGGTTGGATATGTGGATGAAAACCCTTATATCCTATACCTCATATCAAGAGTTATTTTGTATATTTACAAGATAATTACAAGATAATTTATACATCTTCAAAATTTATAGAAAAATATAAGAGGTCCTTAAAATAGCATGGTACTTCTTCCCTATTTCATATATTTATTAAATCATGAAAGAAATATTACCCTTTTTATCTTTCTCTTTTCTAGAGGAGAAACCAATCCATTTAATATTATTCTATTCTCAAAGAAGAGATTTGTCATTAAATTTCTAATATAGCTTTAAAAGAGTGATTAATTTATCAAATTTAGATCTCTTCAAAGAATATATTCAAAAGGAATAAATAACTAATTGTGCTCATGAATGACCTTAGGCTCATTTATTAGTTTTCACAAAACGTTGCTTCTAATGTTGGATATGTGGATGAAAACCCTTATATCCTATACCTCATATCAAGAGTTATTTTGCATGTTTACAAGATAATTACAAGATGATTTATACATCTTCAATATTTATAGAATACTATTATTCTCATACTCCTTCCCAAAAGACATACTAAGGGGGGTTCATTCTTCTAATATTGACCTATCCTTTTTCATATATTCATTAAATCGTGAAAGAAAGATTAGCTTTTTATCTTTCTCTTTTCTAGATGAGAAACCAATCCATTTAATATTATTCTATTCTCAAAGAAGAGATTTATCATTAAATTTCTAATATAGTTTTAAAAGAGTGATTAATTTATCAACTTCAGATCTCTTCAAATGATCTCTTCAAAAGGGATGAATAACGAATTGTGCTCATGAATAACCTTAGGCTTATTTATTAACTTTCACAAAACGTTGCTTCTAATTTTGGATATGTGGATGAAAACCCTTATATTATATACCTCATATCAATATTTATTTGGCATGTTTACAAGATAATTACAAGATAATTTATACATCTTCAAAATTTATAGAACAATATAATTCTAGTACTCCTTTCCAAAAGACATACTAAAGGGGTTCGTTCTTCTCATATTGACCTATCCTTTGTCATATATTCATTAAATCACGAGAGAAATATTACCCTTTTATCTTTCTCTTTTCTAAAGGATAAACCAATCCATTTAATATTATTCTATTCTCAAAGAAGAGATTTGTCATTAAATTTCTAATATAGTTTTAAAAGAGTGATTAATTTATCATCTTCAGATATCTTCAAAGAATCTCTTCAAAAAGAATGAATAACTAATTGTACTCATGAATAACCTTAGCCTTATTTATTAGTTTTCACAAAACGTTGCTTCTAAGGTTGGATATATAGATGAAAACCCTTATATCTTATACCTCATATCAAGAGTTATTTTGCATATTTACAAGATAATTACAAAATAATTTATACATCTTCAAAATTTATAAAACAATATAAGAGGTTATAAGAGGTTCTAAAGATAGAATATTGTACATGTTTACAAGATAGTTATAAAATAATTTATACATCTTCCATATTTATAAAACAATATACGAGGTTCTTAAGATAGGATGGTACTCCTTCCCGTATCCCTTAGTTATCAAAACATTTCAAATTCAACCCATTCAACTTAACCATAATCAAACATAACCAATCAAAACATTGAAATTGATTCAAATTCAACCGATTCAACTTAACCATAATCAAAACTAGCCAGTCAAACAATCGAATTCTGGCTCGTCAACTATACACAGTCAGCGCTCACCTACTAGCGGTCTGGTCTTCAAGTATAAGATGACCAACACCGTGTGGATATATAGAGAGGGGAGGTTTCCCTATTATAGTGTTTACCACATGCTCCAGCGTGGAGCATGTGGTATAATAGCCTCCTATACAAACAAAAGAAAAGCTTTCAACCTCAATTACCATCAACCCTCGAATGCAGACAATCAAAGTTGTCAGAGCTTTTTGAAAAGGAAGTCCTACCACGTGTTGGGTTCTCAGCGTAGACGTATGGGACATTGGCTAATGTTTTATTTTTGGATTCTTCATCACCTGCGCACGCCGGTACAGCACAGGCATCACGACGGCTTCCAAAACCAGATGCATCCAGCTTCTAGTTCCCAATTTCAGCAAGGTATGAAACAGATTCTGTCAGGGATGATTTAGCAAATGTGAACTTGCTATGGTGCTAAGACAAGTGATAGTGGCTAGGAGTTGAATGGATCCGGTGATTTTTTTTTTATATAAATAGTGGGTATGTCGCAAGCGACTAATCAATGATGACATAAGACAACTGAAAATAGTTCGCTAACATCTCCCGGAGACCATAAACTCGGTCAGATAATAAAAACATCAGTGGCGAACCCAGTGAACTCTACTCAATATTAAAAAGTGTTAAACGACAGCTCAAGGTTATAGACACGTCCGTCCCTTGCTATAATCGAAATCGGAAGTAGACCAATCGCAGAAGGGAGAAATCGACCTTCCGACATGTATTAAAATGTAATTTCAGACGTATAGCTTACATAGTAGACACAGAGGTCGATTTGATTATGGGTGATCTGAAAAGGGGTAAACCGGATTCAATCATGATCAAATCCAATACTGCATGTTTCTAACAATTGAAAATGACCATCGTATTTTCAAACGATATGTCCCTAACTAATAGTCAATGACTATTTTAAAAGGTTAGTCCAAACTAATTATTAGTAAATAAAACTAGTTCTAAAAGAAGAACTACGATAGGAGACTCTGACCTGCTATTGCAAACTTACTTCCAGGTGTCCACCCTCTTGCACTCCTTGCTTACCTCCAAAATACTCCTCCTCAACTTCCACTTCGTGCTCGCTCTTCTAAACCCTTCATGGTAGATTTAAAGAACTTTCTCCCCCGACAATAAAATATGCTTCATATAAATTAATTCATAAATTCCCATCCTCCCATGTGGGAGGGGAATCAATCAATTAATTTTATAATCAGAAGGGGTCCAAGAAAAGATAAGGTGATGGAGCTTATTTTGTTTGTGCTCTTTTTTTTAAGGGTATTACAAATTAAAAACTGTTAAGAGTTTGGAAGAAGTTTCAAGTGGAGATAAGGTGAATGACCTTATTTTGGTTTGTTTTTTCTCTTTCTACAAACATTCCACATATAGCACTGTTAAGGATAAGAAAGGGGAATCTCCTCTAATAATTAAAATAATTTTTTTTATTGTTAGATAAAGCTAGTATTTTTGGTCCAATCAGATTTAGAAAAATCAAAACACTTTATTGCATTCCAAATTTAAAAAGAATTTAATTAATTTAAATATGATTTAATCAAATTAAATTTTAGAACATTATTTCTTAAATTTTATCTTTTACAAAAAATTATCAAAATCATTTAATCAAAGCTAGATCACAATAATTATGTTAACATTGTGATTGATCATAATTATTAGTTCTTATTTATATTTCATCATCAAATATTATCCCTTCATCCATGCGATACTTGTTTCTGAAACAAGCAAACCATTAGTAACACCATATCAAATGAAATGAACGAATCATGATCAGGTATTAGCAAATCCTACTCTAAATATAAAATCTTCATTACTAAATACAAAGTCCATGTAATTGGATAGAAATTCTATGTTGAATACAAAATCCATAGTATTGGATACGAAGTCTGTATCTAAATATAGAGTACATACTATTGCATATAAATTTTATAAAGTCCATATTAATGTATGTAAAGTTCATATTATTGTATGCAATGTTTATATCTAAATATAAAGTCTATGCTATCGCACACCAAATCTATGCCACTTAGAAGGCCTTCCAAGGAGGTTCGTGATAATGTAGGCAAATATGAAGTGAAGCAAACACAAGAAAGTAGCAAGAAGTAACTAAAAACAAATAGGTAGTTAATGTAGACTTAGAAATTATGTATTTTAATATCCATTATGTTCATTTATTTTTAATTTTTTTTTTCTATCAAGCATGGCAAGGGAGTAAGTACATGAACCATGCTTGATGGTTAAAATATATGGACCTAGCCAATAGGGATTAATTTTACCTTTGATCTAGGTTTTTCAATCCTATGCTTTTGACTCTCTTTGAGGGCAACATCACAAAATATAAAAGAATAAGATTGTAACTTTTAAGGCATGAATTCACTTTTCTCAAGTAGTTCTAGGTGGCTGAGATGGCCAAGATGAGTTCATCTCTAACTTAGGATTTCTATAATAAAATATGAAAGTAAGGAACCTCTAGATCAAAAGAAAATATTATTTTAATTTCATAGAGTAAGGTATAATATGTCACACTAGTGGAAGATTGAATACTAGTGTGGTATACCCATACGGTTGGATACAATTAGAGATGCCAATATCTACAAATTTTGCTAAATATCTTTTTCAGGATTTTTAAAAGACTCTTGTTAGAAGATTCAACTTTGTCATTACCTTGAGGATAATAAGGCATATACCATTTGTGCTAAATGTTGTATTTAACATATATTTTGTGATATCCTTATTCTTGAAGGGTGTTTCATTGTGAAATATTAAAACAAAAAGAATGTCAAGATGGTTAAGGATGTGGTTGAGGATAAACTTGAAGAGTTGGAATATAATGGTTGAGGCTAAAAGCATGGCTTTGATATACTTGGTGAAGTACTCAATAGCTATGATAATGAACTTGTGTCCATTAGATAATATAGGGTTTATCTTCCCAATGGTTTCTAAGCCCCAAATGAAAAAATACCAAGGAGAAGTCAATAATTAGAGAGCATGGGAACGATCATGAATAATTTTATCATGATTATGATGCTTATCACATTGCTTTACATAGCCATAAGAATTATTTTCTATGGAGATCCAATAATAATCCATATATAGGATTTTATTTGTGATGTTAAGACCATTAAAGTGACCACCACATGATCCACCATGGGCCTCTTTAATTACTATTTGGACTTTGGTTAATTCTAAGAACCTAAATAAAATGCCATCAAGAGTGTGGTGGTCTAAAATACCATCAATGATGACATGACTATAGGTTCATCTCTTAATTTTCTTGTGCTCATTGTGGTTCAAACCATTTGGTAAAGTTTCATCCTCAAGGTAAGCAAAGATATCCTTATACCAAGGATTAAGGAATGGAGCTACTTCTATAAAAAATACTCCTAGAGGAAACTAGATAAAATCTAAGGTTGAAGGCTCCTTGATTTATAGAATGATAATTGTGGTTTGCTGATGCAGGAGCATCCAGTGGCAGCAGAGCAATCTTGTATCAGAAAGAAAATTCTAAGTGTTCAGCCTTGGTGCCGTGATATCACGACAAAAAAAGTGTCACGATATCTTGACATGTCACGTTTTCATGACTCAAGAAGGAGAGAGAAAGAAAAGGAGGAAAATGACGCTATATTGTGACATGTCACGTTATCACGACCAAAAGAGGAAAGAGAAGGCACGGAGGAAAGTTGTCATGACATCACGACCAAAACAGGAGAGAGAAGGCGCAGATATCGTGACATGTCATGTTTTCACGATTCAAGAAGGAGAGAGAAAGAAAAGGAGGAAAATGTCACGATATCATGACATGTCACGTTATCACGACCAAAAGAGGAAAGAGAAGGCATGGAGGAAAGTTGTCGTGACATCACGACCAAAACAAGAGAGAGAAGGCATAGAAGAAAAATGTTACGATATCGCGACATGTCGCATTATCGCGACTCAGGAAGGAGAGAGAAAGGAAAGGTGGAAAATGTCACGATATCGCGACAGGTCACATTATCATGACCAAAATAGGAGAGAGAAATCCAAAGGAGAAAGTGTCACGATATCACGGTAGGTCGCATTATCGTGACCCAAAGAGGAGAGATAAAGCTCGAAGAGAAAGTGTCACGATATCGCAACATGTCGCATTATCGCGACTAGAAGGCAAGATGAAGAGTAGAAGAGGAAAATGTCACGATTTCATGACATGTCGCATTTTCGTGACTTGCAGACAAGAAGAAGCGCAAGGGAGAAGAATGTCACGATTTCATGACATGTCACATTTTTGTGACCTGAAGGCAAGTGGAAGCGCAAGGGAGAACAATGTCACGATTTCGTGACATGTCGCATTTTCATGACCTGAAGGCAAGTGGAAGCGCAAGGGAGAACAATGTCGTGATTTCACGACATGTCACATTTTCATGACCTAAAGGCAAGAGGAAGCGCAAGGGAGAAGAATGTCATGATTTTGTGACATGTCGCATTTTTGCGACCTGAAGGCAAGAGGAAGCGCAAGGGAGAAGAATGTCGCGATTTCATGACATGTCGCATTTTCGCGACCCAAGGAGGAGAGAGAAGCATAGAGGAGAAAAAATTGTCGCGATTTCATGACATGTCGCATTTTTGTGACCAAAAGGCGAAGAAGGAGCCAAAGGAGAAAAATGTCGCGATTTCGTGACATGTCGCATTTTTGCGACCAGAAGGCGAAGAAGGAGCCGGAGAAGAAAATGTCACGATTTCGTGACATGTCGCATTTTCGTGACCAGAAGGCGAAGAAGGAGCCAAAGGAGGAAAATGTCGTGATTTCGCGACATGTCGCATTTTCACGACCAGAAGGTGAGAGAGGAGCCAGGGGAGAAAAATGTCATGATTTCGCAACATGTCACGTTTTCATGACCCGAAGAAGAAGAGAAGGCAAGGGAGCTGAAATGTTGCGATTTCGTGACATGTCATGTTTTTGCGACTCGAAGAAGAAAGTGAAGGCAAGGAAGAAAGGATGTCACAATTTCGTGACATGTCGCATTTTCGTGACTCGAAGAGGAAAGCGAAGGCAAGGAGGAAAGAATGTCACGATTTCACGACCTATCATATTTTTGTGACTCGAAGAGGAAAGCAAAGGCAAGGAGGAAAGAATGTGGTGATTTCACGACATGTCACATTTTCGTGACCCGAAGAGAAAAGAGGAGGCGAGGAAGAAAAATGTCACGATTTCACGACATGTCGCATTTTCGTGACAAGAAGGCCAGAGAAGGATCCAGAGAGAGGAAGTGTCGCGATATTGCAACCTATCGCATTTTCATGACGAAAAGGCAAGAGAAGGTGTCGAAGGGAAGAAGTGTCGCGATATCGCAACCTATCACATTTTCATGATGAAAAGGCAAGAGAAGGTGCCGAAGAGAAGAAGTGTCATGATTTCGTGACCTGTCGCATTTTCATGATGAAAAGGCAAGAGAAGGTGCCGAAGAGAAGAAGTGTTGTGATATCGCGACATGTCGCATTTTCACGATAGAAGGCAAGAGAAGGATCTTGAGAGGAAAAGTGTTGCGATATCATGACATGTCGCATTTTTGTGACTAGAAGAGAAGGGAGAGAGTGAGAAGGAAGAAGTGTCACAATATTGTGACATGCTGCATTTTTTGGGGGGGCTGCTACAGCATGACAGTGACAATGAATGGAAGTCAAGTGGCAGATGCAGAAGAATATGATAGTGCACAGAGGTCAGGTGGCAATTATAGGGGCCGTTACAGGGACATGTGGCACCAAGGCATAGGCAGCTACAGAGCGCTCTGCCCAAAGACCAAGTACATGCAGTCAACTCATTAATGCGTGGCCCAGTCATAGTTGCCAATTTTGGTAAAAGAATTGATAGCTCAGTCACGAGAGCTACGAAGAGCCGACTGCTCAAGGCTCGAGGATGGATTCAGACATTTTATATAATAATGGCTCAGAGGGTCGGGGCCTCTATAAAAATCCAAGTATTGTAATGTAAAAGGGGTCGATAAACTGCTATAACAGAATTACAGATTTGAAGGCTATAGGGTGCTATGTTTTTCTTCTAGAGGGTCGGGGCCTCTTTAAAAACCTAGGCATTGTAATGAGAGAGGAGTGCAGATTAGAGATTGCATAGTGAAGAGAGATGAAAACTAAGCCTACGGGCTAGTTCTGTAGATTTATTTTAAATCGTTGAATGAAAAAAAAAATCAGATTTTTTAGATTTGGGGGTATGCAATTTTTGGTTTGTGTCAAGTGGTATCAGAGCAAGAAGTTCCTGATCGTGTAAGCAGAGCACTGAACGTGAGGCAGCTTGCACCAGGATCTATGGTGAAGGGTCTGAGGAGAGAGAGAGAATTTCTTGCGTGTGCAGATAGATTCACCAAATGTGAGGTAGTTTGCACCAGGATCTGTGGAAGGGTGTGAGAAGAAAGAGCGGAATTTCCTGTATGTGTAAATAGATCGTCGAACATGAGGCAGTTTACACCAATATCTATGGAAGAGGAAAGAGTAGAATTTGGCACTCTATGCAGTGCTTGCAGGGGGTTTCTTGTATGAAGCCTCAGAGGAAGGAAAGTGAAACTCTGTGAAGTGTTTGTGGAAGGGGTTTGATTAGAGAGAATTTGAGTCCCTGTGCAGTACTTGCAGTACTAGCATCGAAGAATGTGACAGATAGTAAAAAATTGAAGGTCACTTCTCCATCAACCCCAGGTGTCTGATGCAGGAGCATCTAGTGGTAGCAGAGCAATCTTGTATCAGAAAGAAAATTCTAAGTGTTTCGCCTTGGTGTCACGATATCGTGATAGAAAAAGTGTCACGATATCATGACATGTCATGTTTTCGTGACTCAAGAAGGAGAGAGAAATAAAAGGAGGAAAATGTCATGATAATATGACATGTCATGTTATCACGACCAAAAGAGGAAAGAGAAGGCACGAAGGAAAGTTGTCGTGACATGTCACATTATCGCGACTCAGGAAGGAGAGAGAAAGGAAAGGAGGAAAATGTCATGATATCATGACAGATCGCATTATTGTGACCAAAATAGGAGAGATAAAGCTAGAGTAGAAAGTGTCGCGATATTACGATAGGTCACATTATCACGACCCAAAGAGGAGAGAGAAATCCAGAAGAGGAAGTGTCGTGATATCGCGACATGTCGCATTATCGTGACCAGAAGGCAGGATGAAGAGCAAAAGAGGAAAATGTCATGATTTCATGACATGTTGCATTTTCGTGACCTACAGACAAGAAGCACAAGGGAGAAGAATGTCACAATTTCATGACATGTCGCATTTTTGCAACCTGAAGGCAAGAGGAAGTGCAAGGGAGAAGAATGTCACGATTTCATGACATGTCACATTTTTGTGACCTACAGACAAGAAGAAGCGCAAGGGAGAAGAATGTCACGATTTCGTGACATGTCGCATTTTCATGACCTGAAGACAAGAGGAAGCGCAAGGGAGAAGAATGTCGTGATTTCATGACATGTCGCATTTTCGTGACCCAAGGAGGAGAGAGAAGCACAGAGGAGAAAAAAATGTCGCAATTTCGTGACATGTCACATTTTCGCGACCAAAAGGCGAAGAAGGAGCCCGAGGAGAAAAATTTCGTGATTTCGTGATAAGTCACATTTTTGCGACCAGAAGGCGAAGGAGGAGCCAGAGGAGAAAAATGTCACGATTTTGCGATATGTCGCATTTTCGTGACCAGAAGGCGAAGAAGGAGCTAGAGGAGAAAATGTCGTGATTTCGCGACATGTCACATTTTCACGACCAGAAGGCAAAGAAGGAGCCAAAGGAGGAAAATGTCATGATTTCACGACATATCGCATTTTCGCAACCAGAAGGCGAGAGTGGAGCCAAGGGAGAAAAATGTCACGATTTCATGACATGTTGCATTTTTGCGACCCAAAGAAGAAGAGAATGCAAGGGAGCTGAAATGTCATGATTTTATGACATGTCACATTTTTGAGACTCGAAGAAAAAAGTGAAGGCAAGGAAGAAAGGATGTCGCGATTTCGCGACATGTCGCATTTTCACGACTTGAAGAGGAAAGCGAAGGCAAGGAGCAAAGAATGTTGCAATTTGGCGACCTGTCGCATTTTCATGACTCGAAGAGGAAAGCGAAGGCAAGGAGGAAAGAATGTCATGATTTCGTGACATGTCACATTTTCGTGACCAAAAGAGAAAAGAGGAGGCGAGGAAGAAAAATGTCACGATTTCGTGACATGTCGCATTTTCGTGACAAGAAGGCCAGAGAAGGAGCTAGAGAGAGGAAGTGTCGCGATATCGCAACCTATCGCATTTTCGCGACGAAAAGGCAAGAGAAGGTGCCGAAGGGAAGAAGTTTCGCGATATCACGACCTGTCGAATTTCTACGATGAAAAGGCAAGAGAAGGTGCCGAAGAGAAGAAATTTCACGATTTTGTGACCTATCACATTTTTGCGACGAAAAGGCAAGAGAAGGTGTCGAAGAGAATAAGTGTCGTGATATCACGACATGTCACATTTTCATGATAGAAGGCAATAGAAGGACCCTAAGAGTAAAAATGTCACGATATCACGACAAGTCGCATTTTCACGACTGGAAGAAAAGGGAGAGAGTGAGAAGGAAGAAGTGTCACGAAATTGCAACATGCTGTATTTTTTGGGGGGCCTCTACAACATGACAATGACAGTGAATGGAAGTCAGGGGGCGGATGCGGAAGAATACAACAGTGCACAGAGGTTAGGCGATGATTTTAGTGGCCGTTACAAGGACACATGCCACCAAGGCACAGGCGACTACAGAGCACTCCGCCCAGAGACCAAGTACATGTAGACAACTCATTAATGTGTGACCTAGTCATAGTTGCCAGTTTTGGTAAAAGAATTGATAGCTCAGTCATGAGAGCCGCGAAGAGCTGACTTCTCAGGGCTCGAGGATGGATTCGGCCATTTTGTGTAATAATGGCTCAGAGGGTCGGGGCCTCTATAAAAACCCAAGTATTGTAATGTAAAAGGGGTCGAGAAACTACTGTAACAGAGTTACAGATTTGAAGGCCAGAAGGCACTCTATTTTTCTTCTAGAGGGCGGGGCCTCTTTAAAAACCCAGACATTGTAATGAGAGTTCCGCATAGATTAGAGATTGCATAGTGAAGAGAGATGAAAACTAAGCCTGCAGGCTAGTTGTGTAGATTTATTCTAAATCGTTGAATGAAAAAAAAAATCAGATTTTTTAGATTTGGGCGTGTGCAATTTCTGGTCCACGTCATTTGCTCATCATATAGCTCTAAAGGGCATAAGGTGTGTACAGAATATAAAATTGGCATGATGCTTACTAGACCTATAAATGGCTTCAATGGTGACATTGTCAAAAGTAGCCAATAGTTTGTTGATGATGTCTTTGTATGGCTTGAGCTTCAAAATTATATACTAGAAGTACATCTCATGTATAATAATATTAGAATTATATACTATAGATTAAAACCCAATGTCACCATCCATATTAACATCCAACACTATAAGATGTGGTATTATCAAGCTCATCTATTCTAGGATATAAATTTATAAGTGTTATAGAAGGCTTTAAAGGAAGATGATTTAAATCAATAGTCCTTAATGATGTATTTTTGATAGAAGATAGATAAAATAGGATAGCTATAATTATACTAATAGAAATTTTGGATGAGATAGCAAGAACCATTATAGTAACAAGTGGGGGAATCATTGACTAAAAAAATACAAAGTGGGATAGAAAGAGTAGATGAAAATCATGTCATCAAAGATCACATCTATTCAAATAATAATATTTCTTTATTTAATCACATAAGAGATAATCCTTGGTATTTTTAGAGTAACCAACAAGAATATAGTGAATGTCTCTTAACATCCACCTTCTTCCATGTATCTTATATGGTACCATGTAGGGGATCTATAGATATTACAACTAACCACATCAATATTATCACTTGTTAATCTCTCAAGAGGGACCATACCTTGAACAATTTGCATGAAAATTTTTATTTGTGATATGAGATGCAAAAATTATTACTTTTTTTGGAATACTTAGTCTCCATCTACATGGTATATGGCATGCATTTAACAATTTCCTTTGCTCAACCACCGTATTCTATTCTATGGTATAGTAAATAGCCCTTTGAAATTAATACCTTGAAGAACCAATAAATCACTAAAATCATAAAAAACATACTTACCTCTCTCATTACTCCTTAATCATTTGCTTTTTTAATCAAACTAATTCTCCATAGCATACTTGAAGTTCTTGAACTTATTGTATTAAAAATACTACCTTTGATAGAAACATTTGGAACTAGTAGCTAAATAGAACATGCCAAGTGAGAAAGATAAAATAAATAATGGTGGGATTCAAATATTTTATAGGCCATGGAAACCCACACTACCAATTTTATAGTCACCAAGAACTGAATAAGATAAAGTAAACCAAAAATTAACCAAGTCTATAAATATATGTTCTATCAATGAGCAATCCATCAAAAGACTACAATCGATTTGAAAGTTGTGATGCATCAAAAAATTAATGATTCAATAGTTTATGATATATTGGATTAAAATTATATCTTGAAAGTGATATTTTATCTCGTGATGTAAATGTAAACGTGAAATTCTTTTCTACAAGTGAAAAACGGTTAATCCTTTACTATAAATAAGGAACTTGGGCTAATTATAATCATATCTTGGTTGGCAGTTTTATTGTACTATAATTTTTCTTAATTGAATGAAAAAGTATGCATGTTATTAGTTTCTCAAATATGTCTCATCGTTGAACCTCTTGATGCATGAATTGATGGTGTATGTGGTGTAGCGTTTCACTTCTTTGTTAGTCATTTTTTCCACCAGTTTTACATGATGAATTAATGTAATTCACATTATAATTATTGTAAAATTCTTTGGTGCTTCAACATATCACACGTAAGTCTTGCTACAATTTTGGTTATATTCCATTTTATTCACTTTACTTTCATTTATTACATCCTTATCTCTCTCTCTCTCTATATATATATATATATTTTAAAGGTTTGATTAGATTAGCATAGGTTAATGGGGAACAAAATTGAATCTCAAAATTAGTAAGGATCAATATTTTCTTTCCAATAATTGAAGCAAAACCATATAGGCACATGCCATATCCATAGGTCAATAATTTTTGCAGACCTAATGGGACATGTCCCTTAATATCCTCATCTTTAATTCTTATATCTAACCCACCCACTACAAAATTCATTAGATATATAAAAGGGTTTGTTGAACATATTGAATATGAAAAAAGCTAAAACTTTTTTAACAAATCCATGCTATGTTATCCATATCTGACTATTTTACAGCTTAAAACCTTGAATAGTACTATTACAAAACCAATAAAATATTATGCAAATGACAAATTGTTGAACATCCAACATAGAGACGTGCCTCATGTGAAAATAAACCTTAGAAAATTACCTTTGTATTGAAAATCCATTGTCATGACCCTCCCTTGGAAAGCTTTTTATATTTGGATGGCTCTATGTTTTGCTATTGCTTCTTCTAATGAGATGATGGACTATCTATTAATTTATATTGCAAAATATGTATTTTGGTGAGAATTTGCATAGTGAAATAATTGACCATTTCATGATTAAGTTTTTGTTAAACCTAAATTTTATGAATGAACAAGATGTTGCTAATGGAACCTTACTTTTGTATGAAATAATTGCAATGGTTGGTAGAAAGAATTGTTCACCAGGAAAGGGAATGCCCAAGGGAAATGATTTGATGGGTTATTTGACAAAGTAATCAGAAGAATCATGAATGAGTGCTTATTTCATGAAGATGCATAACATGATTTGCATAAAAAAACTTATCATATTGATCTTTAGTTAAAGATTGCTTATTTTATAGTAGTTTGTTTTTGGGTATAATTATTACTATTTTGAAATTCTTGTTTGTTGATGATCCTCTTTTAAATAAGGAAGTATATATTTAAAGGACAATACTATGAGAGTAGAATCTAGAAATAAATGATTCTATTTGTTAACGATAGCTCAGGATTAACGTTGATGATTATAGACCAGTTAAAGCTAGGGTTTCAGATGCTTAACAGAGTCCATGTTACTAATGGTTCAAAAATCATTTAATAGCATTGTCAAGGAATGATGATATATAGATAGATTTCGTAGGCAAATATGATAATAAAAATGAAACATGTTCGTCCCTTGCTATAATCAAAATCGAAATAGACCAATCGTCGAAGGGAGAAATCGGACTTTCGACATGTATTAAAATGTAATTTCAGATGTATAGCTTACATAGTAGACACAAATTTTGATTTTATTATGGGTGATCCAAAAAGGGGTAAGTCGTATTCAATCATGATCAAATCCAATACAGCATGTTTCAGACAATAGAAAATGACCATCGTATTTTCAAACGATATTTCCCTAACTAATAGTCAATGCCTATTTTAAAAGGTTAGTCTGAACTAATTATTAGTATATAAAACTAGTTCTAAAACAAGAACTTAGATAGGAGACTCTGACCTGCTATTGCAAACTTAATTCTAGGTGTCTACCCTCTTGAACTTCTTACTTACCTCCAAAATACTCCTCAACTTCCACTTCGTGCTCACTCTTCTAAACCCTTCATGGTAGATTTAAAGAACTTTCTCCCCCGACAATAAAAGATGCTTCATATAAATTAATTCATAAATTCTCATCTTCCCATGTGGGATGGGAATCAATAAATTAATTTTATAATCAGAAGGGGTCCAGTAAAAGATAAGGTGATGGACCTTATTTTGTTTGTGCTCTTTTTTTAAGGGTATTACAAATTAAACACTATTAAGAGTTTGGAAGAATTTTCAAGTGGAGATGAGGTGAATGACATTATTTTGGTTTGTGTTTTCTCTTTGTACAAATATTTCACATCTAGCACTATTAAGGATAAGAAAGGGGAATCTCATCTAATAATT
This sequence comes from Wollemia nobilis, assembly GCA_028583015.1. Lineage (NCBI taxonomy): Eukaryota > Viridiplantae > Streptophyta > Pinopsida > Araucariales > Araucariaceae > Wollemia > Wollemia nobilis. The sequence goes on along the minus strand of JAQPPZ010000054.1, from coordinate 333,475 downwards.
AAAATAATATTTTTATTATTAGATAAAGCTAGTATTTTTTGTCCAATCAGATTTGGAAAAATTAAAACACTTAATTGTATTTCAAATTAAATAAAATTAACTTAATTTAGATATGATTTAATCAAATTAAATTTCAAAACATTATTCCAAAAATTGATCTTTCATAAAAATTTATCAATATCATTTAATCAAAGCTATATCACAATAATTAAGTTAACATTGATATTGATCATAAATATTAGTGCTCATTTGTATTTCTTCATCAAAGATTATCCCTTCATCCATGTGATACTTGTTCCTGAAACAAGCAAACCATTAGTAACACCATATCAAATTAAATTAATGAATCATGATCATGTATTAGCAAATCCTACTCTCAATACAAAATATTCATTACTAAATACAAAGTCCATGTCACTAAATACAAAGTCTATGTTGAATACAAAATCCATATTATTGGATACAAAGTTTGTATCTGAATACAGATTCCATACTGTTGCATATAAATTTTATATAAAGTCCATATTACTGCATATAAATTTCATATTATTGCATGCAATATTTATATCTAAATATAAAGTCTATGCTATCACACACCAAATCTATGCCACTTAGAAGGTCTTCCAAGTAGGGTCGTGACAATGTACACAAATATGAAGTGAAGCAAACACAAGAAAGTAGCAAGAAGTAACTAAAAACAAATAGTTAGTTAATGGAGACTTAGATATAATGTATTTTAATATCTATTATGTTCATTTATTTTTTAAGTTTTCTATCAAGCATGGCAAGGTAGTAAGTACACGAACCATGCTTGATGGTTATAATATATGAACCTAGCCAATAGGGCTTAATTTTGCCTTTGAGCTAGGTTTTTTAATCTTGTGCTTTTGATTCTCTTTGATGGCAACATCACCAACTTTAAAAGAATAATATTATAACTTTTAAGGTATGGATTCACTTTTCTCAAGTAGTTCTAGGTGGTTGAGATGGCTAAGATGATATTCATCTCCAACTTAGCATTTCTACAAAAAATTATGAAAGTAAGAAACCTCCAGATCAAAAGGAAATATTGTTTTAATTTCATAGATCAAGGTATAATGTGTCACACTAGTGGAATATTGGACACTATTGTGGTATACCCATAGGTTTGAATACAATTAGAGATGTCAATCTCTACCAGTTTTTCTAAAGATCTTCTTCAAGATTTTGAAAAGATTCTTGTTAGAAGATTCAACTTTGTCATTGCCTTGAGGATGATAAGGCATATACCATTTGTTCTAAATATTGTATTTAACATAAATTTTGTGGATATCCTTATTCTTGAAGGGTGTTCCATTATCAAATATTATGATAAAAAGAATGTCAAAATGTCTAAGGATGTTGTTGAGGATAAACTTGAAGAGTTGGAATATAATGGTTGAGACTAAAAGCATAGCTTTGATATACTTGGTGAAGTACTCAATAGCTATGATAATGAACTTTTTTCCATTAGACAATATAGGGTTTATCTTCCCAATGATTTTTGAGCCCCAAATGAAAAAATACCAAGGATAAGTCAACAATTAGAGAGCATGGGAAGGGTCATGGATAATTTTATCATTATTATGATGCTTATCACATTGCTTGACATAGCCATAAGAATTATTTTCTATGGATATCCAATAATAACCCATCTATAAGAGTTTCTTGGTGATGTTAAGACCATTAAAATGACCACCACATGGTCCACCATGGGTCTCTTTAATGACTATATAGGCTTTGGTTAAGTCTAAGCACCTAAGGAAAATGCCATCAAGAATGTTGTGGTATAAAATACCATCAATGATGACATGACTATAGGTTCATATCTTAATGTTTCTGTGCTAATTGTGGTTCAAACCATTTGGTAAAGTTTCATACTCAAGGTAAACAAATATATCCTTATACCAAGGATTACGGGATGGAGCTAGTTCTATAAAAAAGACTCCTAGAGGAAACTGGCTAAACTCTAAGGTTGAAGGGTCCTTGATTTGTATAATTATAATTATGGCTCGCTCATCATATATCTCTAAATGTGATGATGGGTGTAGAGGATATAACATTGGTATGATGCTTACTAGACCTAGGAATAGCTTCAATGGTGATATTGTCAAAAGTAGCTAGTAGTTTATTGATGATGTCTTTGTATGGCTTGTGCTTCAAAATTCTACACTATAAGTACATCCCATGTAAAAATAACATTAGAAGCATATACTATAGATTAAAACCCAATTTCACCATCCATATTAACATACAACACTATAATATGTGGTAGGATCAAACTCATCTATTCTAGGATCTAAATTTATAAGTCTTAAAGAAGGCTTTAAAGGAAAATTATTCAAATCAATAGACCTTAATGATGTATCTTTGATAGAAGATAGATAAAATATGACAACTATAATTATACTAAAAGGAATTTTTGAGGAGCTAGCAAGAACCATTAGAGTCACAAGTGTGAGAATCATTGACTAAAAAAATACAAAGTGGGATAGATATAGTAGATAAAAATCATGTCATCAAAGATCACATCTCTTCAAATAATAATATTCCTTTATATAATCACATAAGAGATAATACTTTGAATTTTTAGAGTACCCAACAAGAATATAGTGAATGTCTCTTAACATCCACCTTCTTCCATGTATCCTATATGGTCCCATTTAGGGATCTATATATATTACAGCTAAACACGTCAATATTTTCACATGTTAATATCTCAAGAGGGCCCACACCTTGAACAATTTGCATCAAATTTTTAATTTATAATGTGAGATGCAAACATTATTTCTTTGTTGCAATACTTAGGCTCCATCTACATGGCATATAACATGCATTTAAAAATTTGCATGATAACCCTACTCCTTTTATCAACCACTGTATTCTATTCTATGGTATAGTAAATAGGCCTTTGAAAATAAATACCTTGAAGAACCAATAAATCACTAAAATCAGAAAAAACATACTCACCTCTCTCATTACTCCTTAAGAATTTTTTTAATCAAACTAATTCTCCATAGCATACTTGAAGTTCTTGAACTTATTGTATTAAAAATACTACCTTTGATAGAAACATTTCGAACCAATAGCTAAATAGAACATGCCAAATGAGAAAGATAAAATAAATAATGGTGGGATTCAAATATTTTATAGGCCATGGAAACCCACACTACCAATTTTATAGTCACCATGAACTTAATAAGATAAAGTAAACCAAAAATCAATCAAGTCTAGAAATTTATGTTCTATCAATGAGCAATCCATCAAAATATTACAATCGATTTGAAAGTTGTGATGCATCAAAATATTACAATCGATTTGAAAGTTGTGATGCATCAAAAAATTAATGATTCAATAGGTTATGATATAGTGGATTAAAATTATATCTTGAAAGTGATATTTTATCACATGATGTAAATGTAAAAGTAAAATTTTTTTATACAAGTGAAAACCGGTTAATCGTTTACTATAAATAAGGAACTTGGGTGAATTATAATTATCTCTTGGTTTGCATTTTTATTGTAATAATATTTTTTGTAATTGAATGAAAAATTATGCATGTCATTAGTTTCTCAAATATCTCTTATTTTTTGAACCTATTGATACATGAATTGATGGTGTATGTGGTGTAGCATTTCGCTTCTTTGTTAGTCATATTTTCCACCAGTTTTACATGATGAATTAATGGAATTCATATTATAATTATTGTAAAATCCTTTGGTGCTTCAATTGATCACACGTAAGCCTTGCTACAACTTTGGTTATATTCCATTTTATTCACTTTACTTTCATTTATTGCATCCTTATCTCTAAATATTTTATTTATTTATTAAGGTTTGATTAGATTAGCATAGGTTAATGGGGAATAAAATTAAATCTAAGAATTAGTAAGGATCAATATTTTCTTTCCAATTATTGAAGAAAAACCTTGTAGGAACATGCCATATCAATAGGTCAATAATTTCTTGCAGACCTAATGGGACATGTCCCTTAATATCCTCATATTTAATTCTTAGATCTAACCCACCCACTACAAAATTCATTAGATACATAAAAGGGTTTTTTGAACATATTTAAGATGAAAAAATCTAATTTTTTTTTAACAAATCCATGCTATATTATCCATATATGACTATTTTATAACTTAAAACCTTGAATAGTACTATTACAAAACCAATCAAATATTATGGAAATGACAACTTTGTTGAACATCCAACATAGAGACGTGCCTCATGTGAAAATAAACCTTAGAAAATTACCTTTGTATTTAAAATCTATAGTCATGACCCTCCCTAGGCAAGCTTTTTATATTTGGATGGCTCTATGTTTTGCTATTGCTTCTTCTAATGATATTATGGACTATCTATTAATTTGTCTTACAAAACATGTATTTTGGTGATAATTTGCATAGTGAAATAATTGACCATTTCATGTTTAAGTTTTTGTTAAAACTAAATTTTATGAGAGATTAATATGTTGCTAATGGAACCTTACTTTTGTAGGAAAGAATTGCAATGGTTGGTAGAAAGAATTGGTCACCAGGAAAGAGAATGCCCAAGGAAAATGATGTGATGGGTTATTTGACAAAGTAATCGGAAGCAACACAAATGAGTGCTTATTTCATGAGGATGCATAACATGATTTGCATAAAAAAAAACTTATCATATTGATCTTTAGTTAAATATTACTTATTTTATAGTAGTTTGTTTTTGGGTATAATTATTAGTGTTTTGAGATGTATTTTTATTGATGATCCTTTTTGAAAGAAGGAAGCATATCTTTAAAGTATAATACTCTGAGAGTAGAATCTAGAAAGAAATGATTTTATAGAAGAAATAAATAAAATAACATTGATATGAATTTCTTGTTCCTAGTTATATGGACCTATACATTGTGTAATTATTTTTGCATTTAATTCATTTAACAACTATCTTGACATCAAATATTTTTATGAAAACATAGCTTTGCCTAGTTATAATTTGGATTGGATGTTGAGTTAGAAATCATTAGAGTAAGTATTGTTTAGTCTCCACTACCTTTGTGATAAAAGGAATTTAATTAGCGGCCTTATCTGTCAATGAAGAATGAGATCGTGCTAAGTAAGTGGAGTAATAATTTTAGTAATGGGGATCTCACGAAAGGTGGAAGAGGTTTTATAAGTGAAGGGGAAGGTTGTGTGGAAGATATTATTGTGCAACGGAAGAAATAATGAGAGAAGTGGGAGAGAGGAGAAGTGATTCGATGAAAAATAGAAAATAAAGTGTTATGGAGTAAGAAGGTTTGGAAAGACATGCATCAAATACCAAGTAGAATTCTTGTAAGAAAGCATGTTTGAATGTTTTACTGTATAGAATCTACTTCGTAAGAGTAAGTTCTTTGTTAGTCATTCAATATGTTTCTTGGGAAAATATTCAAATGCGTCACTTGTAAAATGATTAAGAAAATGAGTTTTCTTGAGTATTTCATTGTAGTAGTAGAGAGAGAGCTTGTGCTTTGACCATATTTTCTCTACGATTAAAACTGGAGAAAACTTACCTTAAATGTTGTGGTTGTTTTGATGGCTTGTGTTATTTTTACCCTGACATGTGCATAGAGGAAAGCTAGGAAAAAAATGTCTAAGAAAAACTTTGTGAATGAAGTGCTTGAGATTCAGAGCCTTCTACTCCTCATGAGTATTATGTTCCAAACTAAAACCTATTTCTGGTAGAATAAATATTTTTTTTTTGTGAAAATATTTTTTGCTGAGTTGCAGGGAGAACAATTTGTTTTTCGAGTGTTCCTACCAAAATTTCTAGAACCGATAATTATCGATGAGTGATCTAGAGCTTCACCTAATTTTATTTGATAGATGCTAGAGATATTTGAAATGTTGAATGAAAGATTATAGGATTTTTTTTTGAAGCAACACTAGAAGCAAAATTTACGTCTAAGTTATCTGTGTGTTGATGTTCACATTTGAATTTCTCTAGAAATTTGTTAAAGTGAAGGGGAACTAAGGAGAAACTAGATAATATGATTGAAGTTGTGCATTTTTTTTAAGGAAATACATTGCATGATTGCACCAAAAGAAATAAATTATACTATGATATTTGCTTATCATTCGTATGCATGCTATGAATATTGATTGTGATAAGGGAGTAACCAAGTGTTGATATCTTTAAATTATTCAACATAAAGAAGTAGAATTTATGTAATGAGGTATGTTTTTCTATTGTGTTTGATGTATGCAAAGCTTTCCTTTGTATTCTTTTGTGAAATGGCAACTCTTTGAGTGTCTTTGGTGTCGTCTTTGATCCCGACTAGTGTATATTCTCTTTCTCGCGATCAAGAGAGTTTATGCATGTCGATGAATATCTATAGGTTTGGTTTTTTGGGATCGCAATAAAGGAAGAAAAAATACGTTTTGTGTTGAGTCTCAAATAGTGTTTCAAAATGGTGACTTCCTCTATGTTGGAAGAAAGATTTGAAATTTAAAAAAATAATTACAATGGCTAAAATACTTTGTTTCTAGTAGATTTACATTGAAAAACATATTAAAAGGACTTGTATTAGTAAGTTATTTTGAGCTTATAGATGGAAAATTCATTATAGTTTAATATAGAGGATTTATAGATCCTCACAGAGTGTAAAGTAAATTATGATGCTTGAGATCAAGTTGTATCCAAGCTAATTATGATTTACTGATTATATTTGTTGCACTGTTCTATTTATGAAAGTATGTTTTTTTTAAAGAATGGTAGATTAATGTCATCATACATTAATATCTTTATTTTTGAAGTTAAGATCTGTGTAAGCAACTTATATAAGAAATGCGTTTCTAAGAAATATTTCTCTTGTGTCTATAAAAGATTATTATGAAATGATGTGAATTGCTCTAAAGGAAATGAGAGGCTTATTTATTCCATGTTAGTCATTCTACGTGTGATTGTTTGGATGTATGTTAAAATAGAGCTTTTGAATGCATATCACTCTTACCATGTAATTATAATTAAAAGACTGATTTGGTCAAGATTTTGGATACATGAAGCAATCCATAATGGATATTGTTTAAATGGGTGTTCACTCATGTTTCAAAAGTTAATATGTGATATCCTTAAGAGGTGGATGCTCTTTGGGTTTGAGTAGACCTTTAGTAGAGAGCCTTGGTTGACCATGAAATATGTTTGAGGTTAGACTGAAGTTATAATTTAGTTCTAGCTCTCTTAGCATCACGAGGTTATTATTTTTGTTGGATTAGTGAGAGCTTAGTCATAGATGAGTTGTTAACCATCGGTTTAAGTATGTGTTCAAGGATTCTATTCCCATTTCAGGTAAATAATGTTAAAAATTGGTTGTTGTCAAGATAACCAGACCCTCGATAGGTGAAATAAAACTTGCCAATATATGCATAGTGCAACTTCATAGATTGGCCTATGTAGCTTGCAAATATTTGCACAAGACTCTTTAAAAGATGGAAATAGGGGATTGCTACACTAAAATACTTGTGTATTTTCTTGAGTTGGGTGCTTTTTTTTTTATGGATGAAGAAAGGAAAAATACTACATAGACATACTTATGTATAGAGTTGGTTCTCGGAGAAACCCTTGCAAATGAGATAAAGGAAAGTGGTAAACTATAATACATCAAGAGATGAAATGGTAGACTTGTTTAGTGAACTATCCACACACTACTACTTGTGGATCATGGTTGTGTGAAAATGGATGGTGGTAGTTTAGAGATGGTCCAAGCAGGTTCATGAATTTAGGCCTTATAACAAATAAAGAGGGATAATTTCTGGGTTGTTACATCCATCAATCCATAGGTTCAACATGATAATTTATTTTAGAAAACTCAATATATTTCTATAAGTTTATCTTTCAACGGTTCACCAATGAATTTGTGATTCGTCAACATCCTTAGTGACTTCTAGTCAATATTTATAAATCTAATTTTAATTTTTGTACCTCATCTATTCACTGGTTTAGCCTAGAAACCATCAAAACCTACTTACACCATTCTTATGTCACTCCCCCTCCAAATAGTTCCTTGCTTTTTCTAAATCATGTTTCTATCAATTTGCTATCTAATACAATGGTTTGTCAATTTTATTACTAACAAGCAATGATGTCACTTATATTAGTTCAACTCTACAAAATATTAAGTCCCAACTCTAGTTGTTATTTAGATTTTCTAGAGATTCATTTGCTATATTTTCATTTTTAAGAATTGATTAATATCACTTATTTATTACTGATTTTCTTTGTTGTAGGTATAAAAAATATAAATCAGGGATGAACATTGGTGTATCTCATAGATACAATATCTAAGTCGCATGGCAAAGACAATGAAGTCAAATAATTGAATTTTATTGATGTTGGCAATTTTGGGTACTTTGGGTACATTGCCTTTGCTCAAGTGTATAAGTTGTCATTGATGTCAAAAGGCATTTCTGTATTGATATCAAAAAGAGTGTGATGTCAAAAATATCTTGAGAAGCTTCATAATGTTAAAGGGTTTTTATTAAAACCATGGTGACAAGGTTAAAGGTTTTTCTTAAAACCATTTGGACTCATTAAGGGTTTTTATTAAAACCAAGCTTAACTTAATGCAAAGGTTTTTACTTCTTGAAAAACCTTCAAGGTCCATGTTTATTATTAATAATTCAATTAACTCAAACCTTTGACAAAGGTCTAAGTTTAATTTATTATTAATAAAATAATAATAATAATTTTTTTAAATTATTATTAAAGGGTCTTTTAACCCTTAAGCGACGCAGATAAAGAATTCATTCGCCGACGTGTTGCCATCATTGGAGGAGTGCCGATGTCAAATAGTCAAGGAGAAATGGCTATATAAGTGGGGATGATTTTCTAAAGTTATGGAACCTTCGATCGATGCAATTTCGTAACTCTGTGTCCTCCGTAAAAGCAATGTTTTTATTGTATTTCGTAGTCCATCCATATTGAATGGCCCAAGCTTTTCGTGCGCTTGACGTTTGGTAGATTGCGTTTCTCTGACATTTGATCGAACTATTTTTTCCGGTTGTGCCTTGACATCCGATTGTTTGCGCTTCACACTTGTTGATTGGATTGCATGAGGGATAACAATTTTTGTTTGCGTTGCACATTTAATTCTGCGGCCAGGGAATTATGTTTTTGGACAGTGCTCATGATGATGGTGGTGGCTTGAGGAAAATGTTTACGTTTTCAAATCCTTGGTGATTGAAGGAAGACAACACATAGGATTACATTATATTTTTCATTGGGCACTTGTGCTCCAATGGTGGTGGTGTGTTGAGTGAAGAAGCGTTGAGCAGAGGTGCCAAGTTTGACCCATGTTGTGGGCAATTTCATTTTGGTCGTGATGCACGAGGATAACAGCAATGAAAGTTCTTTAGCATTTGTGGTGGTGTTATTCATTTTTCTCCAAAGGTTGGAGAACTAAGGTTGGCCAAGTGTTGTGATAGGTTTTGAGTTCTCCTTCTTCATCAAAGTAAAGGTATGGGCAACTTCTTCCATGTATATTGTTGATGGTGTATTTTCTGAAATTGAGTTTGGAGTGAAAAGGTTGTCTACTAGGTATCCTTTGGCTAGGTGTAAATCCTATTTTTTGGTTTTTTGAAGACTACTTATGCATTGTTATCCTTAAGGAGATTTTTTGGTGAATGCATAATTTTTGGTTTGAAATAGTGGAAGCTTTGAGCACTAGGGTTTATATTTGTGAGTCTAGATACTTGCATTGAGTTGGTGGAACCCTTGGTTGGTTGTTTGGAGTTTGATGGTTGAGTTGCTTCCATAGAGGTTGTTTGATCAAGTTATTGCTTTACTTGATTCATGATATTGGGCTTACTCCATTGAGTTTATTTGAGCAAGTTATTCTTTGCATTTGGTGATATTGTGTTGGTGGCTATTTTGTTCAAATATCTTTGGAGGGAAAAGGATTTCTACTTGTTTCCTTTTCTTGTGATGATTGGTTGAATGCTTGAAGGTTGATGTTGAGTTGAATGGTGTTGGTTTACTAAACCTTGTTTGATGAGCATTGTTGTTGAAACCCTAATTGATGGTGAAAAGAACATGAGTATCATTGTTATGTGATTCTTTGCATAGTTGGCAATTTTTGGGGTTTCATGTTCTTGAAAGAAAACATTCTATCCTATCCATTTCAGATATTGAGTTGAGTTTTCAAATTTGAGATTGAGATTGAGCTGAGTTGATTTGAGTTGAGTTTTGAGATTGGGATTTGAGTATAGAACATATTGAGTCTCTAAAAATTCTCTTTATGCTTCTATGAGTTTGAAAAATCACATTGGGTCTCTAACAATTCACTTTGTGATTTCCTACTAAGAAAGTTTTTCTTGGTGAGCTTGCTGAGTTTTTAGACAGGTTCCAGTGGGGACCTGTGAGCAGTTTTTGGACAGATTCTAGTGGGGACTTGTGAGAAGTTTTTGGACAGGTTTCAGTGGAGACTTGTGAGCAATTTTTGGACAGGTTTCGGTGGGGACTTGTGAGCAATTTTGGACAGGTTTCGATGGGGACTTGTGACCATATTTGGACAGGTCCTAGCAGAAGACTTGTGAGCTGAGTTTGATAGTTCTATCAGATAACTTGAGGACAAAGGTGCATTGGTTCTATGAGAAGAACCTGAGGATAGTTGGAAAGTCTTTGAGAAGGCTTGTATGTAGAGGATTGATTTATTCAAGAGTTGAACAGATCTTACAGACAGAGGAAGACTTGTACTAGACCGACTAAATGTGTTTGGTATAGGTTGTTGAGCTGCTGTGGACGTGATCATAGAAGGCAGAGGTCTCTTAGGCTAAGCATTAAGGATAGCAGGTCTTCGATGGAAAGGAGTTCCACGTGTTGGCAAGAGGTAGAGGCAGTTGATCTTCTGAGGGATCACTTCCGGAGCGAGAGGGAAGGTATCTCCTTTGAGCGGAGGCTCATAAATTTAGATAGAGGGAAAGGTATCTCCTTTGAGCAAAGGCTCATAAATTCAGATTGGGAGAAGGTATCTCCTTTGGGATGAGGCTCATAAACATTGTAATTGGGAAGGTTTCCCAAAGAAATTTGAGATAAATTTTAGAGAAAAGTTTTGTGGACGTAGCCCAAGCATTCTGGGTGAACCACGTTAAAATTGGTGTCACTTTGTGGATGATATTGTGCATTGTTTTGATATTGCTTTGGGTATATTGTTTTACTATTTTGAAGTATAAAGGAAAAATTAAAAAGAGGTCTTATACTATTCACCCCCCCCCTCTCAGTATAAGCTTGTGTTCTTCAATTGAATACAAGATAAAATAAATCAAAGAAAAGAAATATGATTTGGATTCAAAGTTTAGAGGAAATTCCCCCAACAACCTCCATTGAAGAAACATTAAAAGATATTATTAGCCAAAAATAAAATTTTCCATATTATTGAATAGAAGAGGTAATATTATTTTAATATCTATGGGTCTATGATCAATATTCTATACAAGGTTTTACCTAGGAATGGGATACCACTGATAGCTTTTGAAGCCTAATACTTAATCAAAATCTTATAATACAATAACCACATAATAAAGTATAAATTTGCAATATAATGAACTCAATAAAGACAATAATAACATAGAAATAACTCAGAATAACTCATAGAGAAATGTTCACAAAAATACTAAAAATGATATAGAATAAAGGTCTACTAATACATGCAATAAGCAATGCATTTTCAATACCAATTATAATGCTTAGTCACAAATATATTATAGTATGTGACTCCTCATATGGTGCACTCTTGACCTTCACTCTTCTTTGTAACTCTTCACTTTCCTATTCTAAGGACACATGTGAACTCTTACATAATGGACATGTGCACATTTACACTCACAACACTTGCACACATAATTACATGACACTTGTGTATTTCTTGCATTTTATTACACTACATGAAATATAAACTCACACTCTAATCTAAGACACATACATTATATAATATTTTACCAAGGTGGTACATTGACATGTACTAAATAATATAAGACACACACCTTGTATTATATTATTTGGTTATTGAAGACTTTAGTCTTCAATATGGGTCTTCATCTTGATCCTAAAGCTTGTGCTGATCTTTCTTGCTTTCTTCAATTTGTTGCCTTTTTGTATTTTGATAAAATGAGTGATTAGTATCCTTAAAAAAATCTTCTTCATATATTACTAATTTGGCTAAAATAGCCTTGACTTTATTTTCTTCTATAGTTTCTTCTAGCTCCTAAATTTCTTGAGCTAAATGACCCTTTTTATTTCCTTCTCTATATTGTAGTTGTGATTGATTATATTGATACTGAGAAGGATATTGTTGTCGAAATTGTTCCCAATGTGTATGATATTGAGTTTGGTATTTTCTTGATTGTATTGGTCTATTTGCTTGATAATTTTGATTTATCTGATTTCCATGAGATTGATTCCTTGGATTATATCTACAAAAATTTATATTATGATTCCTCCTTTTACATATCTGACAATATTTATTACTCCTATTTAGCTGGTCTCTTGAAGTTGAAGGAACATGTCCTTTTGTGTTCTCTTTAGTTTTTTTTTTTTACATGGTAGAATTGGTAGCCACCACGAATGTGTGTTCTATTTAGTTACCAATGCATTGTTAGTCATTTCATATTTGAAAAATTTCTCAACTTCATACTCTGGAAGAATATTGACTAACTCATCAAATGAAATTTCCTTGCCAAGGATTTCTATAGAAGTACATAGATGTTTATAATTTTTCTGGAAGATCTCTTAGTATCACTTGAACAAGTAATTTGTCTCCTACTTTTTAAACTAAAGTAAATAGTTTCACTTTTATGTCTGCCACTTATTTAAAATAATTCAATGCTTTAACCACTAGTAAATTTTAAATAATGTTCATTAGACTAAATTCTTGTCCCTTTTCTAGTGCTTTCAGTAGCCTAAAATATTTAAAATGACTATGGCATGGTGGTTATAGGGGTGTACTATGTGAATAACTACGTGGCCATGCCTGAGTTAGACATCACAAAATACTGTAGTGACCATAAAAGCTAGACAACCTACCCGGATTCATGGTTGCTATCAATTCCATCATGTAAATTAAAAATAAAAATAAAATAAAAACTTTTAAAGAATGCAATTGAGTTTGAAGATTCAAAATAGTAGCTTTGTTCTTTTCTTCAAATATTTTGGCTAAAGTATTCCATGCTTATGCAAAGGTTATAGTATAGCTTATGTATGGTTGTCTTTCATTTGTAATTGCAAATTTTATTATCATAAGAGTTTTAACTTCTTATTCTTCATACTTTTAAATTTCTCTATCACCTTCAATAGGTTTTGTATTGGTTTCCCTAACAATGTACCATAATTTTTCTACTATCAAGATTGACTTTACTTTGTTTTTCCATGAAGCACAATTAGTACTTTTGACATGTTGGGACTCTAAGAGAAAGGATTTGTTGGAAATCATGGTGATACTCTTGAAATTGACTACATTATTCTTCCTAATTTTTTAGAAGCTATAAAACTAATAATTTAGAAAATATAGTTTTTATTTTTTTGATGTAGAATACCTTATCTCTCCATAATTAAATTATTTGCAAATATTCTATAAATTTTGAATTTCAACAAAAAAATAAATCTATTAAATATATTTGAATACTTTAAATAAATCAACTCTATTTCAACTTATCTCTCCAAAAACTTAAGAAAGTAAATAAGATAAAAAATTATATAAGAATCTAAGGTATTAATACTTTATTAATATCCTTATCTCTCCTCCTTGTCTCATTAAACCTTAGAAAAAATAATAACTAAACTTATTTCTCCTTTAACCTTAGTAAATAATATGAAATCAAAATATAAACCCTAAAAATACCTCCTTGAGGGTGCGACTTTTTATGGTGTCTTGGATGCTGCAAACTATGAAAACCATTTCACTTTGCTTCTTCCCTTGAGCATGTGAGAATTAGTTGGAAGATATTTGCATGGACCTCTATTTGAATTCTTTTAAATGGGTATTTCAAGCTTCTTCCCTTCACCTTCTATTCTTCTATGTGTCACCTTGGCTCTATGTATGGTGAATTTGATTGGCTTTCCAAATGCTTGTAATGTTCACCTTTCTTGGGCATGCGCAAATGAGTCATTTCACTAAATTTGGTTGTAATGGGCATTAGACTTTACAATTATTGGATTATACCAAGTGGATCTTAGTCTCGTACTTTAACCAATTTTCAATTTTCTAACCTTGTGCACGTCTCCAATTCTTGGAATTCATCTTTGCTTTTTCATCTTCCTCTGATGCTTCAATGCTCCTTTTTTGAGTGCAATGGATGACATGTTATGCCACATTTATATGTTCCTCTTTTTGACTATGAGACACTACTTTTAGGTGCTCCTCGGTGGCTATGATGGGCCATATAATAGCACTAAAAAATGATGATGCACCTTCCTTATTACATTTGGCTTCAAGAGTTAGGTGACACTTGTATTAATTATGCCTTTAATGTATCTCTCATGGATAATGTACCTTTATCTTGTTGTTTCCCCCTTCTTGCACTCTCTTATGATATTTCTCTATCTATGTTTCTAACTTCCCTTTATAGGATTAGGCTTCATACTTTAACATAGGTGCAAAATGCTTGTAAAATTGCACTCCAAACTCCTACATTGTATCCTTTGAATAGTTGTATTTAAAAACTTTTCAGAAAAAAAATTATTCACCTTGAATTTTCTATTAAAACCTTTAGATGCCTTCTACTGGCTCTTTTCATAAATTTTATCCTTATATCTCCTTGCACTTTGATTGCTTTTATTCCTTTGAATAGTGTTGCTTTGCTTTGGAACTTCAATGGTGCTCCTATGGTGCTTGTCCTGCACTTTTCAATGACACTTTAGACTTATTCCTTTGTTTCCAACATAGCTCCTCCTTGTTGTAAGACTCCATAATTTGTTGTTCTTTTTAGATTCTCATAGTATGTTGTCTTGTCTTGTATTCAAGCTTTCTACTACTACTTGAATCTTAACTAGAACCTTCTTTAGTGGATCTCCTCTATGGGATTATAATTAGATGACAATGATTATCCCAAACTTTGTGTAAATATATTTTTCTAGGGCTCTCCTTTTTCTATCTTCCTTATTCTTCAAAATTTAATTAATGGACACTCTTCAATATTCAATGGACAATATGAATTTTTTGTTTGAATCTCCTTCTTTATTTCTTACTTCAATTTTTTTCTTCTAGATTTTAGTCTTTTTCTTGACTAAATATGCTTCCTTCTCTAGCTTCAAGTCATTTTTCTATGAAGCTATTGTGACCCTTCACTTTCTTATGGCAATACTATGATAGTTGTCTTGTTTTATCTAAACTTGTTGTTCCTTTTCTTTAACTTTATTGTTATGCATTTCAAATGCTACCTTTATCTTTTTTTGTCTTAAATTCTCTGACTTTGTTGTCCTATGTGTACTTCTAATATGTTTCCCTCTATGTGCTATGTGTTGTCCTTTAACTAGGACTATCCTCAATATTTTAAGATGTTTTGAAATATTATTTAAGTCTTATTATTACCTTCAAGTTTTTGGCAATGGTCTCTTTTATTTCTAAGGACCAATAAACCTTTATCAAGGATATTTTTCAATAGGTCTTCTTCTCTATATTTAATCTTTTAATTGTTGGAATATATTATATTATTTAGTACATGCTAATGTACCATCTTGGGTACATTTTTAGATTAGGAGTGTGTCTTAGTTTAGGATTTGAGTAGTTACTTTATGCAATATAATAAATGCACAAGTGTTGTTAGAATATGCAAGGTACTTGATTATGTAAGTGTGCATGGTGTCCATGTGTACGTGAGTCTATAAATAGGAAGATAAAGTGTCATATGAATATGGAAGAGCAA
Organism: Wollemia nobilis; assembly: GCA_028583015.1. NCBI lineage: Eukaryota > Viridiplantae > Streptophyta > Pinopsida > Araucariales > Araucariaceae > Wollemia > Wollemia nobilis. The sequence goes on along the minus strand of JAQPPZ010000054.1, from coordinate 317,580 downwards.
GAGTCATATTATATTATATGTTGGCCTTTGTAGTAGATATAAAAGATAGAGAGTGTAAGAGCACATTAGAATAGAGTACATGCACAAGATAGATACAATGTAGAGCATGTATGAAGAATGGAGAATTTGAAATCTCCATATTTTGTATGAAGATCTCATTTTCGTAAGATTTCATTAATGGTAGATTTATGATTTATTATAGAAGTTTCTTATGATTTTTACATGCCTATTATGTTACCATTGTCATATATTTAATATTGCATGCTTATTTTATGCCTTATGGTTGTATTTCATTAAGTATTTTAGCATCAAAAGCTAACAATGGTATTAGAGAACAAGGTAGATTTATAGGAGATAAGGAGAGCTACAAGAAGATTGAGAGGATATAGTGAGACTTCATTTTAGTATTTTTATAATTTTCTTTGTCTAAGAGTTTTCCATAGGGTTCCAATAAAACTCATGAAGACTAAGACTCAACATAGATCTATTTCCACTAGATTGAAGGATAACTAGTGGTATTTATTGATTTATAGAGATCTAGATATTTTCATGGATTTGTTTGATATTATCTCAATTTTTTGCTATAGAATATTAGTTCTTAGAAGCTGATAAGCTTCCTACAGTATATAGAGAAGAATTTCATATTTGATTGCTTGAAATTCTATGTGCTTTCATCATGCAAGGATTAATTTTTTGTTGAAGAAAAATATAAATTGAATATTAAGGACACCTATGAAGGAGGTCCCTATAAAATATTGAAGACTATAGATCATGAAGTAGGAAATCCAATTAAAGGTCCCATTGAAGAAATTTTAGATTTAGAAGTTACAAGATTGAATATTGAAGATAGAAGAGAGCTAAGAAAATTTCTACTGAATATTTGAGAGGTTGTAAAATTTGAAGATCCAAAAGGAGAGATCTCTAGAAAAACTTGAAAGGAGAAAGAAGAATAAGGATAGAAAAATCCCTATTGAATAAATTTGAAGAAGTGGCCATTAGAGGATATTTGAATAAATCTCAAGGTAGAAGATTGCAAGTAGGAGTAGCTCCTTAAAAGAAGAATTTGGGACAATTATCACCATTTGACAATAATTCCAAAAGGAAAAAATATTTGGTAAAAATGTTGCCAAATTTCAAAATGGATTCTTGAAGATCTCAAGGCATTCATATTATTGAGAAAAATGCCAACTAAATGCACCAAGTGTGAAGTCAAAATTCAGGAGGATATAGAAGGTGGAAAAGACCACCAATTTGTTAGATTTGAATATTGTAATTAAAGGCTTGAAGGATGATTTTCTAAGCAAAAGATAACTAATTTTTACTGCAGAAGTTGAAGAGTCATAGGACAGAAAATTAGAGGTGACATAAAGCTACTATTTGGAGAAGATTTGGGCAGATTTTTAAAGGTCCTTGAAGAGTGAATTGAAGGAGGAATTTGCATTAAAATAAGGCAGTTATTTGAATGAAATGATTACTATTTTTTGACAAAAATATAAAGGTAAATAAATCAATTCATGAAGAAACATTTTGAAGAAGTATGAAGCTAAAAACAACATTAAAAGAAGATATTATAGCTATATTTTGAAAAAATTCATGGTAGCTTAAAAAGGGTTTTGGACAGTGAAACAAATAAGGAATTAGCTACATTAGAAGCTATAAAATAAAGTAATATTGGATAGCAAATTGAAGATACATAGAGCTTCTAATTGGAGGAGTTATTGAGCTTATTAGCTAAAAAATAAAAGCTCCAAAGTAATAATAATTGGAGGTGCAATTTGGTGAATCAAATCACCAAGAAAAATAGCTACAAAAGGATACCAAGAGGTATGCAATATTGGTGCTATAAATGTTTATTATTTGAATATTCATATTATATTATTATTACATATTTAAAAGCACCACACTTGAGTTTTTAAAGTAGCCAAAGGAAAGGTCTCAAGTTTATATCTTCAATGTTGAAGAAGATAGTATTCCCAAGGGATTAAAACCTACAACAAAGAAAGGAGAAGTTAGCAATAATATAAGGAAAAGAAAAATATCAAATCCTTACTATCTCTTGGAAAAAAATAATTTAATAGTTTACAATAGAGAATAGAAGTGTTATTCTATTTGAAAGGTATATGTTTTAGCGTAAATTAGAATCTTGGAGTCACCAAAGAAGAAACCACCAAGAATAGAGATGAGGGGGAGTCATTATGGAAGAGTAGCCAGAAAGGAAAAGTTGTCATGGAAGAAAAACCACCATTACCAAGTCTTATAAAATAGAAGAGGCACCACCATATTGGATAAGAAAGCCACCAATTCAAGAAATATAGTGTAACTATTTAAGAAGGACTGAAAGTATAGGATGGAAAGTAATAGAAATGCATGAACTACTGTCTCTCTAGAGATATATACAATAGTCAGTAATATATTACGATAAAGAAGCATGAATATATATTGAATTTAAACACCCAAAAGTAGTTCCATTTACATAGAAAATTTCCAAGCGAGATAACTACCGAACAAAGAAATAATAGCACCATCAATAGAAAGAAACTAATCAATGCCAAGTTGAGCAACCAACAAATAAGTGGAAGAACAACCAAGCTAATATAGAGGAGACACCACCATAATTAACTAGGGTTACCTAGAATGTCACCACCATTGAACTAAGAATATAGTTGAGGAATAAAATCACCATCGTAGGAGCTTTGGTGAAGTTAAGCAAAGCACAACTAGGGTTGCATAAACTCAATACAAGGTTATTAAAATGAGGATAGTGGAGAGATAATCATCATTTGTATCATTTGATGTAACACTTGCTACATAATGCAAAAGTAATATAATACACTTGTTTAATTACTAGTGTAACATATACCTACTGAAACATAAGGAAGAGCACTAGAATTGGTTGAATATTGCTCATTAATGAGTGTTACATTGAAAGGAAATGCATTGAAGAATCAATCAATAATATGGTATGTAAGGTAAAGAAATAAGGTTATTATTTTCCATTTGGTTTGTTAGACATAGAGCACCAACCACCATGAGGAGAGCTAAATCATAGTCTAAGCACCAAGACAGTGAAACCATTGTTGCAGAAGGGAAAAACAAGTTAAGCATAGTGAAACTCGAATGTTACCAAGGAGGTAGAAATTTGTAATGTTCATCAAGTGTTAAAGGTATAAAATACACTTATCACCTAGGATATAAAGTACCAACCACCGAGGAGTATTTAGGAACCCTATAACAAGCATCAACTTGAATTACAAGTATTCTAATGGAAGAGAAGTACCAATCACCATGTAAGTAACACATTCTAAATGCAATAAAGGCATGTGTCAGAGTGTCACATGAACATATACAAAGAGAAAATAAGAGGAGAAAGTGAAGTATGAAATAATAGTGCATATGCACTACAATGAAGGGAAGAGAAAGACACAATTTGGAGAGTAAAAGCATTGGAGATTGAACATCAAAGTATATTTAATACATCACAGTGGATGAAGAGCATTTTGAGAGTACATGATGCAAAATAAAGTAAGAAAGACAAATATTTGGAGCACTATATTAAAGTAGGTAAGAAATATTTAGTCTAATCTAAAACCTTTGCAAAATATTAAGGATATAAAAGGCATAATATTGAAGTCAAGTTTAATCAATTTATTATGCTCAAGATTTTTTAATAAAAGGATAAATAAGGTATAGATTTATAACCCTAGAAGAATTATTGAATGCCTTAGAAGTTTTTTTGAAGAAATAAGTTTACAAAAAGGTTTTTAAATTAACTCATTCAAATTGCATATAAATATTTTGCAAATGGTTTAACTTGAAGGAATAAGGATTTCTACATTGAAATAGAAATATTAATTTTGAAAATACCTTTGTTTTCTAAATTTCCAACTAGGAATTTATAAGGAATTCAACACTAAATTTAAGTTATTGAAATTTAGAAACTATATTATTTAAAATTGAATGAAGCAAAACATAGAGTTACTAGAAATATGGAAAAAATACTTGTGATGTTAGTCTCTTGCTCAAATTAAAGAGACATAAGCAATCCAACTTAAAGGTCTTGAAAATAGAGAACCTCATCAAAATTGAAATTGCATCAAAATATCTTTAGCTTTCTATTCATAAATAGGAAGAAACAAGGTTATTATCTTGAATATTTAAAGTTAAATATTAGGGAGTAAAAAGGATTTCAATTCAAATGTGACCTATAAAGTTGAGCATTTTATCAAGACCATATTATATTCAAAATATTTGAGAGATACAGGGTATTCTACAAAACTCAAGAATTGAAAAGATATTATCAAATTTGATCACATAATATAAACTAGAGAGATGTAAGGTAGCTTACAAGTATTATCATGACAATAAATAGATTCTTTCTTTCAAAATTCTAACTTCTTAAAGGACCTAATTACACTTCATTGGAAAATAAAGTAAGGTCAATATTGATAGTTGAAAAGATTTGGGATATTGTTAAAGGGGAAAAAACTAAACCCACTAAAGAATCTAGAGAGATTCAAAAGTATGTATAAAATGAAGCAAAAGCACTTATGATAATAAACTTTGTAATTATGGGTGAAATACAACCATACATTAGTTCAGTGGCAACTTCTACTAATGCAGGAGCATCCAATGGTGTAAGAGTGATCTTGCATCATCCAAAATATATAATATTTTGTTTATGTTCTAAGTGTGTTTAGTTGTTAGGGGATGGAAAAATAGACCTAACGGCGAAAAAATTGCCCCAATATCCTGAGCGGTTTGGGAGATATGCCAAAACTAGTGAAAATCCTAGTGAAAACCCTACCAAAACTAGTGGAAATCATGCTAGTAAAACTTGGAGGCCAATTTTTAAGGGCTGAAATATAGGGCTTTCTACCCCTTCGAGATATTTTCGAAAAGGTGCAATAATAGTTTTTTTGAGCAATGAGCGAGGAGTTATGACCTTGGTAAGTTTACCCCCAAAATTCAAATTTCAAATACATAGTTTTAGGCAGGAAAGGGGAAAACAGGGTATTTGGGGGGAATTTTGAATTTGTAATGAGTTAGTCTCTATAAGCTCCATTTTCAAATAGTAATACAAGAAAAATCTTTGGCTCCTTTGCATTTTTCTCTACTTTGGGTGGATTGTATGTATTTCTATTTAATGCAACTCTGCTTCAAGTGGCATCAAAGCCAGAGTTCCTGAGAGTGTAAACAGATCATCAGATGTGAGGTAGTTTAAACTAGGATTTATGATTAGGTTCAAAGAGAAAAGTGATCATAATACTTCCATGAACCATGTTGGTGGGAGAAATGTGGTGCTAGAAGAATATTTTAGGGCTTTACAGAGTCAAGTTTAGGCTCTGCAAGAGGAGCTACATAGAGGGTTTGAGTCAAAGATAGAAGATGAGAGTGAAGATGAAATCGAAGAAGAAGATGGCCAATTAGATGAATAAGAAGAGGTAGTAGATCATGCACAATATAGATTATATAAGGCCATATTCCATATTCGTAAGAGACCAAATTTTGATGTCTCTATGTATTCAAAAAATCTCAACCCAAAAGAGTTGATCGACTGGATCAATGACATGGAAGAATACTTTGAGTATGAGGAGGTGGAAGATCCTGATAGAGTTAGATTTGCTAAGACCAAGCTAAATGGTCATGCCAGTATTTGATGGAAGGAATTACCATTAGATAGAAACAAAAGAGGGAAAGAAAGGATAATAAGGTGGGAGTGAATGGTAAAGAAGTTGAAGAGATAGTTTATTCTAGCTGATTATGAGTTGGATCTGCTCAATAAAATGCAGGTTTTGAGTCAGTCAAACAATTATATCAAGGAATACACATAGGATTTCTATAAAATTTTAATTAGAATTGGCCATTCTGAGGCCAACAAGGATAAGGTAGTCTACTATATAAATGGGTTGAGAGAAAGTATTCAGGAGGAGTTGAGTCTAGTCAGGATGACCACCATAGAAGATGCTTACTAATTTGCCTTGAAGGTATAAGAGAAACTAAATAGGATGTTTGAAATCAAATAGAGAGGAAGAGGTCCTAGTGGAAGAATTGGTAGGAGAATAAATGGAGGATGGAATGAGGACCAAAATAAGATAGGGGAAACAAGCAACAGTTACGACCAGAAGGGGGAGAATGCTTATCACCCCCTTGAGCAAAATAATATCTACCAAAGAGGAAGAGGGAGGTCTAGATGAGGTCCTAGAAGAGGAGGATTTCATGGAACCTACTTCTAATGTGGAGAAGAAGGACATCGAGCATACGAGTGCCCATATCACTAAGAAGAAAAAAATAAGATATTTGAAGGTAATGCCCAAGCTGTTATTGTAGATGAATATGTTGAATTTGAGCACTCTAAAAAAGTAGAAAGAAGAGAAGTTCTAGTCACAAGGAGAGCCTTGCTGAATGAGGAGAAGGATCCAAATCAGAGGAAGAGCCTATTTTGAACAAGGTGTAAATGTGCAGGTAAGGTGTGTAATATTATCATTGATAATGGTAGCACTGATAACCTAGTTTCAAAAGGAATGGTTACCAAGTTATAATTAGAGAGAAGGAGGCACCCGCATCCATATCATATTGCTTGGTTGCAAAAGGACCATAGGGCTTTGGTCAGTGAGCAATGTTTGGTAAAGTTCCATATTAGGAATTACCATGATGAGGTCCTATGTGACATCCTGCCTATGGATGCTTACCATTTATTATTGGGAAGGCCATGGCAGTTTTATCAGCATGCAATACATGATGGGCATGCCAACACTTACTCCATGACAAAGGATGGAGTGTGCCACAAGCCAAAGCCCCTGAAGGATATGGATGAAAAGGTATGTAGAAGTGCCAAAATAATTTTAGTAGATGGTAGAAAATTTTTGGATGGCCTAAAGCACAAGCATATGTGCTATGCATTAATTCCTAGAGTTAAGGATGAGCAATGCAAAGATATCCTAGTAGAGGTCTCAGGTTTGTTAGAATAATTCCTAGATATTATATCAGATAATGTACCTGATGGTTTTCCACCAATGAGGAATATCAGTCACCACATAGATTTGGTGTTGGGAGCTAGTTTACCCAATAAGGCAGACCATAGAATGACTTCTATAGAATGTGAGGAGCTAAATAGACAAGTCCAAGAGCTACTAAAAAAGGACTAATTTAGGAGAGCTTAAGTCCATGTGTAGTACCTGTAGTACTAGCCCCAAAGAAATATGGGGAGTGGAGAATGTGTAAAAAATATCAAGCTATTAACAAGATCACCATCAAATACAGATTTACATTGCCAAGGATGGATGACATTATGGATTTTTTGAGTGGAGCCAAGTACTTCACCAAGATTGACCTAAAGAGTGAGTATCATCAGATTTGTATCAGACAAGGAGATGAGTGGAAGAAAACCTTCAAGACTAGAGAGGGTTTGTAAAAGTGGTTAGTCATGCCATTTGGGCTAACCAATGCACCAAACACATTCATGCAACTGATGAATGAGGTATTGAAGGAGTTGTTAGGAAAATTTGTCATTGTCTATTTAGATGATATTTTAACTTTTATTAAGAATTTGGAGGAGCACCTTCTGCATATTCAATAAGTTTTTGAGAAGATGAGGGAGGATCAGTTGTTGACTAATTTGAAGAAGTGTAGTTTTGTGAATAAGGATTTGGTGTATCTGGGATTTGTCATATTAGATTAAGATCTTAAAATAGACACAGAAATGATGAGGGTTATCATTGAATGGCCTACCCCAAGGAGCATTACATAGGTAAGATCATTCAATGATCTAGCCATTTTTTTTAGAAAATTCATTAGGAATTTTAGTAGTATTTGTGCACCTCTAATAGATACAATGAAAGGGAATAAGGAGTTTAAGTGGACTCCATGATCAGATAAGATCTTTGATATGTTGAGGAAGAAGGTCACAAAGCAACCTATTTTGGCACTTCCAATTTTTAATAAGGTATTTCAGGTAGATTGTGATGCTAGTGGTAGCACCATAGGAGTTGTATTGAGTCAAGAAGGTAAACCTATTGCTTATTTTAGTGAGAAGCTTAATGATTCTAGGAAGAAGTATTTTGTTTATGATCAAGATTTTTATGCTATAGTTCAATATTTGAAGAAGTGGAGGCACTATTTGTTGCCAAAATAATTTGTTCTATATATTGATCATCAGGTCTTACATTATATCAATAGCCAAGGGAAGGTAAATCAGAGGTACCTAAAGTGGGTTGAGTTTTTGCAAAGTATACCTTTGTGTTGAAGCATAAGAGTGGGAATTCAAATAGGGTTGCATATGTCTTAAGTAGAAGGTAAAAATTATTGACAAAAATGAAGGTGGAGGTTATAGGGTTTGATGAACTTAAGAGTTTGTACCCTGAAGATATAGATTTTACAAGGGCTTGGAGAGCTTGCTTGGAACCTGTTACTTTGGATAGGACTAAATGGTTGGATTTTCTAATCCAAGATGGAATTTTGTTTAAGGGAAACCATTTGTGCATTCCAAGGAGTTTTATGAGAGAGAATTTGGTCAAGGAGAAGCATAGTGGAGGGTTGGGTGGACACTTTGGTCAGGATAAGACCATTGGCCTCATTAGTGAGAACTACTATTGACCATAGTCATAGTAAGATGTGAAGATATTTGTATAGAGCTATAGAGTATGCCAGAGGGCTAAGGGTATTAGGTAGAAAACTGGATTATATCAACCATTACCTGTACCATAGAAACCATGGTAAGACATCAGCATAGATTTTATTCTTGGCCTACCAAGGACACAGGGGGAATGAATCCATATTTGTAGTTGTTTATAGGTTTTAAAATATGGCACATTTCATTCCCTGCCAGAAAACTAATGATGTAGTTCATATTGTAGGGTTGTTTTTCAAAGAGGTGGTATGACTGCATGGTCTACCAAAGAGTATCGTTTCAGATAGGGATACCAAGTTTATTGGTTATTTTTGGATGACCTTATGGAAGAAGTTAAAGATAGATTTTAAATTTATTTATACATACCACCCATATACTGATGGGCAAACAAAGGTGGTGAATAGGAGTTTGGGTAACCTACTATGATTCTTGGTAGGAGATAAGCCCAAGGGATAGGAATTGGTTTTACCATAGGTAAAATTTACTTATAACAATTCTATAAATAGAATTACCAATAAATATCCATTCCATATTGTATATGGGAGTAGCCCAAGGAATGCTTTTGAGTTGAGGAATATGGATAGAGGGGAAAAGAGTAGTGTTGAGGTTGAGAACTTTGCAAAGCACCTAAAGAATTTGCATGAGGATGTAAAGAAATATATTAACAAGATGAACACTCAGTACAAGTCAAGGGCAGAATAGAAGTAGTGGTTTAAGTAATTCCAAGTGGGAGATGAATTTATGGTCCATCTGAGAAAAGAAAGGTTTGCTACTAAAACCTATAACAAGCTGAAAATAAAGAATTTTGGACCATGCAAGATCATAGAGAAATGGGATTCAGGCAATGCATATGAAGTAGAATTGTTGAGTGGGCTTAACATATCACCTATGTTCAACATTTCATATTTGGAAGAATATCATGAAGGGGACAATGATGAGGGACTAGTAATAGAAACTTGGGATATTCTAGTGTCTACTCTAGAGAAGGAAGATATAGAAGAAATCTTGGACACTCGCATTGGCAAAAGTACAAGAAATAGATAGTATGAAGAATATCTAGTTAAGTGGAAGGGTAGTCCTATTTAATATTCATCTTGGTTATCAAATATAGAGGTTTATCACCATGGTTTTCCTCTAATAGCAAATAAGTGAAGGTCACTTCTCAATTTACCCTAGGTGTCTGATATAGGAGCATCCAATGGTGTAAGTGATATTCCATCATCCAAAATTTATAATAATTTACTTTTTATGTTATAAGTGTGTTTATTTGTTAGGGGATGAAAAAACAAACCTAACGGTAAAATAATCACCCCAATATCCTGAGCGGTTTGGGAGATATACCAAAACTAGTAAAAATCCTAGTGAAAACCCTACCAAAACTAGTGGAAATCCTACTAGTAAAACTTGGAGGACAATTTTTAAGGCCTTAGAGGTATTTTTAAGAGCATAAATATGGTGTTACTTTGTTGAAACATGGTACCAGGCTTCCTTCCCCTTCGATAGCTTTATGAAAATGTGCAATAATAGCCATTTCGAGCAATGAGCGAGGATTTATGACCTTGGCAAGTTTACCCTTGAAATTCAAATTTCAAATACATAGTTTTAGGTGGGAAAGGGTAAAATAGGGTATTTTGGGAGAATTTGAAATTTAAAATGAGTCAGTCTCTATAAGCTTCAATTTCTAGATAGTAATACAGGAAAAATCTTTGGCTCCTTTGCATTTTTCTCTGCTTTGGGTGGATTGTGTGTGTTTCTGTTTAATGCAACTCTACTTCAAGTGGTATCAGAGTTGAAGATACTGAGTGTGTAAATATATCACTGGATATGAGGCATTTTACACTAATATTTGTGGTTAGTTTCTAAGAGAAATGTGATCAGAATACCTCCATGAAGAAACTATGGTGGTGGGAGAAATGTGGTGCCAAAAAAATATTTTAGGGCTTTGCAGAGGTAAGTTCAAGCTCTACAAGAGGAGCTGCATAGAGGGTTTGAGCCAAGGAGAGAATATGGGAGTGAAGATGAAGTCAAAGAAGAAGAGGCCCAATTCAAGGAAGAAGAAGAGGTAGTAGATCCTACACAAGCCAGATTTTATAAGGCCATATCCCATATTGGAAAGAGACCAAAGTTTTATGTCTTTACGTATTCTAGAAATATCAACCTAGAATAGTTGATTGACTAGATCAATGGAATGGAAGTATACTTTGAGTATGAGGAGGTAGAAGATCCTGAGAGGGTTAGATTTTCTAAGACCAAGTTGAAGGGTCATGCCAATATTTTGTGGAAGGGAGTACAATTGGATAGAAATAGAAGAGGGAAAGAAAGGATAACAAGGTGGGAGTGGATGGTGGAGAAGTTGAAGAGATAGTTTATTCCAGCTAATTATGAGTTGGATCTTCTCAAGAAAATGTAGGGTTTGAGGTAGTTAGGAAAGTCTATCAAGGAATACATAGAGGATTTATTTAAAATTTAAATTAGAATAGGCCATTCTAAGACCAACAAGGAGAATATAGATCATTATATAAATATGTTGAAATCAAGTATTCAAGAGGAGCTGAGTCTGGTCAGGATGACCACAATAAAATATGCTTACCAGTTTTCCTTGAAGGTAGAAGAGAAGCTGAACAGGAGGTTTGAAATCAAATAGAGAGGAATATGTCTTGGTGGAAGAACTAGCAGGAAAACAAATGGAGGATAGAATGAGGACAAAAAGAAGACTGCGAAAACAAGCAATTGTTAATACTAGAAGGGGGAGAATGCTTACCATCCCCATGAGTATAATAATAGCTACTAAAGAGGAAGAGGGAGGTTTGGACAAGGGCCTAAAAGAGGAGGATTTCATGGAACCTACATCCAATATGGAGAAGAAGGACATCGAGCATACGAGTGCCCATAGCTCCAAGGGAGAACAAATAAGAGACTTGAAGGTAATGCTCGAGTTGTTGTTATAGATGAAGGTGTTGAATATGAGCACTCTAAAGAAGCAAAAAAAGGAGAAGTTTGGGTCACAAGGAGAGCCTTTCCAAATAAGAAGAACGATCTAGATCAAAGGAGGAGCTTATTTTGAACAAGGTGTAAATGTGCAAGTAAGGTGTGTAATGTTATCTTTGATAATGATAGCACTGATAACCTAGCTTTAAAAGGAATGGTTATCAAATTACAATTAGAGAGAAGGAGGCACCTACATCCATATCAGATTGCTTGATTGCAGAAGGACCATAAGGCTTTTGTCAATGAGAAATTTTTGGCAAATTTCCATATTGGGAATTACCATGATGAGGTCTTGTGTGACATCCTACCTATGGATGCTTACCATTTGCTATTGGGAAGGCCATGGTAGTTTGATCGATGTGCAATACATGATGGGTATGCCAACACTTACTCCCTAACAAAGGATGGAGTGCACCACAAGCTAAATCCCTTGAAGGATATGGACAAAAAGGTATGTAGCAGTGCCAGAATCTATTTAGTATATGGTAGAAATTTTTTGAATGGCCTGAAGCATGAGAATATGTGCTTTGAATTAATTCCTAGAGTTAAGGATGAGAAATGCAAAGATATCCTAGTAGAGGTCTCAGGTCTATTAGAATAATTCCTAGATATTATATCAAATATTTTACCTAAGGGTTTGCCACCAATGAGTAAGATCAGTCACCACATAGATTTTGTTTCGGGAGCTAGTTTACCCAACAAGATAGCCCATAGAATGAATCTTGGAGAAAGTGAGGAGCTAAACAGACAAGTCTAAGAGATACTAAGAAAATGACTGATTAAGGAGAGCTTATGTCCATGTGCAGTATCTACAGTACTAGCACCAAAGAAATATGGGTAGTAGAGAATGTGTATAGACTCTCGAGCTATTAACAAGATCACCATCAAATACAGATTTCCATTTCCAAGGATGGATGACATTATGGACTATTTGAGTGGAGCCAAGTACTTCACCAAGATTGACATAGAGTGGGTATCATCATATTCATATCATAGAAGGATATGAGCAGAAGACAACCTTCAAGACCAGATAGGGTTTGTACAAGTGGTTGGTCATGCCATTTGGTCTAACCAATGCACCAAGCACATTCATGCGACTGATGAATGAGGTATTGAAGGAGTTTTTAGAAAAAAAATCATTGTCTATTTATATGAAATTTTAATTTTTACTAAGACTTTGGAGGATCACCTATCGCATATTCGATGAGTTTTTGAGAAGCTTAGGGAGGAGCAATTACTGATTAATTTGAAGAAGTGCAGATTTGTGAAGGAGTTGGTGTTTTTGGGATTTGTCATATCAGATTAAGATCTTAAAATAGAATCAAAAAAGGTTAGGGCTATCGTTGAATGGCCTACCCCAAGGAGCATTATAGAGGTAATATCATTCCATGGTCTAGCCAATTTTTACAAAAAATTCATTAGGAATTTTAATAGTATTTGTGCACCCCTAACGGAGACAATGAGAGGGGATAAGAAGGAGTTTAAGTGGACTCCAAAAAGCAGATAAGAGATTTGATATATTTAATAATAATTTCATATAGCAACCTATTTTGAAACTTCCAAATTTTAATAAGGTATCTCAGGTAGATTGTGATGCTAGTGGTAGCGCCATAGGAGCTATATTGAGTTAAGAAACTAAACCTATTGCTTATTTTAGTGAGAAGATCAATGATGCTAGGAAAAAGTTTTATGTTTATGATTAAGATTTTTATGCTATAGTTCAATATTTTAAGAATTTCAGGCACTATTTGTTGCCAAAATAATTTGTTCTATATATTGATCATCAGGCCTTATAGTATATCAATATCCAAGGGAAGCTAAATCAGAGGCACCTAAAGTGGGTTGATTTTTTTCATAGTTATACCTTTGTGTTTAAGCATAGGAGTGGGAAATAAAATAGAGATGCAGATGCCTTAAGTAGAAGGTAAAAATTATTGACACAAATGAAGGTGGATTTTATAGGGTTTGATGAACTTAAGAATTTGTACCATGAAGATCCATATTTTGTAGGGGCTTGGAGAGCTTGCTTGGCACCTGTTACTTTCGATAGGACTAAATGGTTGGATTTTCTAATCCAAGATGGAATTATGTTTAAGGTAAACCAACTGTGCATTCCAAGGAGTTTGATGAGAGAGAATATGGTCAAGGAGAAGCACAATGGAGGGTTAGTTGGATACTTTGGTTGGGATAATATCGTTTCCCTTATTAGTGAGAACTACTATTGGCCACAGTTATAGCAATATGTGAAGATATTTGTACAGAGTTACAGAGTATGCGAGAGGGCCAAGGGTTTGAGGCAGAATATTGGATTATATCAGTTATTACCTATACCATAGAAACCATGGGAATACATCAACATGGATTTTGTTATTTGCCTAGCAAGGACACATAGGGGGAATGATTCCATATTTGTGGTGGTTGATAGGTTTTCAAAGATGGCACATTTCATTCCCTGCCAGAAAACTAATGATGCATTTCATGTTATAGGGTTGTTTTTGAAATAGGTGATACGACTACATTGTCTACCAAAGAGTATTATTTTAGACAGGGATACCAAGTTTATTGGGTATTTTTGGAGGACCTTATGGAAGAAGTTGAAGATAGAATTAAAATTTAGTTATGCATACCACTCGTATATTGATGGGAAAATAGAGGTGGTGAATACGAGTTTGGGAAACATTCTATGATGCTTGGTAGGAGATAAGCCCAAGGGATAGGACTTGGTTTTACCATAGGTAGAATTTGCTCATAACAATTTTGTAAATAAAAGTACCAATAAATCCTCATTCAAAATTGTATATGGGAGCAGCCCAAGGAATGCTTCTGAGTTGATAAATATGGACAGAGGAGAAAAGAGTAGTGCTTAGGCTAAGGACTTTGTAGAGCACCTAGAGAATTTGCATGAGGAGGTAAAGAAACATATTAACAAGATGAACACTCAGTACAAGATAAGGGTAGACCAGAAGTAGCGGTTTAAGAAATCCCAAGGGGGATATGAAGATATGGTCCACCTGAGAAAATAAATATTTTCTACTAAACCTATAAAAAGCTAAAAATAAATAAGTTTGGACCATGCAGGATCATAGAGAAATAGGATTCAAGAAATGCATATGAAGTAGAATTTCTAATTGGGATTAACACATCACCTGTGTTCAATATTTTAGATTTGGTAGAATATCATGAAGGGGACAATTATGAGGGACCATTAATAGAAACTTGGGATATTCCAGTGTCTACTCTAGAGAAGGAAGAGATAGAAGAAATCTTGGACACCTGCATTACCAAAAGTACAATAAATAGGTAGTTCAATATTTGAATAAGTGGAGGAACTATTTATGATTAAGAGTTTTATGTTATAGTTCAATATTTGAAGAACTGGAGGCACTATTTTTTGCCCAAAGAATTTGTTCCATTTACTGATCATCATGCCTTACAGTATATCAATAGCCAAGGGAAGTTAAATTAGAGGCACTTAAAGTGGGTTGAGTTTTTTTAGAGTTATACCTTTGTGTTGAAGCATAGGAGTGGGAAATCAAATAGAGATGCATATGCATTAAGTAGAAGGTAAAAATTATTGACAAAAATGAAGGTGGAGTTTATAGGGTTTGATGAACTTAAGAGTTTGTACCCTAAAGATCTAGATTTTGTAGGGTATTGGAGAGCTTGCTTGGCACATGTTACTTTGGACAGGGATAAATGGTTGGATTTTCTAATCCAAGATGGAATTATGTTTAAGGTAAACCAATTGTGCATTCCAAGGAGTTTGATGAGAGAGAATATGGTCAAGGAGAAGCACAGTGGAGGGTTGGTTGGATAATTTGGTTGGGATAATATCATTTCCCTTATTAGTGAGAACTACTATTGGCCACAGTTATAGCAATATGTGAAGAGATTTGTATAGAGTTACAGAGTATGCGAGAGGGCCAAGGGTGTGAGGCAGAATATTGGATTATATCAGTTATTACCTATACCATAGAAACCATGGGAAGACATCAGCATGGATTTTGTTATTTTCCTACCAAGGACACATAGGGGCAATGACTCCATATTTGTGGTTGTTGATAGGTTTTCAAAGATGGCACATTTCATTCCTTGCCAAAAAACTAATGATGCATTTCATGTTGCAGGGTTGTTTTTAAAACAAGTGGTACGACTGCATGGTCTACGAAAGAGTATTATTTTAGACAGGGATACCAAGTTTATTGGGTATTTTTGGAAGACCTTATGGAAGAAGTTGAAGATAGAATTGAAATTCAGTTATGCATTCCACTCGTATAATGATGGGCAAATAGATGTGGTGAATAGAAGTTTTGGCAACATTCTACGATGCTTGGTCGGAGATAAGCCCAAGGGATAGGACTTGGTTTTACCACAGGTAGAATTTTCTCATAACAATTCTGTAAATAAAAGTACCAATAAATCCCCATTCAAAATTGTATATGGGAGCAGCCCAAGGAATGCTTCTGAGTTGATAAATATGGACAGAGGAGAAAAGAGTAGTGCTTAGGCTAAGGACTTTGTAGAGCACCTAAAGAATTTGCATGAGGAGGTAAAGAAACATATTAACAAGATGAAAACTCAGTACAAGACAAGGGTAGACCAGAAGTAACGGTTTAAGAAATCCCAAGGGGGATATGAAGATATGGTCCACCTGAGAAAATAAATATTTCCTACTAAACCTATAAAAATCTAAAAATAAAAAAGTTTGGACCATGCAGGATCATAGAGAAATAGGATTCAAGCAATGCATATGAAATAGAATTTCTGAGTGGGCTTAACACATCACCTGTGTTCAATATTTTAGATTTGGTAGAATATCATGAAGGGGACAATTATGAGGGACCAGTAATAGAAACTTGGGATATTCCAGTGTCTACTCTAGAGAAGGAAGAGATAGAAGAAATCCTAGACACCCGCATTACCAAAAGTACAATAAATAGGTAGTTCAATATTTGAATAAGTGGAGGCACTATTTATCATTAAGATTTTTATGTTATATTTCAATATTTGAAGAATTGGAGGCACTATTTGTTGCCCAAAGAATTTGTTCCATATACTGATCATCATGCCTTACAGTATATCAATAGCCAAGGGAAGCTAAATTAGAGGCACCTAAAGTGGGTTGAGCTTTTTCAGAGTTATACCTTTGTGTTGAAGCATAGGAGTGGGAAATCAAATAGAGATGCATATGCCTTAAGTAGAAGGTAAAACTTATTGACAAAAATGAAGATGGATTTTATAGGGTTCGATGAACTTAAGAGTTTGTGCCCTAAATATCCATATTTTGTAGGGTATTGGAGAGCTTGCTTGGCACATGTTACTTTGGACAAGACTAAATGGTTGGATTTTCTAATCCAAGATGGAATTATGTTTAAGGTAAACCAATTATGCATTCCAAGGAGTTTGATGAGAGAGAATATGGTCAAGGAGAAGCATAGTGGAGGGTTGGTTGGATACTTTGGTTGGGATAATATCATTTCCATTATTAGTGAGAACTACTATTGGCCACAGTTATAGCAATATGTGAAGAGATTTGTACAGAGTTATAGATTATGTGAGAGGGCCAAGGGTGTGAGGCAGAATATTGGATTATATCAGTTATTACCTATACCATAGAAACCATGGGAAGACATCAGCATGGATTTTTTTATTTGCCTACCAAGAACACATAGGGGCAATGACTCCATATTTGTGGTTGTTGATAGGTTTTCAAATATGGCACATTTCATTCCCTGCCAGAAAACTAATGATGCATTTCATGTTGCAGGGTTATTTTTAAAAGTGGTACGACTGCATGGTCTACAAAAGAGTATTATTTTAGACAGGGATACCAAGTTTATTGGGTATTTTTGGAGGACCTTATGGAATAAATTAAAGATAGAATTGAAATTCAGTTATGCATACCACTCGTATACTGATGGGCAAATAGAGGTGGTGAATAGGATTTTGGGTAACCTATTGTGATGTTTGGTAGGATATAAGCCCAAGGGATGGGACTTGGTTTTACCACAGGCAAAATTTGCTTATAACAATTCTATAAATAAAAGTACCAATAAATCCCCATTCCAAATTGTATATGGGAGCAGCCCAAGGAATGCTTCTGAGTTGATAAATATGGACAGAGGGGAAAATATTAGTGTTGAGGCTAAGGAATTTGTAGAGCACCTGGAGAATTTGCATGAGGAGGTAAAGAAACATATTAACAATATGAACACTCATTACAAGACAAGGGTAGACTAGAAGTGGCGGTTTAATAAATCCTAAGTGGGATATGAAGATATGGTCCACATGAGAAAAGAAAGATTTCCTACTAAACCTATAACAAGCTAAAAATGAATAAGTTTGGACCATGCATGATCATAGAGAAACATGATTCAGGCAATGCATATGAAGTAGAATTTTTTAGTAGGCTTAACATATCACTTGTGTTCAATATTTTAGATTTGGTAGAATATCATGAAGGGACAATGATGAGGGACCAATAACAAAAACTTGGGATATTCCAGTGTCTACTCTAGAGAAGGAAGAGATAGAAGAAATCATGGACACCCGCATTGCCAAAAGTATAATAAATAGGTAGTATGAAGAATATATAGTTAAGTGGAAGGGCAAGTTTGTTGAATATTCATATTGGTTATCAAATACAGAGGTTTACCGCCTTGGTTTTCCTCCAACAACAAAGAAGTAAAGCTCACTTCTCAATTTACCCTAGGTTTCTGATACAGGAACATCTAGTGGTGTAAGAGTGATCTTGCATCATCCAAAATTTATAATATTTTTCTTTTTATGTTCTAAGTGTGTTTAGTTGTTAGGGTATGGAAAACAAGACCTGACGGTGAAATAATTGCCCCAATATCCTGAGTGATTCGGGATATATGCCAAAACTAGTGAAAATCCTAGTGAAAACCCTACCAAAACTAGTGAAAATCCTAGTGAAAACCCTACCAAAACTAGTGGAAATCCTACTAGTAAAACTTGGAGGCCAATTTTGAAGGCCTTAGAGGCCTTTTTAAGGGCTGAAATATGGTGGTACTTTGTGTAAACATAATATCAAGCTTCCTACCCATTCGAGATATTTCCTAAAAGGTGCAATAATAGCCGTTTCGAGCAACGAGCGAGGAGTTATGACCTCGATAAGTTTACCCTCGAAATTCAAATTTCAAATACATAGTTTTAGGCGGGAAAGGGGAAAATAGGGTATTTGGGGGGAATTTCAAATTTGTAATGAGTTAGTATCTATAAGCTCCATTTTTTAGATAGTAATACAAGAAAAAGCTTTGTCTCCTTTGCATTTTTCTTTATTTTGGGTGGATTGTGTTTGTTTTTGTTTAATGTAACTCTACTTCATCTATAGAAGCTTGGAAAATATTAGCCAGGAATTTTGAAAGAAGAAATAAATCCACTATATTGAATCTCCAAACTCAATTGCATTCTCTAAAATTTAATAATGGTGAAAGTATAGAATTATTTCTAAGAAGAGTGGTAGATGTAAAAGGAAAATTGTTAACCTTAGGAGAAAATTTTGAATATAACTTTCTTGTTCAAGTAATCCTAAGAGCACTTCTAGAAAGCTACAAGAATCTAGTTACATATTTACAAATTCTAAGTAAAGATACATCATTTGATGAATTAGTCAATATACTACAAGAATATGAAGTATAAAATTTAGTGAAAGATGTAATGACTAAAAATGCCTTAGTCACAAAAGATAATCCACAAGGAAATGTTGCTTAATTCTCTAAGGATAGATAAATATGCAGTAATAAATATTGTCAAGTATGCAAAAATAAAGGACATAGTACCAGTTATTGTAAATTCAATCCAAGAAATCACTATCAAGGAAATCAAACAAATTTTGGAAGCCAATCACATAGGCCATTCCAACGAAGACAATATCAAAATCAGTATAATTTGCATCAGCAACAATTTCAGCATCCATATACTTTTTAGAATGAATACAATCATCCTCAACTAAAATTTAAAGAAAAAAACAAAAAGGATACTTACTTCAAGAGATTCAAGAAATTCATGAACTAGAAGAACCTATAGATGAACATGAAGTTAAAGCTCTTTTAGTGAAAAATAATGTTTTATGAAGATACTAATTATTTTCTTGATCACGATACAAAAAGGGATTAAAATGAAGAAAGTAGAAAATAAGAGCTCAAGTTCCAGAATCAGGAAGAGGACTATATTGAAGACTAAAATATTTGATAACTAAATAATGTAATATAGATGGGTGTTGGAATATATTACGTTATTTGGTACATTCTAATGTACCATATTGGGTATATCTTTAGATTAAGAGTGTGTCTTATATTAGGATTTGAGTACTTGCTTTATGCAATATAATAAATGCACAATTGTTGTTAGAATGTGCAATATACTTGATGATGTAAATGTGCATGTTGTCCATGTGTACATGAGTCTATAAATAGGAATATGAAGGGTCATAGGAATATGTAAGGCCAAGAGTCATATTCTATTATATAATGGCCTTTGTAGTAGAGATAAAATGGAGAGAGCATAAGAGCACATTAGAATAGATTAGAATCTCAACTTAGATACAATGTAGAGCATGTATGAAGAATTGAACATTTGAGATATCCACATTTTGTATGAAGATCCCATTTTCATGAGATTTCATTACTGGCAATTTTACGAGTTATTATGGAAGTTTCTTATGAGTTTTACATATCTATTATATTGCCATTATCATATATTTAATATTGCATGCTCATTTTATACCTTGTGGTTGTATTTAATTAAGTATTTTAGCATCAAAAGCTAACATTAATGAGACTTTTTCAAGTCTCCTTAATATGCCTTCTATGTGACTTGTCTTATGGAGTCTCCAAACTCTTATCAATATCAAGGTATATCTTTGAGACCTAAAATTATATTATAGATTGCCTTATATTCTAAATATATTATTGGAATAGGTAAACTCAATCTATCTAAAACTTTTCAATAATGACCAACTTTTCTTCTTGAGTTGGTTCTCTAAAATTTGTATCCTTAATCTTCACTAGTTGTTCTTTAACCTAGTGGTAATACCTTAACTTTACTGGTTTTCTTTCAAATAGTGGTATTAATTCTTGGCTTCACTGGTTTTCCTTCAACCTAGTGGAAATACCTTAATTTCACTGGTCTTTCCTTAGCCAGTGGAAATATCCTTCGACTATTTGCAAATTTTGAAAACTTATTCAAGTAAACTTGTTGAGGCTCTGATACCATTAATAGATTTTGAAGCCTAATACTTAATGGAAATATTACAAGAAAATAATCATATAATAAAATATAAAGTTGCAATATAATGAACTCAATAAAAATAATAATAACAAAAAAGCAACTCAGAATAACTCATAGAAAAATGCTCACAAAATACTGAAAATGATATAGAATAAATGTCTACTAATGCATGCATTAAGCAATACATTTTTATATCAATTACAATACATAGTCACAAATATATAATAGTATGTGAATCCTCATATGGTGCACTCTTGACCTTTACTCTTATTTGAAACTCTTCACTTTCATATTCTAAGGACACATGTCCACTCTTAAATAATGGACACTTGTGCACATTTACACTTACAACACATGCACACATAATTACATGACACTTGTGCAATTCCTGCACATTATTACATTACATGAAATATAAACTCACATTTTAATATAAGACACACACCTAATATAATATTGTACCAAGGTGGTCAATTGGCATGTACCAAGTAATATAATATTCTTCAACAACCACTATTCCATCTATAATACAAAATATGACTACTAAGCCCTTATATAGCATCAACAATCAAACTCATATTTTTTTCCAAATATTAGTAACTCTTATTTATTAGCTTTAATCTATTAATTTCTTAATTGAATACAACTACAATGGCATTTACTCTAATGTGCCAACAATTCAGCTACTAGTATCATAACTGTGTTGAAGCGTACTAAACAAATTCAATAATCAAGTAAATATAGGTCAACCATAGGATTTTTAGGACAAATATCAATCCTTTGTAATACTCTTACCAAGTACCTAAAAGGTGATGGTACAAATTTCTATTTTAAACTAGATTTTCTAAGGGTTACCTAATTTGGAGCTATTTATTGAAAATAGCTCCAAGAAGGTTTCTGTGGAAAATATCTGAGTAGCATCGTTAGAAGGTTTTTGTGGAAAATATCTTAGCAGTGACATCTAAGGGTTTTGTGGAAAAAACTAAGCAATGACATAAAAGGATTTCCATGACATAAGGATTTTTTGTCGAAAATATCTAAGCAGTGGTATTCAAGGTTTTTGTGGAAAAAACTGAGCAACGACATAAGAGAATTTTTATGGAAAAAAATTGAGCAGCAACGTAAGAGGATTTTCATGAAAATTTTTGAGTAGTAGTGTTAGAGGTTTTCTGTTCAAAAAATCCAAGAAAAAACATGTAAGGGTTTTGTGGTTTTTGTGGAAAAAATTCGAGTAGAAGTATCTAAGGGTTTTGTGGAAAAATTGAGCAACATTGTAAGAGGATTTTGTGGAAATAACTGAGCAATAGTGTAAGAGTATTTTTATGTAAAATTTGAGTAACAACATTAGAGGATTTCTATGGAAAACATTTGAGCAATAGTATCTGAAGTATTTTTGAAAAAAATTGAATAGCAGTGTAAGAGAATTTTTGTGGAAAAATATTAGCAATGGTATCAGAGGGTTTTGTGGGAAAAATTGAGTAGCAGTGTGAGAGGATTTTTGTGGAAATTTTTGAAATTATAAAAATTTGATCTAAATAAAATCTAAGTAGTGGGGGGATATAGGATGAGAGTTGAATAATTTGAAATGGGTGATGATGAAAAGGTGTAAATTTTAGAGAGAGTGGTTGTCGATGGGGAGGTGAGCATTCTATAGGAGAATGTACCTGACAGTTTGAAGTTGGAAATCAAGTGGAGACCCCTAGGAGTAGGATTCAAATCCAAGTGGCAGAAGGTTTTAAAGCCTTAGTTTAGGAGGTGTATTTTGATGAGGTGGTTGGAGTGGTCATGATTTCTCCTAAATCAAGGGCCCTTGGGGCTCCACCTATTAGATATTTGTATGGGTCCCAATCCCTAGGAAATTTTTTATCTCCAAGTAAGTGTTTGTATGCCGAGGTTACCACTTTTGGTTAGGTGGTTGGAAATTCATTAGTTCTCTTTGACCTATTTCATCTAGAGGATATTTTACCAATTTTGAATGAGCTTTTATACATCACCATGGAAGAGGGTTCCTAGAACCTGGTTGGCAAAATTCAATGGAGGAGGCCCAAAATTGATGCCATAAGATGCTAGGACCTGGTTAAGTGGAAGCCTAAGTGAGGTCTAGATATTGTGGTAGCTTCCAACTATTTTTTCCTCATTAATATTATTAGCGAGGAGGATTCAAAGAATATTTTGGGTGGATGTCCCTGGTTCTTTAGAAAGTGAGGACTCTTTATGTGAAAATGGGAACCAAATTTTAATCATATAACCCAAAAAATTAATCTAGTTCTATTGTGGGTTAGATTACCGGATATACCCTTCCACCTTTGGTATGTTGATATTCTTAGAGTATAACTAAATCCATAGGTGATCTAGTCCTAATTGACTCGACAACTAGGGTCAAATGCAAATTAGTCTTTACCTATATGTATTATGGTGGACCCTAAAGCTAATATTTTGGATCACATTAATTTGATTTTGATGTTTGGGTCATGGATTCAACCTATTGTATATGAGAATTAACCAGTGAAATGTTCAGTATATAATAATTTTGGCAATGTCCTTGGCTCATGCCCGATCCAAAACAAGAAGGCCCATTTCAAGAAGAACTGATAGAAAAGGAATCTAGAGCAAAATTGAGACTAGCTCTTGGGAAAGAAGGTAGGATTTGATTCTATAGGTCCCTCAAGTGAGGATCCTAATATGAAGGAAGTTATTGAGGAATATATTCAAAAAATGGATTCAAATGATGATGAAAAAGGGTGTATGATCTCAATAAATACTTATTCTAGCCTTACAATACTCAAAAATGAATATTTAACTTCAAAGACTCCAATACCTAAGGAGTTTCTCCAAAACTCTTTTCAATGCCTAAACTCAGAGAAGGCTGAGCATGATGAATTTGAAGATCCTCAGCTAGGAGAGGGATATCCTTAGAATATATATTTGAAAGTGGATCTCCCAATTTTTGGTGATGTCATATCCCCCTCTAGTGATGTCAAATCCCCCTATAGTGAAGCTTCCTTAGGGGTAAGGATACTGCATCCTAAAACCAAAATCCTATAGAAGGGATCGATTGACGTGGGAGTTACAAATAAGGTAGGTAAACCATCCAATAAAACTCAAATAAGTAGAGAGGCGAAAGATGATATTGCATATGGAGTTCAATCCAAGCTCAAGTTCAAAAAGGAAAAGGATACAAAAGGTAAACAGCTAAAGCTAGATTCATTTTTTCAGTCCCCCCAATCTAAGGATGGGAGTTTTATTTCCAAGAATTATAAATGAAAAATTTATCATGAAATATTGGGGGGCTGAATTGGCTACCTGCACATCATGCATTGGAATCCATTAGAAACTATCTTAAACTAGATATAATTTTGCTGCAAGAAATAAAAATGGATAGTGTTAGTGATGAAATATTTAAGAGGAAGGTTTGGAAGGAGGTTGAATTCATATCTAACTCATCTAATGACTCCTCAAGGGGTTTCTTGTGCATGTGGGACCCTAAAACCATTGATGGGTTGACTATGTTCATATCTGATCGAGTGATTAGCATCATATTTTGTTCCAAGGATTCAAGATTTAAATGTATAAACTTGAATATTTATGCCCCAAATTTAGGACTGATTTTCTTGGTTCTATAAGAGAAAATTTTAAAGAAGAGGTCTAGCTTTTGGCGGGTGATTTTAATACACCCTTATATGCTTCTGATAAAAAGGGAGGAACCTCGGTTCTCAGTAGCATGAATGAATTTACCTCTTTTATTTACTCCCAGGAGTTGATGTATTTAGACTTGAAAGGGTCAAGATTTACATGGAGTAACAAGCGAATTGAGAGTCAAAAAATTCAAGTTAGGCTAGACAGAATATTGGTGTCTAAAGAAGGTATTCCTTTTTTGGTGATGCATCCTTATGCTCTCTCCCTAAGCTGGCCTCTGATCACAATTCAATTTTTTTTGAGAAGACACAGGATTCGTCCTTCTTTCCTTAGCCATTTAGATTTGAAGCAATGTGGCTTCAACACCCTATTCTAAAATCCAAAATTGAGGAATAGTGGAGTCACAAGTTTTTAAGATATCGAATGGCACAAATAGCCTCTTATATGATATTTATAAAGACAAAGCTAAAGGATTGGAATAAGCATGTTTTTGAAAATATTGTTGCTAGAAATATGGAGATTCGTAACCAGTTGCAGGTGGTTGAGTAGATAGCCAAAACTTATGGTTACTCTACAGAATTAAAGAGACAAGAACTATTTATTCTCACAAAGCTCCATAATGTTATGGAAGGGAAATAAATTATGTGGAGGTAAAAATATAGGGCCATGTGGCTTAAGTAGGGTGATCAAAACACAATTTTTTTTCACTCCACTACGATAAGGCATAGGAGTAATAATAGGATCAGGGTGATTATGAAAGCAAATGGAGAACTCTTTGAAGACATTGAAAAGATTAGATCCAAGGCAGTAAATTTTTTAAAGGACCTCTTGTGTTCCATGACATCCAAAAATCAATAGGTTGAAGCTCACTTACTGAATAACATATCACCTTTTGTCTTTGTAGACATGAATAATGTTTGGGATACTCCGTTTTTCAGATGATAAAATCAGTAAAGCTATTTTTCCAATGGGTGGACTCAAAGCACTAGGACATGATGGATTTCCCTCAATGTTTTTTTTTAGAAATTTTGGTATATTTTGGGGCCAGATATATGTGATGCCATCAGAAATGTTTAGTCTTATAAACGGATCCCTTCAAATGTCAACTCTACATTTTTTGTGCTTATCCCTAAAATAACTTATGCTAAGGATTTTGTAGCTTATAGGCCTATCAGTCTGTGCAATACTATTTTTTTAATTTTCAAGAAGACCCTGACAAAAAAATTGAAACTTTTATTACTAGGCATCATTGATATTCCATAGAGCAGTTTTATGGCTAGGAGGAAAATTCTAGATGGAATCATTATAGTCCATGAAATCATCTATTTGGTGACAAAAAGCAATAAGTACCTTGCTCAAGTTGGATGTGAATAAAGCTTACAATAGTTTTGATTGGGAGTTTCTCTTCAAATTCTTGCATAAATTTTTCTTTAGTTAGGAGTGGATAAGTTTGATCAAATCATGTGTCTCTTCAGCCAAGTTCTCGGTTTTGGTGAATGGCTCTCCGATAGGATATTTTAGGAGTTGTAGGGGAATTCATCAAGGAGATCCATTATCCCCATACCTTTTTATTTTGTTGGTAGAATCTTTGGGGTGGGCCATCAAAGCTGATTGTTCTATTGTAGGCCTTAAGCTAGCTACGCCCATCAGTCCCATATCCCATCATCAATTTATCGATGATACTCTTCTATCCTTTCAAGATTCAATTCCACAAGTAAAATTAGTCAAAAGTATTCTAGAATATTATGAACAGGTGATGGATCAGAAGGTTAATTTTATGAAAAGTGTTATTTTTTTATCAATACTCCTCTAGCAAGGTAGTTAAGGATTACAAATATATTGGGATATAATATTGGGTCTCTCCATTTAGCCTACTTGGGGATGCCAATGTTTTTTTAGGCTTCAAGATCATCTCAATGTGAACTGATTATGGAGCGTGTCTAGAAAAATATTGTAAGATGGAAAGGGGCTCTCATAAGCCAAGCAATAAAAGTGATGTTAGTTAAGGCCACCCTTCAAAGCATCCTGATATATTTCCTTTATCTATTTCAAATCCTAGGTAAGATTATTGAAAGAATAGAATAGATCTAATGCTCATTTCTTTTGTTAGGACCAAGTGAGAAAAATAAATTTCATCTAGTAGCATGGGACCAAGTATGCAAAAAGAAGGAGGACAACAGTTTAGGCCTTAGAAGATTGAAATCCATGAACAAATCTCTTATTTCCAAGTAGGGTTGGAGATTGGTTCAAGATGATAAAGTGTGATGGGTTGATACTATCAAAGACAAATACCTAAATTATGGGAAGTAGTTTATTAGAGACTTGTTACCCCTTCAGGGTTCAGCTTTCTGGTCTGGCCTGATTCAGTGTAGATCAAATTTTTGTAGAGGGGGTAGGTGGTGTTTGGGATATGGCAAGTCTATCTATTTCAGGAGTGACATGTGAGTGATTGAGGTTCTGTTGGAGTTAAGATCAGAGCTGGATTTAGTCCAACCAATTACAGATCATTTTTAGGGGAATAAGATTTGTGATTTCATTGAAAGGATTGAAGAACACCCCTGATGGAAACCATTTAACTTCCTAGGAATTTTGGTGGAGGAAAGAAGGGCATTTGTTGAAATTTTTAATATCATTAAATAGATTATAATTCTTGGAAGATAATTCTAGATAGATTCATTTGGGGATTAGATAAGGATAGAAAATTCTCTGTCGAATTAGTGTATTTTGTAGGAGATAGTCCTTCTGATCCTTGGTTTTTGACAGCTAAAATTTGGCTGAAAGGATTGACTCTAAAAATCAATATTTTCTTTTGCCTGGCCATACAAATAAAATTTATAACTTTAGACAATCTCAAAAAAGAGGTATGATTTTACCTAATGCTCGTTTCTTATGCATAAATGCAAATAAATCCCTGCTCCATCTTCTTTTTAGCTAATTTTTCAAATATTTAAACATCTAATGGGTGTTTTAAAATAGCCTAGAGGATGTGCTAACCCAATGGGTTCCTCCCTCCCTATCTCTCCACCTTCATTGGTTTTGGAAATTCAGCCTTCCTCATATATGGTGGTGGATTTGGAAGGAAAGAAACTCAAGGGTGTTTAAGGATGTTGCTCATTCGGCTAAAGTTGTGTCTTTGTAAGTGATTTATTTTTCCATGGATAATATTAGAACCCTAAATATAAATATTGTGACTATATATCAATAATGACCAGTGGATATATCTAATGGATTCAATGCTAATACTCAACGATTCAGACCTGTTATTCCTCCTAATAGAGCTAGGGTTAAGTGGGAGCCATCTCCAATTGATTGGATCAAGTTGAATTTTTATGGTGCATCTAAAGGGAATACAGGTCCCACAAGTATTGAATGGATTGTAAGGAATCATGATGGCTTGAAAATTTTAGCCTTTGTTGATAATCTAGGCCATAAAACTAGTAACTTCACTAAATCTAGGGCCGTGTTCCAAGGAGTTTCTTTATTCGATTCTGTAAGTTGTAGGAAAATAAATATTGAAGAGGACTCCCTTAATGTTATAAATATGGTAAGAGGGACTCAATATCCTACCTAGACTATTTTGAACCTTATTCTGGAATTTCAAAGATACATCCAAAATCTAGAAGAGGTTTAGTTTAATCATACATATAGGCAAGGTAATCGAGCAATCGATCTATTGGCTAATAAATGAGTTATTCATAATGGTTTAGTGGTGTGGTGGGATAATTTCCTAGTTGATATTACTTCTATCAATAATGACCTCATACACAATTTGCCACTTTGGTCCAGTTGTTGTTGATGACTTGGCTACAAAACTTGGGGGCACTTGTTGATTTTGGGTTTTTGCACCAAATTTCATATTTCCAAGCTACTATTTCCTCCCTGTTAGCCACCATCTCCAATACAAAAGAAATTCTTGCCTTGATGGGCTTACAAACCTAGGAAAATAATGACCACATGGGGGAGAATGGGATTGATGCATGGTTGAGTTCATGGTTCAGGTCCTCCTACTGATATGTGTTTGGTTGGTTATCTCTGACATTCTAATTTTATTTTAATTTGTTTTAATGGTATTACCTATGTATTGGTTTGGCTTTGGAAGGAATAACTCCTCTAATTGGTCATTCCTCAATTATTACTGGATGCAAGTAATTTTAGGTCTCTCTTTTTGGGTAGGGTTTAGTCTCTTTTGTACAATGTTTGAAGATCCTTTCAAAACTCTTTCTTCCATATAATAAAAATATATATGATGCCTTATTTACCACAAATACCTTATTTTCAACATCCTCAAATTTATATAATGTAATCACTAGTGAAGCCTTAATAAAAATTTCCTAATTATAATTACCAAGTATTGTTAAACTTAATGGGTTATTCTACCATACTTATAGTTTCTATGAAGGCCTTGTAAAGATTCAATGATAAGGTAAATTTAGGCACCATTTGAAAATTGTCAACCTTAAAGTCCATGTATTACACTTAGGATGAAAACATCATGGTTTGACCATTGATCTATCTATTAAGGTATAAAGTTCCCACATAGTATAAAATCCTTTGGGATTCTATACTTGAATCATTCATGAGGATATTTGAGAACTCTAGGAATCAATATGTTGATTTATTCTAGATAAAACGATGCAAAGGAATATCAAATAGAACATTCATGGCTATAATAGAATATTTATGAGGATATTATATCTAATACCTATGAACAATACACCATCATATGAATATGTGTTATCCTATTATATAAAAGGTCTACAATTAGATTTAGCATTAATGGTATGTAGTTTTAACCTTTTCACCTTTGATGGATCTTTTGAAAAAGTGACATGAGTGAAATATTTATCAATAAAATGTAGAAATTACCCCCTTCTCGACTAAGAGCATATACTCCTTATGTGTGTACCTAAAATATTTTGTTAATTCTAGAATCCTCTTTAATTAAAGTTACCATTCTAAATAACCAAAACCAATATTATTAGGATATACCTTGTTCTCATCAAACTAACACTCTATATATGGTAAATTTTCATTACTAGAGGATGGCAATAAATATCACATTCCAACCCTAGTTGCTATCACATGTCTAATATTAATACCACCTATACACCTCAAGACCAAAATGATGGAATCCAATTTTAGATGGTTGAACTAATGAAAATTATGAACATATTCTAACATTAAAACAATCTAGATATGAGTTAAACTTAAAGTGGTGCATTACAATAGTCATGCAATTAGAAGCAATGATATAATCTCTATC
This sequence comes from Wollemia nobilis, assembly GCA_028583015.1. Lineage (NCBI taxonomy): Eukaryota > Viridiplantae > Streptophyta > Pinopsida > Araucariales > Araucariaceae > Wollemia > Wollemia nobilis. The sequence continues at coordinate 287,815 of JAQPPZ010000054.1, read as the reverse complement.
TCATCAAATATCAATGCCTATATTACCTATTAATAAAGTAGGGAATTAGGCTTAGAATAACATGGTGACCACCAATTTAGAAATGAGTACATTATATAACTTTACAAATAATATTGGACATAATACCATGGAATACACTTTAACAATAGATAACACTCAAACTATTATATACACTTGAAAATAATAGCTATAGAAAAAAATATGATAAGTCAAGTTGTCATGCCTCTAGTTCTCAATGTGGAGTAAATTCTAGTACCATAGACTAATATGGTAGATCTATCAATAATGGTGTAAAAATGAATTTAGTTTTATCAAACCCAAGTAATGCTATTTTAGTAAATTTCGATGACTCCACTAAAGAGGGAGAATTTTATTTTTAGTATTAAATAGTTCTCATAACTCAACAATAAGGGGTTGTAACTAAATCAAGAGAAAGGAAATAAATGAGCAAATTGGGTCATTGAATACTCAAGAAAAACTACACAAACTACCTAACCCAAATATGAAAACTTCTATTATTCAGAGAGGACGTCCTCCACTACACATCAAGGATAAAGGACCAATGAAAATCAATTAGCATGCAACATCTAGAAAGGAGCAAGGAGATGTGACATTGTAAACTTTGCAAGCTAAAAATTACAAAGTGAACATGCCTATGGTTAAAAAAAGGTTAACACTACTAAAGGATATAAATATAAAAGGATACCATAGTAGGTTGAGAGAAATATGAGATACTCTTTTGTGACTAGTGAGAGTAGGGCAATAGTCACAAAATATTTTTAAAAATAATGAAGGAAATTTGACTAATGATGGATTTAATGGTACTGAGAAGCTATAGCAAATACCATATAAAATAAGTATATTAGAATTTGTGGTCTATCCTAGAAATATATATTTATTACAAGAATCCTTAAAGGAATTTGAACTTAACTATGTGATGGAGAACAGAAAATCACAAACCCCCAAATCCATATTTTCATTCATTAACTAGAAATAAAATTTACACACTCAGGAACTAGCTCGCAGGCCCAGTTCCCTATACTCTATCTGCAATCTCTAATTCTCCTACTCCCTCCATTACAACACCTGTGTTTTTAAAGAGGTCCCGACGCTTTGGAAGAAAAAAACATAGCGGCCCTTGGGCCTTCAAATCTGTAACTCCATTACAATAGTTTTTTGACCCCTTTTACATTACAATGCTTGGGTTTTTATAGAGGTCCCAACCCTCTGAGCCATTATTACACAAAATGGCTGAATCCATCCTTGAGCCCTGAGAAATCGGCTCCTCGTAACTCTCATGACTAAACTATCAATTCTTTTACCAAAATTGGCAACTGTGACTGGGTCACGCATTAATGAGTTGTCTGCATGTACTTGGTCTCTGGGCGGAGTGCTCTATAATTGATTGTATCTTGGTGCCACGTACCCCTGTAACGGCCCTTGCAATCACTGCCTAACCTCTGTTCACTGTTGTATTCTTGTGCATCCGCCACCTGACTTCCATTAGTTGTTACTGTCACTCTACAACGGCCTCCTCGATAAATGCAGCATGTCATGATATCACGACATTTCTTCCTTCTCACTCTCTCCCTTCTCTTCTAGTCACAAAAATGTGACATGTCGTGATATCATGACACTTTTCCTCTCAGGCTCCTTCTCTTGCCTTCTCGTCATGAAAATGCGACATGTCACGATATCGCGACACTTCTTCTCTTCGGCACTTTCGCCTTTTCATCGTGAAAATGTGACAGGTCATGATATCACGACACTTCTTCCCTTCGGCACCTTCTCTTGCCCTTTCATCGCAAAAATGCGATAGGTCACGATATCGTGACACTTCTCTCTCTGGCTCCTTCTCTGGCCTTCTTGTCACAAAAATGCGACATGTCGTGAAATTGTGACATTTTTCTTCCTCACCTTCTCTTTTCTCTTCAGGTTGCAAAAATGGGACATGTCATGAAATCACGATATTCTTTCCTCCTTACCTTCACTTTCCTCTTCGAGTCACGAAAATGTGACATGTCATGAAATCGCGACATTCTTTCTTTCTTGCCTTCACTTTCTTCTTCGAGTCACGAAAATGTGACATGTCATGAAATCGCGACATTCTTTCTCCTCTGGCTCCTCTCTCACCTTCTGGTCACAAAAATGCAACATGTCACAAAATCGCAACATTTTTCTCCTCTGGCTCCTTCTTCGCCTTTTGGTTGCGAAAATGTGACATGTCACAAAATCGTGACATTTTTCTCCTCGGTCTCCTTCTTTGCCTTCTAGTCAGGAAAATGTGACATGTCGCGAAATCGTGACATTTTTATCCTTTGGCTCCTTCTTCGCCTTCTGGTCGCAAAATTCGACAATCACGACATTTTTCTCCTCTGCGCTTCTCTCTCCTCCTTGGGTCATGAAAATGCAACATGTCATGAAATCATGACATTTTTCTTCCTTGCGCTTCTTCTCGTCTTCAGGTCGTGAAAATGCGACATGTCGTGAAATCGTGACATTCTTCTCCCTTGCGCTTCCACTTGTCTTCAGGTCATGAAAATGTGACATGTCACAAAATCGTGACATTCTTCTCCCTTGCGCTTCTTCCTGTCTTTAGGTCATGAAAATGCAACATGTCATGAAATCATGACATTTTTCTCTTCTACTTTTCATCCTGCCTTCTGGTCGCGATAATGCGACATGTCGCGATATCATGACATTTTCTCTTTTGGCTTTCTCTCTCCTCTTTGGGTCGCGATAATGTGACCTATCATGATATCATGACACTTTCCTCCTTTTCTTTCTCTCTTCTTCTTGAGTCACGATAATGCGACACATCGCGATATCGTGACAATTTTCTTCTGTGCCTTCTCTCTCCTATTTTGGTTGCGATGTCGCAACAACTTTCCTCTATGCCTTCTCTCTCCTATTTGGTCATGATAACATGACATGTTGTGATATCATGAAATTTTCCTCCTTTGCTCTCTCTCTCCTTCCTGAGTCGCAAAAATGTGACATGTCACGATATCACGATGCTTTTTCTATCACGATATCGCGACACCAAGGCGAAACACTTAGAATTTTCTTTCTGCTGCAAGATTGCTTTGCTGCCACTAGATGCTCTTGCATCAGACACCCGAGGTTTATGGAGAAGTGACTTTCACTTTTGTACTGTTTGTCGCCTTCTTCGGTGCTAATACTGTAGGTACTACATAGGGACTCAAACTCTCTCTAATCAAACCCCTTCCACAAACACTACAAAGTGTCAATTTCCTTCCTCTGAGGCTTCATACAAGAAACCTCCTGCAAGCACTGCAGATAGTGCCAATTTTCTTCCTCTGAGGCTTCATACAAGAAACCCCCTACAAGCACTACATAGAGTGCCAAATTCTACCATTTTTTTTCCACTACCATAGATCCTGGTGTAAACTGCCTCACGTTTGGTGATCTATTTACACACACAGGAACTTTCGATCTTTCTTCTCACACCCTTCCATAGATAGGAACTTCTCTTTCTCTTCTCAGACCCTTCACCATAGATCTTGGTGCAAACTGCCTCACATTTGACGAATCTGTTTGTGCACTCAGAAACTCCCGCTCTGATACCACTTGATGGAGAACAAAAAATTGCAAACCCCCAAATCCAAATTTTTATTCATTAACTGGAAATAAAATTTACACACTCAAGAACTAGCCCGCAAGAACAGTTCCCTATACTCTATCTGCAATCTCTAATTCTCCTACTTCCTCCATTACAATGCCTAGGTTTTTAAAGAGGCCCCGACCCTTTGGAAGAAAAACAACAGTGGCCCTCTGGCCTTCAAATCTGTAACTCTATTACAATAGTTTTTTGACCCCTTTTACATTACAATGCTTGGGTTTTTATAGAGGCCCCGACCCTCTAAGCCATTATTACACAAAATGGCTGAATCCATCCTCGAGCCTTGAGAAATCGGCTTCTCACAACTCTCATGGCTGAACTATCAATTCTTTTACCAAAACTGGCAACTACGACTGGGTCACGCATTAATGAGTTGTTTGCATGTACTTGGTCTCTAGGCAGAGTACTCTATAACTGATTGTATCTTGGTGCCACATGCCCATGTAATGGCCCCTGTAATCGTCACCTAACCTCTTTTCACTACCGTATTCTTCTGCATCTGCTACCTAACTTCCATTAGCTATCACTGTCACTCTGCAACGGCCCCCTCAAAAAATGCAGCATGTCACGATATCGTGACACTTCTTCCTTCTCACTCTCTCCCTTCTCTTCTAGTCATGAAAATGTGACATGTCGCGATATCGCGACACTTTTCCTCTCAGGATCCTTCTCTTGCCTTCTTGTCGCGAAAATGCGACATGTCACGATATCATGACACTTCTTCTCTTCGGCACCTTCTCTCACCTTTTCATCGTGAAAATGCGATAGGTCGCGATATCGCGACACTTCTTCCCTTCGGCACCTTCTCTTGCCCTTTCGTTGCAAAAATGTGACAGGTCGCGATATCGCGACACTTCTCTCTCTGGCCTTCTTATCGTGAAAATGCGACATGTCACGAAATCGTGATTTTTTTCTTCCTCGCCTCCTCTTTTCTCTTCAAGTCGTGAAAATGTGACATGTCATGAAATCATGACATTCTTTCCTCCTTGCCTTTGCTTGCCTATTCGAGTCGTGAAAATGCGACATGTCGTGAAATCGTGACATTCTTTCTTTCTTGCCTTCACTTTCTTCTTCGAGTCGCAAAAATGTGACATGTCACGAAATCGTGACATTCTTTCTCCTCTGGCTCCTCTCTCGCATTTTGGTCGTGAAAATACATGTCATGAAATCACGATATTTTTCTCCTCTGGCTCCTTCTTCGCCTTCTGGTCGTGAAAATGTGACATGTCACGAAATCGTGACATTTTTCTCCTCGGGCTCCTTCTTCGCCTTCTAGTCACGAAAATGCGACATGTCATGAAATCGCGACATTTTTCTCCTCTAGCTCCTTCTTCGCCTTCTGGTCGCAAAAATGTGACATGTCATGAAATCGTGACATTTTTCTCCTCGGGCTCCTTCTTTGCCTTCTGGTCGCAAAAATGCGACATGTCACGAAATCGCGACATTTTTCTCCTCTATGCTTCTCTCTCCTCCTTGGGTCATGAAAATGCGACATGTCGTGAAATCATGACATTCTTCTTCCTTGCACTTCTTCTCATCTTTAGGTCATGAAAATGTGACATGTCACAAAATCGTGACATTCTTCTCCCTTGCTCTTCCACTCGTCTTTAGGTCACAAAAATGTGACATGTCGTGAAATCGTGACATTCTTCTCCCTTGCGCTTCTTCTCGTATTCAGGTCGTAAAAACGCAACATGTCGCAAAATCATGACATTTTCCTCTTATGCTTTTCATCCTGCCTTTTGATCACGATAATGCGACATGTCGCGATATCGCAACATTTTCTCTTTTGGATTTCTCTATCCTCTTTGGGTCACGATAATACGACTTGTTGGGATATCGTGACACTTTCCTCCTTTTCTTTCTCTCTCCTTCTTGAGTCACGATAATGCGACATGTCGTGATATCGCGGCATTTTTCTTTTGCGCCTTCTCTCTCCTATTTTGCTCGTGATGTCACGACAACTTTCCTCCGTGCCTTCTCTCTCCTCTTTTGGTTGCACTAACGTGACATGTCGTGATATCGCAACATTTTCCTCCTTTTCTCTCTCTCTCCTTCTTGAGTCGCGAAAATACGACATGTTGCGATATCGCGACACTTTTTCTGTCGCGATATAGCGACACCAAGGCGGAACACTTAGAATTTTCTTTCTACTGTAAGATTGCTCTGCTGCCACTAGATGTTCCTGCATCACTATGCTAAAGAAAAAATATTTCCATCTTTGTATACTTCACCCAAAATGTCTAAGTAATAGAACTTTATAGCACAAGATCCACAAGATATTCAAGTAAATTTTATTGAAGTAATTAATACTTTTAAGCTCAAAATGATGAAGCTACCTCCTTTCTATTTCACCCTAAACTTTGGAAATAATCTCTTGGGGAGTTGTGTTATATATTTAGAAGTAGTTGTAACATTTATTCCCAAAGTAGTTTACAAGGAAATGAAATTTCTATAGTTAGAAATAGCTATCAAACATATTCAAATGAATGGGAACTAGGTCAATCTAGCTCACATACTAAATTATTTGGTCGTGACCATGGCCAAACACCTAGAGCTAGTTGTACTCCATAAAGTAATAGTGGTTGAACTTCTACCTTATTTTGAAATTTTGTTTGCTTTAGAATGGACCATAAAAATATCATGGAATGGTTATCTAGCAGTGGATCATACATATATGAGGTATACCGTAGGATAATAAAATGATTAGGATAAAAATAAATCTTCATGAGACTAACTTTTATATAGATTGGGTAATGTTGAAATTTTCAATTGGAAAATAACTCCAAAATTTTATAGATGATGAATTAGTTGAGGGTAAGGTCATATCAAAATTTAGCATGATCATTTGGGTACTCTAGGATCATGAAAGTAATAAATATATCAGTTATATGAAGAAATTAAACTTGGAAAATATATAATACTAGAGTAATTAAATAAAATCCTTGATTTAATAAGTGAATAGGCTTAAGGGTTAAACCCAACATGGATTATGTATTTTGATGGGACTAAAACCTAAAATTATATAGGAATTGATATATAAATTATAAATCCTCAAGGGAAACACATGAGTGTTTCCTATTATTTCTTCTTCAATTGTACTAACAACATTGTTAAATATGATGCTCTATGGACTAGGTTAAGAAAATTTGAAAAATTAAATGCTAAAAGCCTTAAATTTCATGGTGATTCAAAGCTAGAGGTGATCTAGTTAACTCAACATGTGCAAATAAGAATAAGTATTTGAATACATATAGACACCATGTCTAGGATTTATTGGAAATACTTGACAATATCGAGATCATAGCTATACCACAAGAGATGAACATGAAAATAGAAAAGTTATCCAGTATAGATACCAAATATTATCCAACTATATATAAATAGGTAAAAATAGTTAGAAGTGGTATTTGGACCGATGGTCTAGGATAATATTAGTAATTGATAGCTTTTTGACAATGAAGATAAAATAATCGAATTATTAATTAGGGAGGTACAATATGTATATGATAAGAAAAAATATGTTGATAACATAAAATATTGGGTAATTTATCTAAAACTAATCAATTACCTAAGGTGTTGGTAATAATGGAAGGATTTTTTAATATAGATAATAGTTCCCAAAAGAAAAGTGTTGAAATAAAACCATCTTCTTGCCAACTCATTTAGATTACCAAAGGTAAAAATATGTTAATGTGAAAGGATTGCACCAAAGAAGAAGTTAATTTATGAAAAGAGTTGTGTCGCTAATATAATGATGTTATTACCTAGAGTTATCAGGATCTCAAGGTCTATGATAGGAAGATCAGTGAATACATGATTGATTTAGAAACTTGGGAAATGTCATTCCTTTAGAAATAGATACCTATAAACCCAAATATAGAAGTGATAGATAACTTATAAATTAAATATAGGCTCGAATTATTTTTCCCATTAAGTATTCCACATGGGTATATAACCTAGTGCCTATGAGAAATAAAATTGGAGGTATTTGCCTATGTTTTGATTTTAGAAATGTTAATAAGAAATCCTTAAACTACCACTCTTCACTATTGTCCATGATAATTTTTTTATAAAAGGTGGTCAAATCTAAAATGTTGTCATTGCTATATTGCTTTTCATGTTATAATCAAATTTAGATCAAACATGATGATCAACAAAAAACTACTTCTACAACTAAGGGGGGATCCTTTGTTTATCAGAGAGTTACCTTTTGGTTAACGTAATACATGTGTAACCTTCTAAATGATGATGAAAATTACCTTCATAAGGTTAATCAATGATATTATCCTCATCTACATTAATGATTTGATTATTTTTGCAAAGGAAATATCCAAATATAAAAATCACCTAAAAGCATTCTTTGAAAGTTATAAGGAATTTGGGATAACTCTGACCCTCAAAATATCTATTTTCTTCATGCAAGAAGGTAAATTAAAATAGTGTATAGTATCAAAATATGGTCTCACCATTGACCTAGACCACATTAAACCTATTTAAGAATTATTCCTACCATCTTCAATCAAAGGCATCAGGTTGACCTTGGTTCAAATCCATTTTGTATTTAAATTCAACACTAACTTCACACAACTAGTAAGTCCTATCACTATTATGGCTCCAATATAGAAATATTGTCTATATTTTTAATATTATATTGGGACATAAATCTATGTAGTTAGCCCTTGAGCATATATTTAGGATTAATGATTGAATTAATCTATAAATAAGAAGAGTTAGGTGGTAGTTGATATTATATTTCATATTTTAATTTTAGTCGCATATACTACAAATATGAGACTTTGTTAAGAAAATTATTCTCATTTAAAAAATCATTCACCAATATGCATAGTTTTTAAATCACTCATCCACAAATAATTATCTAAAATAATAATCCACATAATGAGAAAAATAGATATAATACCCTTAGGGTAGGGCAACACCAATAATACTCCTTAAGAAAGGAATAACTCCACAAAATCTCCCAAGATGAAAGTGCTACTTAGAGAGCACTAACTCTCATAAGCCAATTCATGTGTAAAGATAATTACAATGCCAATATACCTTCTTTATATACCCATATTCTAATTCTATTTTTATTATCTGACTACTAAGCCCTCATCTAACTCATTATGATAATATAATATAATATAATATAATCAACCTTGGATTATATGTGGCCCATGTCAGCTATCCATAATACCCTTCTGCAATATAATATCATATATCCATATGCTTGTTACTAGGTGCCATATAATTCCACCTTCCTTACATATGGTCCATCCTAAAAAATATAAGAAGAAGCTAAATCATATAATCTTCTAATCAATGATCATAACTAGTACCAATCTTGACCATCCATCCATACAAGTGAAACCTTAACTAGTGGTGGTATTTGGTAATTCCCATTTTGCCACTTAAATATGCATAACCACTTTATTGGATCCATGCTTCTACTACACTACTCTAGTATCTCAAATTACTGATCCTCTTATTTCCTTATGCTACTACACCACTCTATAATCTAAAATCATTATGTTTTTTAACAAAAATTAACATACTTGATGCCTTTATGACTCCATGTAGATCCATAATAATATCCATGCCTTAAGTCATACCTACAATATTGTTATCACTCATGGTGATGTAGGTGGTGTATTGTACAATGCTAACCTAACATTTTATTTCTTTTTATTCTTTAGCATTTTGTTTATCTACTTTAAATTATTCCTTATAATTTTCTCTCTTTTGCCCTCCTTTTGGTGAATCATTGGTGCTTTTAATAAAGCTTCCTTGGACTTTGTTGATGCTTCTTATATGGACTTTACTACTATAGATTCATATTTTGATTCTTCTATTGGCTTCTTAAATTGTTCCTCTACCATAACTACTTCTTGCTTCTCCTTTTATCCTTGCTTGCAACAACCCAAAACTACTAACCTCGGAGAGAACATTTTTTAAACCTAAAAAAATCAAGGTTCACAAGATTTCCCAATACATTTATTTCAAAATTCTCAAGGCTTCAACACATTTGAGTTCTATGTTGTTGTAGATAAAACTCAATGGAAAAGAGTGGTCAACATCTCATAGTTTTTGGGGTTCACCTTAATAAACCTCATTGTTTAGAATGATATCAATGTGGTCCCCCCAATTTTTCCATACCTTACACAATATAAGACAATGTGATCCCAATGCAGGTATTATGCTTTAAGGCCTATAAATATTAAAGGGAAAAACCTATTTCCTAATCTTAACCTAAGTCCAACTAGGTAGGTTAATCAAGAATAAAGCCTTCATGCTTAATTACCACACCTCTATGGGCTAAGGTCAATACCACTCATCTAGTATTAGACATGGTTACTCAAACCTACATATTTGAGGAATCACCAGTGCTATCTTATGAATGGTCCTACAACTCCTTGTTGGGATAGCCTAATCCTCCACATTCAAGGTGCATTGATTCACAAGAAACCTAGCGATTGTATTCACACAACTTCTTTATTCATGGGTTCTTAGCTATTGCATTTTTGTAACTCCTTAGACTCATACCTACCTAGTTATTGCATTCATATAACTCCTTTGAGGATTGTATTTTTATTGACATGGATCCCACAAGATACTCTATTACCAACCCAAGATAACCTCATCTCTCTAGAATTAATTTTATTACACATATAATAACATACTTCTAAAAAAAAGCATCATTCATCAAATAATCAAAGCATTCCATCATCTAATTGATCCAATACTATATTAGCTAAACAAGGAGGTATCTTAATTAAGTAAAAGTCATAATCTGCTTAACTCAAATGCTTACTATAAAGCTATGTAAAGATGCATTCCATTAATTTAGATGCCATAACTTAAATGATCCAAGTGTTCAATATAAAGCTATGTAAATATGTATTCCAATAAATTGATAGAGTTCAATACTATCTATCCTACTAAAATATTGCAATATCATCTTATTAAAAAAATCCCAAGGTAATATTTAAGCAATTTAAAATAATATTTAGTTTGTACATAAATCAAGCTCACAAAACTCATCTAACGAAGCATTCCTTTATATACCATTTCCATAACAACTTTATATTCAAAGGTACTATAAAACCACTGACAAAAATCTCCAAGTCATATATATTTTCACATTCTTGTTCATGAAATGAAATCCACTCATGAAACTTGAGGAATGCTTAGGGATCAAGAAAAATTCAAATACAATGCAATTTATTCATTCCATTAATACTATGCAAGCAACCATTCATAAAAACATAATAAACCAAACAAACAATGAGGAATCCCATACTTCTCTCTCTATAATGGTTCCTTTACCCACATGTGAAGAACACAAGCTTATACTGAGAGGTGGGGGTGAACAGTATAGGACCACTTTTTATTTTTCTTTTCAATTCAATGTTATGCAATGTATAGATAGTAGTATCAATAGCAGTAATCAAAGAAATGCACAAAACACCATCCATAAAAGTGACAAAAAAATTTACATGGTTCACCCAATGCGGGCTACTCCACGGAGAAAATCTTTTGCTAAAACTTTCTCAATCAATATCTTGGGAATCCTTCCCAATTACAATGTTTATGGACCTCTATCCAAAGGATATGTTGATCCCCTAAATCTCAAGTTTGTGGATCTCTTCCACAAGAGAACTCTTTCCCCTTCTGCTCTGGCTAGTGATCTTCCATAAGACTCTATCTCTCTACTGCACTGACTGGTGGATCTCTCTCCACTTCAAGACTCCTCACTCAGATATGTCTTCAATTATCCTGGCTACTGGATCTCTATATATTGAGACTCTGTCCTCTATACTCTATCACCTCCAGAGCTCTGTCAATAGGTTCACTCAGAATCTCCTCAAATATTCTCAATAGGTTCACTTAGAACCTGCTCAAATTTTCTCAATAGACTCACTTAGAACCTGCTCAAATCTTCTCAATAGGCTTACTCAGATTCTGCTCAAATTTGATCAATAGGCTCACTCAGAACCTGCTCAAATATGCTCAATAGGCTCACTCAGAACCTACTCAAATTTGCTCAATAGGCTCACTCAGAACCTGCTCAAATCTTCTCAACAAGCTCACACAAAACTTGTCCCAATATGTTCAATAAGTCCTCTCTAGGACTTGTTCAAATTTGCATAGCAAGCTTTCACAAAAGCTTACACAAAAATAGTCCACAAGCCTTCTCAAAGACTTACCTCAAATCAACTCAACAAAATCTCAACTCAATCTCATAGAATCATAAAGAGAATTGTTAGAGACTCAATATGTTCTATACTCAAATTCCAATCTCAATTCAAAGCAATCTCAACTCAACTCAATATTATAGAAGCATAAAGAGAATTGTTAGAGACTCAATATGTTCTAACTCTACTCAACCAATCACTTCAATAAATAACTCTTTCTCACAAACCCTAGTCCGAGCATGAATCAACTAACTCAAAATATTTCCAACAATGCTCAACAACAAATCTTACATAACAATGATACTCATGTTCTTTTCTAACTCAAGTTCAAGTTCTTTGCATCACCCATTGGCTTCAACAACAATGCTAATAAGACAATTTTTTAATCACAACTCTCAATTCAGAAAACCTTGAAGCATAAACTCAGAGTACTTCACTCAACCAATGGTCTAAATAACAATGCTTATCAAGCAAGGTTTAATCACAACTCACAATCCAGAAAACCTTGAAGCATTAACTCAACCACTTTCTAAAAGGAAACCACAATAAATAATTTTCACTCCAATGATATTTCAAAAATCAACCACCCAAATAAAATCAATGGAGAGTACTACTCATACCTTTTTGATGCCTTATGAGTTGTCCACTAAATCTATCACACTCAACACACTTTCTTTTTCAATTCTTAACAAGGGTTAGAGATCTTGAGTAATAACACAACAATAATATCCAAATAACACCTTATTACTCCTACTTTATTTTAACATCCACCAAAGTTCTTTTTAAAATAAAACCCTTACTAAGGTCCGAGGTGTAGACCAATTGGTTCATCCAAACCCCATAAGGGGGGCGGAGGTCCAAGTTTCAAATCTCGAGCCTCGTCGAACTGAATGCTTGTCCCTTTCCTGGTGCTTTCAGTGACATAAAAGGTTTAAAATGATTGTGGCATGGTGGTTTTAGGGGCAGACTACGTGAAGATCTGTGTGGCGGCTTCTAGGGCGGACATTGCAAAATACTGTGGCGGCCATAAAAGCTGGACAGCCTACCTAGATTCGTGGTGGCTACCGATTCCATCATGTAAATTAAAAAAATAAAAATAAAAAATAGAACCCTTACTCAAAATAACTTTCACTAAAAATAAATTTATCAAAAACCCTTATTACTCCTAACAATTTCAAAAATCATAATTAAAAATAATTCACAACTCAAATAGCCACCATGACCTTATTCTCTAAGGTTACTCAAAAAATCAACTAACGAAGCACCTTTACCCCTTATCACTCCACCTTAGGCAATCCAAACAAAAGATTAATAAAAACCTTAATACCTACCTCGAGGGGAATCGAACCCTCATCATGCCCCAAACTATCGCACGAGCTACGGACTCATTGGTGAAAAAGAAGCACCACCCGCTTCTTATCCTTCACCCTCTTTCACCAAGCGAAAAGTATGTGCCTTGGGTGCCTCAATAGAACAAAGCCAAAAACGATGCTTGTGGGAATCGAACACACAACCTCCTTATCAACAACACCTTTGCATAATCCAATTTGCCACTAGGCCACGCTGACCAATGCATTTTGGGAAGTGGTCATTGTCTCCCTTTAATGTTTGTTGCATCACTTAAACGAAAAACACGAGCTCTTTTTCTTCACAAATACCAAGTGAAAATATCAAAGAACAAGGATGAATGAATTAAAAAAAATCAATGGCATATTTATATGCCTTCCATTTGCTTTGGAAACGTTGGCCTTTTTGAAACTTCCTTCATGACGTCGACGGATAAACTTTTAATTTTAATTTTAAAATTTAAACTAAATCTTTAAAATTAAATATCTCCATCACTGGGGCACCTTTTTCGATGAAATGAAAAGCCAACTTGGGTTTTAAGAAAAACCCATTTCTTTCATTGGTTCTCTGAGAGAGTCAATGTGGGACAAGGTTATTGAAAGAATTCAAAAAAAAATTGTTGGATGGAAAGTTCATCTTCTATCTCAAGCAGGAAATTTGACCCTCACTAAGGCCTCTCTTCAGAGCATTCCAGTCTATTTCCTCTCCGTTTTCAAAGCCCCTGTGAAGGTTTTCCATAAAATTGAGAAACTCCAAAAAAAAAAACTATGGACTGGATTAGAGGAGGAAAAAAGAATACACCTTGTAGGATGGACCAAAGTGTGCAGACCCAGGGAAAATTGGGGCTTAGGTCTGAGGAGAATTTCTCATATGAATTTAGCTTTACTAGCTAAGTAGGCATGGTGCCTCATTTTTGGTGAAGAAAATGAATGGAAAACTATCATCAAACGAAAGTATCTTAAAAATATGGAATTTCTAAGTGACTCAGTTCCAATCAGAGGTTCTGCTTTTTGGAAAGCAATTCTCAATTGTAAGGAAATCATCAAAAAAGGTTTAATATGGGTTTTAGGCAATGGTGAGAGGATAAATTGCTGGAATGATAGGTAGGCTAAGTATGAACCACTGACGCAATATTCTAACTTAGCCCGAATCAAAGATATCATAGAAGAACTCATTGGTAGAAAAGTCTTCTATTATATGGTTGAGGATAGAGGCAGAATGAAGTGGAAACAAATAAGGATTTAGGGATTTCAAGAGGAATAAAATGATCTTTGTAACATTCTTGGGAAATAGTTTATCCCCATGAGACCCAAGGAAGATCAAGTGACCTGGGCTCCTACGGAAAATGGGTAGTTCATTGTTAAATCAGCTTACAAGCTTCTACTTGATGACGAGGATTTTGTCCTCCAAAAGGACTTAGTTTGGATAAAAAATTTAATTCCAAAAATTGCAGTCTTTTCATGGTTGGTTATCCAAGGAAGAATTCTAACCATTGATAATATAATGCGTAAAGGTATTTTTATCACTAATCGTTGTTATCTATGCAGGGCTAATTGGGAGACCATTTATAACATTTTCCTTGAGTGCCCTTTTTCCTTGACTATCCTAAGTGGGATTTTTTAGGCCTTCAATATTTCTTGGGTTAAACCAGCCATCGTACTTGATTTTTTCGTCTAGTGGCCTTGCCCCTTTTCAATCCAAAAACTTAGATACATGTGGAAAATTTGCCTCAATCACTATCTTTGGCAAGTGTGGTTAGAAAGTAACCATAGAGTCTTTAATGAGTCTATCCATTATCATCAAACTATCATTGCTAGGATCCTATCCTTTTCCAACGAGAATGTGAAACTTATCCCTTTTGATAGTCGTAAGCCTCATCTACAGGATACCATGATTGCTCAATATTTAAGCTTAACCTTGTTATATGAGTCTGTGCCTAGGGTAGTCAACCCTAGAGCCAATTTTAAGTGGTCCCCACCTCCTATGGGTTGGTTTAAGCTTAATTTTTATGGAGTGGCTAAGGACAATCCTGGCAGAGTAGGCACTGATGACATTGTGCGAGATCATAATGGGAATATGATGCTTACATTTTTTGAATATTTTGGAACAAGGACGAACAACGAAGTTGAAGCTAGAGCTATGTGGAGAGGCCTTCAAATGACTCAAGACTTAGAAGGCAATTTGATCATAAAAGGAGAGTCTATGCATGTTATAAATCTCCTCAGTAATTGGAAAACACCTCCTTAGAGGATTAAAACAATTTTTGAAGAGGCTAGGATCATTTTCCAGGGAAGACAGGACATAAAAGCCCAACATGTCTTTCGGGAAGCTAACAAAGTTGTTGATAAGCTAGCCAATTTGGGTGTCGATGGTGATAGACTTTTCAAATGGGAACACGATGTCCTGAGTGAATTAGAGGAGCTTATTCAACAAGAATGCCAAGAATTATAGTCAAATTTACCAATAGGGAAGGCATTGTAATTTCGAAGGCTATGAGTATTCCCATCTCTTTTTTTAAATGGAATCACAATAAAAATTATCTGAGCTGTTATTCTTGGTGGATGCTACTTGGAAATACCACAAAGACTAATGGGGACAGTCACATGTCAGATAACATGGCTCCTAGTCGTCTTAGTAATTTTATGTTGGTTTATAATCACAATGCAGGAAAGAAACGACAATATAAGACTTTGAACCAGAGCCACATGGACCACTAGATAGCCACCACCATAAATCTAGCCAGCAGGTTCACTTCTCCAAGGTTGATTGGCCAAGATGGTATGTGG
Organism: Wollemia nobilis; assembly: GCA_028583015.1. Classification (NCBI taxonomy): domain Eukaryota; kingdom Viridiplantae; phylum Streptophyta; class Pinopsida; order Araucariales; family Araucariaceae; genus Wollemia; species Wollemia nobilis. Next base: position 271,841 of record JAQPPZ010000054.1, on the reverse strand, counting down.
TCCCAAAGCATGTCATATACATAAGAAAGCAATTACCAAAGAATTATTAAGAGTAACTATCAATATAGAGCTTGTGGGAGTTTTTTTTAGTACTCTGCTATGTGTGTCTGCAGCCACTATTTCAAGGAAGGGATCTGTGTCTGTTTCTTTTTTTGTAATTATGATGTAGGTGTGTTTTCTTAGGGTATACCCAAAATATTGTAAGGAAAGTTTCTTTTTGATAACAGGCTATGTGCCTTATCGGATGTCATGGCTTTGGCAATATGTAGATTTTACATATATAGGATCCTTAGTAGGGACATGTTCATCAACAAAACTAGGCTGATTTTTGTAAAAGGTTTTGGGTCAACCTATAAAACCTGATATTAATTCTATAGTATCTTATCTAGCAAAAAAAAATAAAAACTCATTTCAAATCTGCCATCCATGGTTTTAAATAAAAACCTTTTGTAAACTTCCCTTGAAGCTCCTTTTGGAACCACATGCCATGCATCCCTTCTTGAAAATTTGATCAAAAACATTTTCTTCTCATGAAGCTCTTTGTGAAACACAAACATAGTGCTTACTTACATATATCCTTTTGACATCAATGGCAACTCTTAGCTTAGGGACTCAAAATTTCCAACAATCTCCCCCTTTGTCATTGATGGCAACCCATATCCTTTTACTAAAATCTAACCTTCTTTTCTGCTCCCCCTGGATCAAATCTTTCTCAAATATCAAATCTCTCCCCATATCAAAAACTCTCCTCAATATACACAAATATCTCCCCCTTTGTCATCAATGGCAAAGGGTCAACCTTGGGGCTCGGGGCTAAGAATGAGCCTCTTAGCTTAGCCCCTACCCCACCACCACATGAGGTGGTTAATTTTGGGGTGGGAGTATTTCTACTCCCCGAAAGTAGTGCTCTTTACCTTTACCTTTCTCTCTTCCTTTCTGAGTTTTCTGAATCCTCTCACCATTTCTTACCAAGTCATCATCCATGTTCCTATCATCACTTCTATTCTTGTTCCTGTTCTTGTTCTCATACATGTTCCTATTTTTGTTCCTTTTTCTATTCTTGTTCTCATCCATGTTCCTATTCTTGTTCATGTCTACTTCTGGAATATTTTATCTACACCATATTATTGTGTGACCATCATTATTGTACTTATAACACAATTTTATTATTCCTTGGAAGTGCAAATGTCTTAGGATATCTCCTAGTGAAGCCATATCCTCTCTACCATGAACCCTGTAATTCATTGCCTTGTGATGAAAATCATTGCATGAGTAGCAATACCCATGGAAAATTTGTCCTTTCCCATATTCCTATATTTTTTATAACCTGCACTGTGAAGCCATGTACCCAAACCTATGACATGAGAAGCATCTCTCATTGAAACTTCCTTGCCTAGACCTCATTGGTCTCCTATTTTGATCGTTGTTCCATATTATCTTCTTTGTGCATTGTTTCTATCTTTGATCTATTTGTTTTACAACTCATCCTCTGATGTCTCATTCCAAATTACACTGTTATTTTTTGAAGTATCTTCTTCTAAAATTCCTTCTTCTAGACTTGAAGTGGACTTTTATTCCCATTTATTTTGAGCCTGTTTGGAACCAAGACCTATCTTGTTTGTTGCTCCTCTTTGTATCTTGATTATTTTGTCTACACTCTTTGCACTGTTCACATATTTGTACAAATTTTTCTTGGAATCGTCTAAATCTTCCTTTAGTGGTGCCACTTCTTGTGTTAACTTTTCACACTCCAAAATATTTGCTTCTAACTTATCCTTGAACTTACTTGCCTTAGCCTTTGACTTTTTGAATTCCTCTATGAGCAATAATATTTCTTCATCACATTCTTGAAATTGACTTTCAAGCTTAGAGTGTTGCTTTCTTACCTTCTCTACTGTGTCAAGAGGATATATAAGTTCTCCTTTGAGATCATAACCATTCTCTATTGAATAATCCTCTATTTGTTTGCCTTTGTACTTATCATTACTTCCTTTTGGCTTGTCTTCTATAAGATCACTTACTTCATCTTATAATTCCATTAGAATATTCTCATTTGGTCTTTCAAGTACATCTTCAAAACCGTCATCACTAAAACTATAGCCATCCCTAGTGCAATCTGAAGAACACAAGCTTAAACTGAGAGGGGGGGTGAACAGTATAAGACCTCTTTTTACTTTTTACTTTATACTTCAAAATAGTAAAGTAATATACCCAAAGCAATATCAAAGCAATGCACAATATCATCCACAAAGTGACACCAATTTTAACGTGGTTCACCCAGAATGGCTGGGATACGTCCACAAAACTTTTCTCTAAAAGTTATCTCAAAGTTCTTTGGGAATCCTTCCTAATTACAATTTTTATGAGCCTCGTACCAAACAAGATACCTTCCCCCAATCATAATTTATGAGCCTCTTCTCAAAGGAGATACCTTCCCCCAATTAAAATTTATGAGCCTCTGCTCAAAGGAGATACCTTCCCCTCTGCTCTAGAAATGATCCCTTAGAAGATCAATTGCCTCTACCTCTTGCCAGCATGTGGAACTCCTTTCCACCGAAGACCTCTTGTCCTCAATGCTTATCCTAAGAGACCTCTGCCTTATATGATCACATCCACAGCAGCTCAGCAACCTGTACCAAACACAGTCAGTCGGTCTAGTACAAGTCTTCCTTTGTCTATCAAATCTGTCCAAATCTTGAACAAATAAATCCTCTACATACAAGCCTTCTAAAAGACTTGCCAACTATCTTCAAGTTCTTCTTATAGAACCAATGCACCTCTATCCTAAAGTTATCTGATAGAACTATCAAACTCAGCTCATAAGTCCTCTGCTATGACCTGTCCAAATCTGCTCACAAGTCCCCACCAGAACCTGTCCAAAACTGCTCACAAGTCCCCATCGAAACCTGTCCAAAACTGCTCACAAGTCCCCACTGGAACCTGTCCAAAAATTGCTCACAAGTCCCCACTAGAACCTGTCCAAAAATTGCTCACAAGTCCCCACTAGAACCTGTCCAAGAACTGCTCACAAGTCCCCACTGGAACCTGTCCAAAAACTCAGCAAGCTCACCAAGAAAAAATTTCTTAGTAGGAAATCACAAAGTGAATTTTTAGAGACCCAATGTGATTTGTCAAACTCATAGAAGCGTAAAGAGAATTGTTAGAGACTCAATATGTTCTATACTCAAATCCCAATCTCAAAACTCAACACAAATCAACTCAGCTCAATATCAATCTCAAATCTTGAAAACTCAACTCAATATCTGAAATGGATAGGATAGAATGTTTTCTTTCAAGAACATGAAACCCCAACAATTTCCAACTATGCAAAGAATCACATAACAATGATACTCATGTTCTTTTTACCATCAATTAGGGTTTCAACAACAATGCTCATCAAACAAGGTTTAGTCAACCAACACCATTCAACTCAACATCAACCTTGAAGCATTCAACCAATCATCACAAGAAAAGGAAACAAGTAGAAATCCTTTTCCCTCCAAAGATATTTGAACAAAATAGCCACCAACACAATATCAACAAATGCAAAGAATAACTTGCTCAAATCAACTCAATGGAGTAAGCCCAATATCATGAATCAAGTAAAGCAATAACTTGATCAAACAACCTTTATGGAAGCAACTCAACCATCAAACTCAAAACAGCCAACCAAGGGTTCCACCAACTCAATGCAAGTAGCTAGACTCACAAATATAAACCCTAGTGCACAAAGCTTCCACTATCTCAAACTAGAAATAATGCATTCACCAAAAACTCTCCTTAAGGATAACAATGCACAAGTAGTCTTCAACAAACCATAAAATAGGATTTACACCTAGTCAAAGGATACCTAGTAGAATACCTTTTCACTCCAACCTTATTTCAGAAAACATACACCAATATACTCATAAGAAGAATGTGCCCATACCTTATTGGAGTAGAAGATAATTGAACCTTCAAGCTGTCACCACACACAACTCTCAAACTTCCAACCAAGTTAGGGTTAGAATAAAAAGAAATGAGCAATAATATAAACTTCCTTTATTACACCTTTTAGCTCCACTTATTTAAACACAACCACCATAACATGCCAATAAATCAACAATCACAGACTCACACCTTATACCTCCATTTTTAATTTTAGCATAGCAAAGAATAATCTTAAAAATACATCCAAATAAATATGCCCTTATTTCTCCTAAGATTTTATTCAATGCTAATCACAAAAGCCAAAACTCATAAAATTTAATCACACCTTATAAATCGATGTCCAAGAAACTCCGAATTTCGTGGCATAAAGACGTTTTAATAAAAACATGTGTTACTCTAGCAAAGCACCCCTACGAGACTCGAAACGGTGACCTTTGCCAATACAGTGTCCAATAGCAGCCTTCGCTGCCACTAGCCCACACGGGCTACAAAGTTCACAAGTAAACTTCCCTCCACTTCACCCTCGAAAAAAAACTCCCGGAGACTTTTCAACCACACGTGCTTCTAAGTCTTCCTTCGATCACAGCGAATACAAAGCACAAACACCGTAAATTGCATTCGAGGAATTTTGAATTGATTAGCCTTCCAACCTTAGGAGTTGGAGAATAAATAGTCTCTTCGAAGATACCTTGACGTCGTTAGAAATAAAGACCATTTCGAAATTAATCAAAAGTCTTTTCAAAAAGGGTTTAAAAACCCTTAAATAATTTTAATAAATTAAGAATAAAAAAGGTTTAAAACCTTTAAGTATTTTTAATAAATTAAAAATAATTTCTCCCTTAATTAATTAAATAATTAATTAATTAAAACATTGAAGGGTTTTAAATAATAATTAAATAAATAATAAAGAGAACCTCCATTGGTTTTAATAAAAACCCTATCCAACTTGGTTTTAATAAAAACCGGTTTGGTTTTAATGAAAAACCCTTGCCAATGGAATCTCTTCGGATTCTCTTAAAAATATTCTCTTGGAATCTTCCACCTTTGAAGCCAACACATCCTATTAACATTAATGCCATTTCCTTTTGACATCAATGACAACTCATAGACAAGAAGCTAGGATCTCAAACCCAAAATTTCCAACAATCTCCCCCTTTGTCATTGATGGCAAACCATGCTTCTCAACAACATAGAAACTCAACATAAACAGCTCCCCCTGTCTTGAGGCTTTCCTCTTCACTTTGAAGCTCTCCCCCTTACTCATATCTCTCCCCCTTTGTCATCAATGGCAAAGGGTCACCTTTGGGGCTCGGGACTAAGAATGAGCCTCTTAGCTTAGTCCCTCCCCCACCTCCTGATGAGGTGATTAATTCTTGGGTGGGAGTAAAACTCCCATTAGGCACTGATCATCATCAGCATCTATAACTTCCTTGCCGGGCCTTCTCTTGAACTCTTTGTCCATATTCCTGTTCTTGTCATTGTTCTTGTTCTTGTTCTCATCCCTGTTCTTGTCCATGTCTTGATCCTTGGACCTGATCATGCCAATGTTCCTGTTCTTGTATTCTAGAATTTCAGCTCTATACTGTCTGATTGTGTGACCTTCATTGTTGCACTTGAAACACTTGACAATGTTTTTTCTCTAAGGTAAACCTAATCTTTGAATCCACCAGTTCTGACCAAACCTATTCTGGCCAAACCTGTTCTGACCAAACTTGTTCCTGTTATTTGCCTTGTAAAAAAATGCCTTGTGCCAAAACTGTTGACAAGAGTAGCAATACCCTTGAAAGTAACTAGCACTTCTAAAATTGTCATTTACCTCCTTTACTTGAGCCATCCAATGTGAAGCCATGTGACCAAACCTATGACAAGCAAAACATCTGCCTTGAAACTTTCCTTTAATTGACCTCTTAGGTTCTGAAAACTTCTTCTCATTCTAAATTCTATTTTTTGTGCATCTATCATTCAAGTACTCCTTTTCTGAAATACTTTTCTCATCATAACTCTCTTCCTTTTGGAGTCTCTTACTAGACTCTCCAACTTGTTCCTTGTGTGGCTTAACAAAACCAAGGCCTATTTTATCTGTTGTCTTTCTTTGACCTTTTATGAGTGACTTAACCTTTTTGGAGCTATCTTGAAACTCTGTAAAGCTTATCCTTGTACTCTTTAGTTTCCTCTTTCAAAGAAGCCATTTTTTGTTCTAACTCATTATACTCAAGAACCTTAGACTCTAACTCATCCTTGAGTTCTTGTTTCTTAGCCATAGAGAAGTCAAGACTTTCTATAAGATCATCTCTCTCCATAAAACATTCATCTAACTTATCCTTGAGTCTAGCATTCTTCTTTCTTTCCTTTTTCAAAGCACTAAGAGCACTAATAAGTTCACCTTCAATATCTACTTCACCTTCCTCTATATCTTCCTCTATTTGTTTGCTTTTTGAATCATCAAAGCCTTTTTCAGATTTCTTATCACTAGAGGTGCTACCCTTTTCAAAAACCATACATGCATCTTCCTTATAGTTTTTTGAAGCATCCTCATACATACTAGAAACAAAATCATTATTTGTGCAATCATCCTCAAGGTGACCAAAATTTCCACATCTAAGACATTTCATGATAATGAATCTATGTTTCGGTTCTTCCTCTTTTTCTAATATGAACAACATCTCATTTTCATTATCACTTGAAGAACTTTCACTATCACTACTAGAACACTTACTTGCTTTGTCTAGGTAGAAACTCTTCTTGTGCTTGTGAGAATACCTCTTTCCTTGATTGTTGTGCTCATCTTTGTTTTTCCTATGATGCTTGTGCTTTTCAGAATCCTTGCTCTTGGAATCCTGTTTATCTTCATCACTTTCATTCTTGGGAACAATACAGTCAGTAGAATAATGACCAAACTTTCCACAATTGAAACATCTTACATTTTTCATACTTTTGTGCTTTCTAGAGAACTTGCCTTTCTTGATGTAATATGCCTCTTCATCACTAGAAGACTCATCACTATCTTTAAGTTGTTTACCCTTGGAATTCTTGGTAGCCTTGAAAGCTACCTCTTTCTTGAAATGAACCTTCACTTGTGTTCTCAACTCAAATGCTGCAAGTATACTATGGAGCTCATATTTTTTCAACTTATCCAAATATTTAGCTTCCTCAATAGCAGAAATATTTTTACTAACTATATTAGGAAGAGATCTTAAAATCTTATCACAAACATCATTTTCAGCAAGCTCAAGACCTAAGTCTTTCATGGAGTTAACAACCTCATCCATACGAAGCATGTAGTCACTAATATTTTCATCATCATTCATCTTGAGTTGTTCAAAAATACCTTTGAAGTGTCTCAACTTGGCCTTTCTGACATTTGTATCACCCGTATGAACCACCTTCAACTGTTTCCACATTTCACTAGTCGTCTTGCAGGTGAATCACTTTGGTGAGATCTGCTTTTTGTAAGCCATTCAGGATTGCATTCATTGCTTTTGAATTGTTGTGATGTAGGAGCCTTTCTTCTTTAGTATTAGGACCATGTTTAGGAATAGTGTACTCATCTTCAATCACTTCCCAAACCTCATTCCCAAGTGCCATTAGATGAACCTTCATCCTTGCACTCCAAAGACCAAAATTTGATCCATCAAGAATAGGTGTTGCATTGCCACTTGAATGATCCATTATGTTCTTTACTAGCTTTTCCTTCAAGTTGTTAAACTTTTCGAAGGCACCCGCTCTGATACCAATTGAAGAACACAAGCTTATACTGAGAGGGGGGGTGAATAGTATAAGACCTCTTTTTACTTTTTCCTTTATACTTCAAAATAGTAAAGCAATATACCCAAAGCAATATCAAAGCAATGCACAATATCATCCACAAAGTGACACCAATTTTAACATGGTTCACCCAGAATGGTCGGGCTATGTCCACAAAACTTTTCTCTAAAAGTTATCTCAAAGTTCTTTGGGAATCCTTCCCAATTACAATGTTTATGAGCCTTGGCCCAAAGGAGATACCTTCCCCCAATCATAATTTATGAGCCTCTACTCAAAGGATATACCTTCCCCTAATAAAAATTTATGAGCCTCTGCTCAAATGAGATACCTTCCCCTCTGCTATGGAAATGATCCCTCAAAAGATCAACTGCCTCTACCTCTTGCTAGCATGTGGAACTCCTTTCCATCGAAGACCTCCTATCCTCAATGCTTAGCCTAAGAGACCTCTGCCTTTTATGATCATGTCCATAGCAGCTTAGCAATATGTACCAAACACAATCAGTCGATCTAGTACAAGTCTTCCTCTATATGTCAGATCTATCCAAATCTTGAACAAATCAATCGTCTGCATACAAGCCTTCTCAAATACTTTCCAACTGTCCTTAGGTTCTTCTCATATAACGAATGCACCTCTGTCCTCAAGTTATCTGATAGAACTATCAAACTCAACTCACAAGTCCTCTTCTAGGACCTATCCAAATCTTCTCACAAGTCCCCACCGGAACCTGTCCAAAATTTCTCACAAGTCCCCACCGAAACCTGTCCAAAACTGCTCACAAGTCCCCACCGAAACCTCTCCAAAAACTACTCACAAGTCCCCACCGGAACCTGTCTAAAAACTGCTCACAAGTCCCAACTGGAACCTATCCAAGAACTGCTCACAAGTCCCCACTGGAACCTGTCCAAAAACTCGGCAAGCTCACCAAGAAAAACTTTCTTAGTAGGAAATCACAAAGTGAATTGTTAGAGACCCAATGTGATTTTTCAAACTCATAGAAGCATAAAGAGAATTGTTAGAGACTCAATATGTTCTATACTCAAATCCCAATCTCAAAACTCAACTCAAATCAACTCAACTCAATCTCAATCTCAAATCTTGAAAACTCAACTCAATATCTGAAATGGATAGGATAGAATTTTTTCTTTCAAGAACATGAAACCCCAAAAATTGCCAACTATGCAAAGAATCACATAACAATGATACTCATGTTCTTTTCACCATCAATTAGGGTTTCAACAACAATGCTCATCAAACAAGGTTTAGTCAACCAACACCATTCAACTCAACATCAACATTGAAGCATTCAACCAATCATCACAAGAAAAGGAAACAAGTAGAAATCCTTTTCCCTCCAAAGATATTTGAACAAAACAGCCACCAACACAATATCACCAAATGCAAAGAATAACTTGCTCAAATCAACTCAATGGAGTAAGCCCAATATCATGAATCAAGTAAAGCAATAACTTGATCAAACAACCTCTATGGAAGCAACTCAACCATCAAACTCAAAACAGCCAACCAAGGGTTCCACCAACTCAATGCAAGTAGCTAGACTCACAAATATAAACCCTAGTGCACAAAGCTTCCACTATCTCAAACCAAAAATTATGCATTCACCAAAAACTCTCCTTAAGGATAACAATGCATAAGTAGTCTTCAACAAACCAGAAAATAGGATTTACACCTAGTCAAAGGATACCTAGTAGAATACCTTTTCAATCCAACCTTATTTCAGAAAACATACGCCAATCATACTCATAAGAAGAATGTGCCCATACCTTATTGGAGTAGAAGATAATTGAACCTTCAAGTTGTCACCACACACAACTCTCAAACTTCCAACCAAGTTAGGGTTAGAATAAAAAGAAATGAGCAATAATATAAACTTTCTTTATTACACATTTTAGCTCCACTTCTTTAAACACAACCACCATAACATGCCAATAAATCAACAATCACAGACTCACACCTTATACCTCCATTTTTAATTTTAGCATAGCAAAGAATAATATTAAAAATACATCCAAAGAAATGTGCCATTATTTCTCCTAAGATTTTATTCAATGTTAATCACAAAAGCCAAAACTCATAAAATTTAATCACACCTTATAAATCGTTGTCCAAGAAACTCTGAATTTTGTGGCATAAAGATGTTTTAATAAAAACGTGTGTTACTCTAGCAAAGCACCCCCACGAGACTCGAAACGGTGACCTCCGCCAATGCAGCGTCCAACAGCAGCTTTTGCTACCACTAGCCCATGCGGGCTACGAAGTTCACAAGTGAACTTCCCTCCACTTCACCCTCAAAAAAAAACTCCCGAAGACTTTTCAACCACACGTGCTTCTAAGTCTTCCTTCGATCGTAGCGAATACAGAGCACAAACATCACAAATTGCATTCGAGGAATTTCGAATTGATTAGCCTTCCAACCTTAGGAGTTGGAGAATAAATAGTCTCTTTGAAGACACCTTGATGTCGGTGGAAATAAAGACCATTTCGAAATTAATCAAAAGTCTTTTCAAAAAGGGTTTAAAAACCCTTAAATAATTTTAATAAATTAAGAATAAAAAAGGTTTAAAACCTTTAAGTATTTTTAATAAATTAAAAATAATTTCTCCCTTAATTAATTAAATAATTAATTAATTAAAACCTTGAAGTGTTTTAAATAATAATTAAATAAATAATAAAGAGAACCTCCATTGGTTTTAATAAAAACCATTTAACTTGGTTTTAATAAAAACCCTATCCAACTTGGTTTTAATAAAAACCGGTTTGGTTTTAATGAAAAACCCTTGCCAATGGAATCTCTCCGGATTCTCTTAAAAATATTCTCTTGGAATCTTCCACCTTTGAAGCCAACACATCCTCTTAACATTAATGCCATTTCCTTTTGACATCAATGACAACTCATAGACAAGAAGCTAGGATCTCAAACCCAAAATTGCCAACACAATCATATTCAAGATATCCAAATTTACCACATCTAAAACACTTGATAATAACTGGAGTCCTTTTCTCTCTAACCATAAATAGGACTTCATCTCTATCATTGTTTGAAAAACTAGCATTGCTATCATTTAAGTACTTACTTGCATTATCCGCATAGTAGCTTTTATTTTACCTTTGAAATAGCTTCTTTCCTTGTCTAATTTGTCCATCCTTACCTTTCTTCTTATACCTGTGTCTTTCTGATTCTTTGTACTTGTGATCCTGATTTTCTTCATCATTGTTGTACTTTGGCTCTTTGTACTTTGTCACATAGTGTCCATACTTTCCACAATTTAAGCACTTAATAGATATTACATCTATGAATCTTTTGGAACCTTTATCTCTTCTACCATAGTTAGCTTCTTCATCACTAGATGACTCATTGCTTGATTCTATCCTTTTACCCTTTTTCTTTTTGTCCACTTTGAATGCAACTTCTTTCATAGGAATAGGATATTTTATTCTTATCTCAAAAGTAGTAAGCATGCCAAGCAAAGAATTCCTTGTCAAATAATCACTATCAATTGATGTTTCTATAGCAAAAACATTTTCACTATACCTTTTTGGAAGAGTTCTCAAGATCTTATTACAAGCATCAGATTCATCAACCTTCATTCTCAGATTCATCAACCTTCATTCCAAGACCTCTCATCTCATGTACAAGTTCATCAATATTATTGAGATAATTATGAATATTTTCATCATCTCTCTTTCTTAAGTTCTCAAATTCTCCTTTGAGATTTTTGATCTTAGATTTCCTGACACCTTTATCACCCTCATATATTTCATGCAGTAGATCCGACATATCCTTTTGTTGTTTTACAATCCATAACTATCATAGAGTTTGATCTACCCAATCCTTTTATAATTGCATTCATAGCTCTTGAATTTGCATGCATTAGAAGCTTACCTTACTTATATATAGGAATATTGACTATAGAATCATATCCAAGTTCCACTGCATCCTAAAATTCATTTCCAAGTGCCATCAGGTGAAATCTCATCAACATACACTAATACAAGAAGTCACTTCCATCAAATACTGGTACTGCATTATTGAAGGACCCATCCTTTTGATCCTTGTAATCCATTGTGTTCTTAGACTGCTTTTCCTTCAAGCTGTTAAACTCTTCAGAAGGAACCCACTCTGATACCAATTGAAGAACACAAGCTTATACTGAGAGGGGGGTGAACAGTATAAGACCACTTTTTAATTTTCTTTTTAATTCAATATTATGCAGTGTATAGATAGCAATATCAATAGCAGTAATCAAAGCAATGCACAAAACACCATCCACAAAAGTGACACAACAATTTACGTGGTTCACCCAATGCGGGCTACTCCACGAAGAAAATATTTTGCTAAAAAAATTTCAATAAATCTCTTGGTAATCCTTCCCAGTTATAATTTTTATGTACCTCTGTCCAAAGGAGATGTTGATCCCCTAAATCTCAAGTTCATGGATATCTTCCATAGAAGAACTCTTTCCCCTTTTGATATGGCTAGTGATCTTCTAGAAGACTTTGTCTCTCTGCTGCACTAACTAGTAGATCTCTCTCCAATTGAAGACTCCTCACTTAGATCTATCTTCAATCATACTAAATAATGTATCACTATCCATTGAGACTCTATCCTCTGTACTCTATCACCTCCAAAGCTCTGTCAATAGGTTCACTCAAAACCTCCTCAAATCTGCTCAATAGGATCACTCAAAACCTACTCAAATTTCTTCAATAGGCTCACTCAGAACTTGCTCAAATATGCTCAATAGGCTCCCTCATAACCTGCTCAAATATGCTCAATAGGCTCACTCAGAACCTACTCAAATCAGCTCAATAGGCTCACTTAGAACCTGCTAAAATCTACTCAATAGGCTCACTCAAAACCTGCTCAAATCTACTCAATAAGGTCACTCATAACCTGTTCAAATCTGATCAATAGGCTCACTCAGAACCTGCTCAAATCTGCTCAACAAGATCACACAGAACTTGTCCCAATCTGCTCAATAAGTCCTCTCTAGGATTTTCTCAAATCTGCATAGTAATATTTCATAAAATCTTACACAAAAACAATCCACAAGCCTTCTCAAAGACTTGCCTCAAATCAGCTCAACAAAATCTCAACTCAATCTCATAGAAGTATAAATAGAATTTTTAGAGACTCAATATGTTCTATACACAAATCCCAATCTCAATTCAAAGCAATATCAGCTCAAATAAATCTTATAGAACCATAAAGAGAATTGTTAGAGACTCAATATGTTCTATACTCAAATCCCAATCTCAACTCAAAGTAATCTCAACTCAGCTCAATCTTAACTCAATCTCATAGAAGCATAAAGAGAATTTTTAGAGACTCAATATGTTCTATTCTCAAGGCTCAATCTCAACTCAATCATAATATAGAATAGTTTGTTTCATGGAACTTGAACAACCACTTCATGCAACCACTTGACTAGGCTCAATCAACTCTACTCAACCAATCACTTCAAGAAATAACTTTCTCACAAACCCTAGTCCACACATGAATCAACTAACTCAAAATGTTTCCAACAATGCTCAACAACAAATCTTACATAACAATGATACTCATGTTCTTTTCTAACTCAATTTCAAGTTCTTTGCATCACCCATTGGCTTCAACAACAATGCTAATAAGACAAGGTTTTAATCACAACTCTCAATTCAGAAAACCTTGAAGCATAAACTCAAAGTACTTCACTCAACCAATGGTCTAAACAACAATGCTTATCAAACAAGGTTTAATCACAACTCGTAATCCAAAAAACCTTTAAGCATTAACTCAACCACTTTCGAAAAGGAAACCACAATCAATCCTTTTCACTCCAATGATATTTCAAAAATAAACCACCCAAATAAAATCAATGGAGAGTATTACTCATACCTTTTTGATGTCTTATGAGTTGTCCACTAAATCTGTCACACTCAACATACTTTCTTTTTCAAATCTTAAAAAGGGTTAGAGATCTTGAGTGGTAACACAACAATAATATTCAAATAACACCTTACTACTCCTACTTTATTTTAACATCCACCAAAGTTATTTCTAAAATAAAACCCTTACTCAAAATAACTTTCACTAAAAAGTAGGAAAAAGAACCCTTATTACTCCTAACATTTTTAAAAATCACAACTAAAAATAATTCACAACTCAAATAGCCACCATGACCTTATTCCCTAAGGTTACTAAACAAATCAACTAACGAAGCACCTTTACCCATTTTCACTCCACCTTAGGCAATCCAAACAAAATATTAATAAAAACCTTAATACCTGCCTCGAGGGAAAAAGAACCCTTGTCTTGCCCCAACGCGAATGCCCTATCCATGGCCAAGCTGCCACATGAGTTGTGGGCTCATTGGTGAAAAATAAGCGCCACCCACTTCTTATCCTTCACCCTCTTCTGCCAAGCGAAATGTATGCACCTTGGGTGCCTCAACATAACAAAGCCAAAAATGATGCTTATGGGAATCAAACGCACAACCTCCTTGTCACCAATACCTTTGCATAATCCAAGCTGCCACTAGTCCATGTTGCCCAATGTATTTTAGGAAGTGGTCGTCATCTCCCTTTAATGTTCTTTGTGTCACTTAAATGAAAAACACAAGCTCTTTTTCTTTGCAAATAGCAAGCACAAATATCAACGAGCAAGGATGAATGAATTTAAAAAAATCAATGGCATATTTATATGACTTCCCTTTTCTTTGGAAATGTTGGCCTTTTTAAAACTTCCTTCGTGACATCGACGGATAAACTTTAATTTTAATTTTAAAATTTAAATTTAAATTTTAAATAAATTTAAATTTGAACTAAATATTTAAAATTAAATATCTCCATCGCCAGGGCACCTTTTTTGATGAAACAAAAAGCCAGCTTGGGTTTTAAGAAAAATCCATTTCAAATATGCCATCCATGGTTTTAAATAAAAACCTTTTGCAAATCTTCCCTTGAAGCTCCTTTTGGAACCACATGCCATGCATCCCTTCTTGAACCTTTGATCAAAAATATTTTCTTCTCATGAAGCTCTTTGTGAAACACAAACATAGTGCTTACTTACATAGATCCTTTTGACATCAATGATAACTCTTAGGTTAGGGACTCAAAATGTCCAATAACATGAGTCTAAGGAACCATTATAATAGTTTCTCTTTCAAAACTAATGCTTTAATAAATCAACCTACAAAAGAGAATCACATACTTCTCTTTATAATAATCCCTTAACCTACACAAGTCTCAATAACCATTATAATAGTTTCTCTTTCAAAACCAATCTTCAATAAACAACCTACAAAAGAGAATCCCATACTTCTCTTTATAATGATCCCTTAACCTACACAAATATTAAGAACCATTATAATAGTTTCTCTTTCCTTAAATCAAAAGATCCAAACTATCATTCTTAAAATAAATACCATCACCATAGAAGAGTCTTTCCTTATAATAATAAAAGATAAAGCATAAAAAATAGAAGAGATTTATTTCTATAAATTCCAACTTTAAATTGCAAATATAACATTCAACAATGTTCTCTTTTAACTAAATTTAACTTCTATATTCTAAAAGAATTTCATTTAAATAAACTTCAACTTTCATAAAGCTAAAATACTTATATATATATATATATATATATATATATATATATATATATATATATATATATATATATATATATATATATATATATATATAGCAATCTTTGCCTTCTAAAGAAAATTAACTGAAGACTACTCTGACTAAAGCACTTTACCAAATTTTAAACCAGAGGATCTAGCCTAAACATAAAAGAAGATGAATTCCTGTTGAGTGGATATTTTGCCCATTTGCAAAATCCCCACCACAATTAGGGTATTAATCTGAAAACCCTCTCTTGCAAAGAAGTTAAATACAAACACAACTTATCCATGTTTTCTCTATATAAGTATTGCACATGTGTATTTTAAAGTGAAGTAATCAAACATAACAAGTGCTATAAATAACTCAATGATCTAAAAATAATTGTTAATGAGGGAAATTTTGGCTTAATTCATTAGTGCTTTGTGATTGATTTCCTTAAATTGCAATGAATATACCTTTGTGCAAATTGATAGAATGAAGTGTTGCTTCCTTGATTATATTACATTAATATATCTTACCTTGAATCCCTGTTAGGGGGTTCATTTTTATGTTCAGATTAATGTGCAAAGTTAGAGTGATGTGGAATTTTCCACATCATTTTAAATCCATGCCTTTAATGTGAGATCGAAGTTAGCCTTTGTAGTTAGTAGGTTCAATTTTATCTTCAGAATTAATGCTCCACTATTGCAAAGTTATAATTCAGTAGGTTAGCAAGTTAGAAAGTTAGAAATTTTACATTCATTTGCTTTATCTGCACTTAATTTAAAATAGTAGGTTAGAAAGCCCCCCTCTTAGATTGATTTTATCTTATTTATGTGAGGTGAAAAGTTGTGCAAAAATATTCCTTTTAATATCCTTTAAATATTATCCAAATAAATATAAATGCAATATCTAGTGAAACTTATTATTTGGGTTATGTACACTCCAAATTTCCTAGATCATATTTATGATTTAAATAGGATCTTTAGGGATTCTGAGTTTTAGATTAAAAACTTGCAAAAATAAACCAGGGTGCATGCAAAATAAAAGAAAAACTTGTATAAAATAAACTACAACTACACTAAACTAAATATGGAATATAAGTGCAAACATAATACGGTATCATGCTTCCCTATCCTACAAAACTAGAGATCATGAGCCAATCTAAGGGTAAATCAACCTAATCAAACCTACATTAACACTATCATATTAGATCAAGAGCTAGACTAATTGTAGTAAAATATTAACAAATTAACACAATAACCCTCAGAAATAAACTCCTCAAGTATTTCTCACAAGGTGCAAGTTTTCGGATTCATATGCATAAAAGTGATTTGTCCTTTTTTATAAAAAATTCCAGTCCCCCTTGAACATAGACCTTCATGGGTATTTAAAGGTTTTTGGAGCCTTTTTGTTTCCACTTTATTCATAAAAAATAGAAGCATAAGGTGAAACGAAACCCATAAATTATTGGCACTTTTAAATCCCTAAGACAAAATTAAAAAATAATTTTTTTTTTAAAGACTACTCCTTTCCTTCCCTTATATATCCTTTCTTGATTTGAGCTAGTATTTTGTCTCTATTAACACACATTTTAATGTTAAAATAAAATAACCCTATGAAGAATAGAATATTACTAACCCTTACAATAGACGCTATGAGCATGGAGCACTATGAAAGCCTCAAATATTCGTAAGATACCCATAAAAACACTAAACATGATTCCCTAGGTACTAACACTCGATAAAACACAACACTAACCAAAAAATACCTATTTTCTTCTTTCAGGTAGCATTGACGTGATTCAAACCATGGTCTATAAGGTGCAAGCCTTATCTATATTGCCCCTACCACTACGCCCAAAGCTTGGATTAAAACCTAAGCTTGATGACGTCGATGTTATTCCTTCTTTATAACAAATACCCATCAAAAATGACTTTGCTCTTTAACGCCTGCAATATGACCTTGTCTGGTCACTCCCTACATCACATGCTCTTGCTCCTTCCTTTACCAACCAGTCCATACCTATGTTCAGCCTTTGAATACTCCCTAAAATTTTATCATGCTTCAACAAATGCTTTCTCCTTGTGGGTGTTCAAAGATAAAAGTGTGGTTTGGTTAGAATTTTTTTTCATTAAATGATGGTGTCAACGTTATTCCCTATTGTCTTGTCGAGCACTCCTGCGACCAACAATGTCTCTATTGATCTTGTCAC
Source organism: Wollemia nobilis (assembly GCA_028583015.1). Lineage (NCBI taxonomy): Eukaryota > Viridiplantae > Streptophyta > Pinopsida > Araucariales > Araucariaceae > Wollemia > Wollemia nobilis. The sequence goes on along the minus strand of JAQPPZ010000054.1, from coordinate 254,325 downwards.
TTGTTGTCCTATGATAATCATTATGTGGGGTATTATCCCATATTATCACAATAATGAATCCTTGAGCATAATAAATAAACAATCTCTACCATTACTGTTGTGGTCAACGCTTAATACCTAGCCCACCCTATAATCTTGGATGATTTTTACACCACATGAGAGCCATTGATAGGTGGGATTTGTTTTTTTTGGAATGGTAGAATCAGTTATCCCACATTTGATATGCTTCATCCCTTGAACACTTTATAATGCGTGCTTTGCATTAGTCTTGTTGACTATCTTTGGGTGGTCTCTCCCATTTATCACACGGTATGAAGGCCCCTCTGGTAACTCATCTCGTAATTAACCCCTATCGGTGGCCTTGCAATGCCACATCCCTATTTTGGATCGTGTCCTATCCATTCTCCACATATGATTCATGCTCCACGTTTACCTTGTAATACCACGTCCTTGCTATGATCTTCCTTCCATGGGTCTTGCACCTATGAATATAAACCGCAATTTTTTATCATAGACCATAAATTAATCAAGAGGATATGTGGAAAACATTTCTTAGTGAACATTAATCATAATTTAAAACTAAACCCCTTTAAAACTAACTTTATCAACACATCTAACAACAAATAACAAAGTGACAATAACAAATATAGACAATAAAAATTGTCAACAATAAAATCAACAATAAATCAATAATTATTTGATAATAAAAATACATAAATACAAACATGAAATATTTGAGCAATAAATAACAACAATTCTACTAACAAAAGTAGCAGCAATTCAAGCCCTCAACGGTCACTAAAATTATTAACAAACATGATCCCATCATTACATTGTAAATAGTTAAACTCATGGGACCATTAGGCCCATAGTGAGAACCAAACTGCTCAATCATGCCCCATTAATTTAAATTTTCAACAAATTTAAAGGTGTATCCCCAATATTGGGTTTAGTTGTGAGATAGTCACAAAAAATGGTGACTCAGCTAGGAAATGCTCTTGAGCAATTCTGATGAAGAACCTAGTTTTGAAATTAATGAACCAAAGGTTATAAAAGTATACACCATTTAGCAACATTCAAGGAAAATAAGGTCAACATTTTCATATGATAACAAATGAATTATTTGATTCCACATGGTGTGCACAATGTGATTCAATTTGCATCCTTGGAGACCATCCAAATTTCATCATTTGGTTTACCTTTAGGCTATGAAATGTTGATCATAAAATTTTGTTCTTGAATAATATTTTACAAATTATCTTTTGAGCATAATTTGTTCAGACATAGCCCCACTGCCAATCAGGTATCCATAGCCTCGGTGGAGTTTATCCAAATTTAGTGACTACTTTGATCAAGCTTTTTCATGCTTATCATTTTTTTTGTATCAATATTTTGTCTAAATAGAGCCCCATTGTTAGTTAGGCTTATATAGCCCTAGTGGAGTTTATTTAAACTTGGGGATTGATTTGATCAATCTTTGCATTGCTTGTATTTTACTTTTTTAGAGAACTTTGTATATATCTATGTAACACTTGAATTTGAGAAGCTTAGAAGTTAGCCTTAATTAGTTTACCAAAATTATTTCATCCTTCAAAATCCCAAGAAATACCTCTTCATGTGATTCATTACAGTGAAGCTTTGGCATAATATTCCATTGTTTCACCCTCCATCGTCTTAGTACACTTTAGCCAAGGATAATCACTATATAGCTTCGTTTCCTTTTCCCTCGGTTCTATTTTATTCGTCGGTGACATTATCTATTATGAAAATATGCCATTTTGTCAGTAACCATCCCAAAACCAAAATCGCAATAAAGGGGACTACTAAAAATGCAAATATATGGGAGCATGAACCTGACTTCAACACACATAAAGAAGAGTCCTAAACACACCAAAGAGCAAAGAAAAACCACTCTAACAAAATACAAGAACCAACATGCAAAACCAAAAGTAAAAGCACACCTATATACATATAATACACAATCTCACACATTTCATGGGTTGAAAAAATACATTAAATGCAACCCATTAACAAGCAAATATAATTATTTTCCATCCAAAGTTTTTAATCTAAAAGCTTTTTCAACTAGGATTTCATAAATATGATAAGGACCTAACCACAAGCAATCGAATTTTTCATGATCCCATTTTTTTTTCATGTTTTTTGTTCCAGAATATAACTAAGTCAGAAATATTGAATGTTTGAATTTTAGCTCTCCTATCAAACCACCTATTTACTACATATTGATGTTTACTAAAGTGAAGCATGTATTCCTTTATTTTATCATCAAGATGCATCAAGTGGGTTAATCGAGTTTCAATATGATTAATTGTACCAAGATATTATTTCATAAAATGAAGAGTTTGCAACTTTATATTAGTGGTAAAATGGGTTCCTACCCATAGACTAGATGATACGAAGATGTTCCAATTGATTATTTTGTTTTAGTTCTATCAGCCCAAGGAGCAAAATTTAATTTACCATGCCAATATCTAGGATTCTTTTCAAGTAATTTTTTATAATAGACAACAAGTTCTTTTTAGAAGATTCCACCAAACTGTTACCTTATGGATAATAATTGGAAGAAAATTTCAGGCTTACCTTGTTATCGTATACCCAATATGAAAATTGAATGGAATAAAATGTAGAACAATTATCACTTACTATTGCATTAGGTATTTCAAAACAAGTCAAAATTTAATCCTCTAAAAACTTAATGACAACATCAGTAGTAGCATGTTTTGTAGGGATTGCTTCACCTAGTGTAGTAATTTGTATCTATGAGGATGAATTTATGAGAATGAGAAGAGTTGGGACTAATAACCCCAACAAAATCCAACCCCCATTGTGTAAAAGTCCTAATATCCACTACATGTTGTAATGACATGGTTGTGTTTCTCTCTCTATTGGCCACCACCTACTATGTATGGTAATATTACACATGAGCATGTGTCCTCAAAAAGATGAGGCCAATAGTATCCATCTCTAAGAATCTGGTGTGTTATTACATTGGTAGACCCATGTCCGGTTCCATACTAATATTCTTGAAACATTAGAAGAGTAGAAACTACACTGTGTGTTAGGGCCAAATAGTGATCAAAAGGCTTTGTTTGAATGTCAAAATTCTATTTTGCAAGTTCATAGGTGCATTCAAAATCAAAAAATTATTGTTTTCATTAACCCTAGTAGTAAATATAATTTTATCAGCATGTTTTTGACTAAAAGGTTGCGATTTCAAGAAAAGAAATTCAAAGACATACAAATTTAAGGAGATAATGTTCAAATTTTTGAAGATTTAAAGCTCACCATGGATAAATATATTTTACATTCAAATTTTCATGCTAAGATATTATTATTGGTTATCCTTGGTTGCATTCTTTGGATACTATTAACATTAATGTGCAAAAGAAAATCATGAAATTATGGTACCGAAATAAGGAGATAACATTACAGGATATTTCTCGATGTAAGGACAAACATGTAGCTATTACAAAGGAACAAAGTGAAGAGCAAACATAGATAGTAGCATAAATCAAGGAAAAAAAGTAAAGGAAGAATCAATAGAAGAGAGTAAGAAAGAAGAGCAAAAATAGGTTGAACATTAGGCTAAGGTTGGAGTATATCGCCATCCACACCACCATGATAGGCAACAATCATGGCGATAGGGCTTGAGGCAACATAGGAACCATGTTTGACCCATGTCCACTCTTCTAATGTTTCGAGGATGAAACATTTGTAAGGGGGATGGAATGTTAGGTATCAAGATAGGTATTTAATATTGAATAATTTAATATTGTATTGTATAATGATATGAGCCATAAATTAATTATTAAGGAAGGCCACATGTCATAATATAAATAGGTATGCCATAGAATCATATTTATAAAATTTTGGGGAATATTGTCATATGTAACTGCAAGGAATATTGTCATATTATCATGCACTTTGTAACTCATGGAAGATGAACCTCCACATGGGTGATCTTGTAACTCATGGAATGTGAACCATCTCACTCTTGTATAAAGAGAGATGCACCCCCATTGTAAAAGGATCTAAAATATTTGATGTATTTTTTGACAAATATTGGCTCATGGAGCTAAATATCTTGTGGAGTGGCTTCCTTCCAAAATAAGCATTGTATGGTGTTCTCCTACCTCAAGGGTATAATCAATCTCTATTTTATTGAGCAATTTATTGTGCAATTAATTTATTTGTGGATGTATGTTGAATATTTTTATATATTGGTGAAATATTTATGGAATGAGAAGAGAGTTTCATTACATTTGGTATCAGAGCAGCGATTTGGGAAAAGTGTGTTTGTTTTTGCAGAGCTAGGGCACGTTTTTTAGAAAAATATCACATTTTGTGGAGGCCATATTTTTTTTATTTCAGCAGTCATTTTTCAAATATTTTTAATCCATTGTGTAGATATTTTTGAGTACTATAAATATTTCTACTCATTTGTCAAATTATTATATGTATTGAGAAAGTTATGGTTGTTTGAAGTTGAGTTATTTTTGCTATTTTTTTGGCCGCACAAATTTGTTTTTCAAAATAAAAAATTTCATATTAAATTTTTCAGCAGTCATTTGCAGAAGATTTTGGCACCAACATATAGATTATTTTTAGTACTATAAAAATGACTACTCATTTGGGGATTTTTAATAAGTTTTGAGAGATTTGCAGTTGTTTGAAGTTGGGTTGTTTAAGCTATTTTTTGGCTGCACGATTTATTTTTTCAATTACAAAAATTTCGTGTTAAATTTTAGCAGTCATTTTCAAAATATTTTTGCATCAGCATGTAGGTTATTTTGAGTACTACAACAATGACTACTTGTTAAATTATGATAAGTAATGAGGGAGTTATAGTTGTTGCAAGTTGGGCATTTGGTGCTGTTTTTTGGGGTTGCTGGTAAAAAAGGATAAAATTCATAACTTTCAATCTGGGTAAGCAAATCAGTTGTCGTTTGTTTTTATTTAAAGTAAATTTGCATATTTAATTGTTTAATTAGAGAATATATGGGATTTCAAAAATTTTAATATTTGAAATTTTTCGGTTATTTAATACCCTAGCTGCTTTATTAAAAAAAAAGGAGTTACCAATATCTTTTGGCAAAGATGATATTGATGCTAAGGAATGGTGCAAAAATTTTAAGTCTATATTCTTATGAATATTCTTTGAGATTTCAAATTTGTCGTTCCTTGCAAGGGGGAGGTTATTCTTGGTATTCTAACTTTGCTGATTCTCATGATTTTCGACACACATAGGAAGAATTTGAAGTTGCATTTTTAAGAAAATTGGGATTAAAGGAAAAGGATAATAATGTGCAGGCTATGGAAACTACACTTTTGGGGCCAAATAGTGATCAAAAGTATTTGTTTTAATGTCAAATTTCTATTTTGCAAGTTCATGGGTGCATTCAAAATCAAAAAATTATTGTTTCCATTAACCCTAGAAGCAAATATAATTTTACCAACATGCCTTTGAATACAAGGTTGCAAGTTCAAGCAAATAAAATCAAAGGCATACAAATTGAAGAAGACAATGTTTAAATTTTTGAAGATTTAAATCTCACCATGGATAAATATGTTTTACATTCAACTTTTCATGCTATTGAGATGGATGATGCAGATATTGTTCTTGGTTATCCTTGGTTGCATTCTTTGGGTACTATTAACATTAATGTGCAAAATAAATTTATGAAATTATGGTATTGAAAGAAGAAGATAACATTACAAGATATTTCTCAATGTAAGGACAAACAGGTAGCTATTACAAAGGAACAAAGTGAAGAGCAAATAGAGACAGTAGAAAAAATCAAGGAAACAAAAGTAAAGGAAGAATCAATAGAAGAGAGTAAGAAAGAAGAGCAAAAATAGGTTGAACATCAGGCTAAGGTTGGAGTATATTGTCATCCACACCACCATGAGAGGCAACAATCATGGAGACAAGGCTTGAGACAACATAAGAACAATGAGGAACATACAAGGAACCAAAGGATCCAACCCTTTGGATATGCTAAAAGTTATAAATACAAGTAGGTATGGATGAAAAAATATGAAACTTATGCTTTCAACACATGGCATTGGCATCAAAGAAGATCACTACTAATCATAGTTCCACTTGGATGGATGGATGATCGATATTGGTACCATTATTCAGCATGGCTCAAAAGATCATATTATTTAGCCTCTTCAAAACATTTGTAAGGGGGATGGAATGTTAGGTATCAATATAGGTATTTAATATTAAATAATTTAATATTGTATTATATAATGGCATGATCCATAAATTAATTAATGAGTAAGGAAGGCCACATGTCAAAATAGAAATAGGTATGTCATAGAATCATATTTGTAACCGTTGGAGGAATATTGTCATATGTAACCACAAGGAATATTGTTATGCACTTTGTAACTCATGGAAGGTGATCTTCCACATAGGTGATATTGTACCTCATGGAAGGTGAACCATCGCACTCTTGTATAAAGAGATATGTGCCCCCATTGTAAAAGGTATCCAAAATCTATGATGTATTCTTGGAGAAGTCTTGGATCGTGGAGCTAAATATCTTGTGGAGTGGCTTCCTTCCAAAAGGATTATTGTATGGTGTTGCTCTACCTCAAGGGTATAATCAATCTCTATTTTATTAAGCAATTTATTGTGCAATTAATTTATTTGTGGATGCATGTTGAATATTTTGATATATTGTTGAAAGATATATGGAATGATAAGAGAGGTTCATTACAAAATAATAGAAGGACAACCTTGGGTATTCACACACATAATCACATGGGCTCATACCAACAAAAGAGATTAGGTTGTTGAGGGGTATTTACACCTTTTCCTCAAGAATAATAAATGCATAACTCATATTGGCATAGCATAGGGAATGTATGTTAATTACAAGTTACTAAACCCTTTCCTAGTATATATTAGGTATTAAAGATTATTTATGAAAGTTAATCATAATAGTGGTTTATCCAATGTCTATAGGGCTAATTATATCAAATCATAGTAAAGTACATTTCATTATGATTTCTTATAGGAGTACACATGATTATATAATGCAATGTTTACCTTAGAATATTGTAAGCACAAGTTACTATTGAAGTAGTAATTATCCTTACTAATTTAATGAAACACCCAAATTCTAGTTTCAACACTATTGGAAGAAAGGGCCTATAGATCCTCCCAACATCTACATTGAGATTGACTCCCAACTATCCCCATATGTCACAACCCTATATTTCCAACCCAAGTCGAGATAGATATTCTTGTGTTTGAAACATAACCTGTCTAAAGTTCACATTCAAGTATGTTTGAACCAACATCAATCAGGATAGCAAGTAACCAAGAGAATTACGACATGGTCAGTGCCAAATCTTGTGATAGGAGTGACCAGATCCTATCTAACCTTACATTCCATCATGATGTTTATTAATTCCTTTGTTTAATTATTTCTATATCTCCTTTCATTAGGAAGTATAGTTACTTAACTAATTGAATATTAATTTAATATTAATTCCTTTTTAGTTTAGAATTCAATTCTTTTGCAAAAAAATACCATGTATAATAAATATTGTTTTACTTATTTCAAGACTAGTTCTTGGAAAACAAAGCATAAACCATTGCATATTATTAAAAGAGTCAAATGTAACTAATCCTACTCATGGGACATTCCTTGTTAACATAATCATGCATTGTATAACACTTTAGTAATCATATTATAAAAAAATAAATGCATCATATCATTGGAGAGTAAATAAAAATCAAATTCCATCTCATGCAACATCCACAATATATCTAATTAACATCATATTATAAAGTAAATATAACATCCATGTATGACATCAATTGCAAACCATAAAATAGAGGTACACAACATATATCATGGGAACCCTCATGGGGAATAAACCCAACCTCCAAAATATGTTATCCACACATTTCATAAATTTAAATTTTTCATCACTTACAAGTATAAATAGGCATCCCATGAATCCTTTATCTAAATAAATTATACAACTAAAGGAATCAAACTGTTCATTTTTCACATCATGTTGTAAACAAGGATTTCCACATTTTTTTTCAAACCATCAATACATTATATAAGAATCTCATAAATTCTTATATCCACATATTTAAGAAATGATCATAGGCTTCAAATCAAGGATAAAATTCATTATTAATCCTAACATGGATTACCTATCAGTGAGTCCAATGAGAGAACTCTATAATACTCTCAAGAATGAATTTGACATTTATTCTCAAAAAGTGGTACACAATCAATTCTTGTTTAGTAGAGTTAACTAAGGAATCATACTAAACACATTAAGGGGAAATATTATAAATTCCCTAAGAATGAATCTATCATCCATTCATGTAACATTATTCAAGTATTAATAGCCCAATAATAGGATCATATCTATTCTTTTCCTTAAACCATTTATCCTAGTTTTCATGGGATGGAGGATATTCAAACTCCTCTTAGGAATACATATTCTAATTTATTCTTATACAATGAAGATTAATACTATTTCACCCACCCTTATATAAATAAAAATATTAACTTAGAAAAGGGTCCTAACGGATCATTAATGGTATGATCGACCCAAAGTGAGGAAACCCCATAATTTCCTCAAGGAATGAGTTCCACACTCATTCTTCCTTTGGTTACACCATTTTATTTCAAAGAGTGTTCCTAACCTATAATTATAGGTAAACCTATTTTACTCAATATTTTCACAAGATTGGTAAAAGAGCTTATGATAAAAACTATCTACAAATTTGTTCTATTTTGCTAAAAATTTGAACTAGGATTAGCATCAACTTTTCTACCAAAGGTTGTTCCTATATAACATTCGATTTACCACCAAGTTGATATTTTTATGGCATATAAATATATCCAAAATGGCAATCAATTTAATCAATAATAGATTTACAAATTCTCCAAACCATTTATTGCCTTACTACTTTATCAATCTAAACTTTACACAAGATTGATCATTTTACAATACAAATTGTCTCTCAAAGCCTATCAAATCTTTTCCAAAGTTTGAGTTATAAGTACATTCACATAATTTGTCAAATTTTTGACCATTGGTCTGTCCATTCTTTTCCCCTATGGATGTGTTTTATTATCCCTAAAATACTCTTTCCATAAAGTGTATTTCCTTAACTAATTGCCCTCATAAGCAATTACTTCTATATACTTACAAAATCCAAGAGGATTAAATATAGTTTCCAATATATTTATATAAAATTATTACTCTAATAAATTGGGTAGTCAATTGAACCAAATGACCAAACATACGTTGACACTCAGTCGATATATCAATAGGTCAAATTGAGTCAAACAAATCCATGGATAGGTAAGTGTCTATAATAGGGTGTCTATATGTAACCACCATGGAAATCAAGTGGTGGCAACTTCTATAAGGAGCATGATACTCATTTAAATTTCCCACATTGCTCCCACCAGAGTAATGTGGGATAGATAGCTTCCCTCTCAATAGTAAATGATTATTCATATAACATATCAAGCAACCCAACACATGGTATAACTAGTAGCCAAAAATTATCATCAATGATAGGACAGGTGTCAAAACATCCTTTGTTTGGTTGGCATTTAGAGGATAGACATGTGTTTCATGGAATAATGATTTAACTGATAAATAAAGCTACATGTGCCTTGCACTAGTACAGGGGTGACCATAAAGTGGATGGTCACATAATCACCAATTAGTGGTTGAAATGCTTAGGGAGGCTTTCTCCCTTTATGCCTTTCACACACCCAAGCATATCACATGTGGTACATTACTTGTGGATGGCTTCTGTGTGTTACAAATAGATTATATTACATCATTTCAGTCATGTAAATGTACCTTCCTTGGTACAAACTTAGGAAATTAGGTTACTATAGGGGAAATTTATCTAGTTACTTAATGCAATGTAATAAATACACAAGTATCAATGTGCAAGTTGTATATGTATAAGGTGTCCCTTGTACAACTAGGTAGAGTTTTGACCAAAGAACCTATCTTCCTATAGATAGTAGTGTATAATAGAGAGCATAGTAGTGTAGGAGAGTGCAATAGTGTAGTGTGTGTAAGCTATAATATTAGAGCTCATTCATTAAGTAGTAGATTAGATCATGGAGTGTTCATTTTATCCATAGCTACTTTTGTATTCAATTTCATTGTTTGTATTTATAGAATATTTCAATCATCTCATAGATTTACTTTCTTTATTATTATTATATATCTTGTGATTGATATCTTTCATTACATGTTGTATCAAAAGCTAAAAGTGGTATCAGAGCTACAATATATCAAGCTACAATAGATAAATAGGAAAATCACCATTATAATTGACCCTGAGTTTTTTTTCAACCTAATGTGCCATTGGACCAATTACTATCAAAAACTCTTAGAAGAGTCTAGGTGGTAGAATTATGGATATCCACAAGTAAGGATTAAAATAAATCTCAATTTTATAAATACTGAGATTTCATATGGCTAGAGTCTTTCCACAGAGTTGCAAGAAAACTTGTGAAGACTAGGACTCGTGATTTGATCCACTAGTTTGATGAATCAACTAGTGAAGCTCATCTAAGAGATCTAGAAAAATTCATCTGAAGTTTCTTTTATTGTAGCGAATTAATTCTTAGATGACTAGGACACCTCCTCCAATAGAAAGCTAGGATATATCAAAATTTTAACTTGAAGGTCAGAATTCCTTCATAGTGTAGATATTAGTTGTTGCAGAGAGGAGAATACTTCATAAGAAACTTTTTGAAAGGAATCATGGTGAAGTCAAGAGATAGGATATCTCCATTGCTATATTTAAGAACTTCACAAAAATAAAAAGGTCATAGAATCCTTGATTTAGAAGAAAATACCATAGAAGCCTTGATATTGAAGAAAAGGCTATAGAAGCCTTGATCTAGAAGAAAAGGCCATATAATCCTTGATATTGAAGAAAATGCCATAGAAGCCTTGATATTTAAGAAAATTGCATAAAATCCTTGATATTAAAAAGGCCACAGAAGCCTTGAAAAGGTCATAGAATACTTGATATTGAAATAGGCCATATAATCCTTGATCCTAAAGAAGAATCCAAAAGAGAGTACCTAATTTAGAAGTATATTTTAGTACTAATACTTTGTTGCAAGAAAAGGATATCTAGTGAGTTGAGAAATATTCCTACAAGAAAGTTAGGAAGAGTATCTTCTTCAGAATCAATCCAACACCTGAGGCAAAAGAGATCAGGAGAGATCTCATTGAAGAAATTCTAGACTAGGAAGTAGAAGAAGGACTAGGAGAGTCCTCGAATCCAAAAATAGTAGAATCAAATATCCAAGAGAATGTCTCATCGGTAACATTTCTAGAAGTAAAATGTTGAAGATAAGGTCTCAAGGAAGACAAAAATAAGTTGCAATATCAAAGAACTTGGTGAGGTCTCAATGAGCATCCAATAAAAGGCTAAGAGAGACTTACTAAATAAATTATCAAAAGAGAACTCACTGGAGAAGTTCACTACCAGGGAGAAGTCCTTGATAGTGAAGAACTTGGGACAATTGTCACCATATGACAATAATCCCAAGAGGAGAAGAATTTGGCAAAGAGTGCCAAATTTGAGTAGAAGAAGAATCCAATGAAGACCTCAATAAATTTAGAATATTGAGAAGAAGATCATGCTTGAAGTCATAATTTGAAAAGAAGACTTGAAGATAGAATAAGCTCATCAAATATAGGAGATTTGAATATTACCTCTCATAGTAAGATGACACCACTTCAGAGATATAGAATTATCCAAATATATAACAGAAGTAGGAGACCACAAGAGGAGAACAAAGTCACCAAATCTTAGGCTCATGAAATAAATTTTGAGACCATATTTTGGTGAAGAAGGAGTTGTTCAGAACATTTTACAGAGAGTTTCAAGACCTTACTCATGGAAACAACTTGGTTATCTTAGAAACAAATATCTACATCCTCTATAAAAGTGGAAAAGGAGCTATATAAGATTTCAAAAAAAGGTAAGAAACTATTGATTCAAGTAGATTCATTAATTGGATTACTTATCAGATTTGTTAAAGTACCTTAATACGAATTAATGTTGCAAAAAGAAGATTTGTATTACAATATTCAAATGTGTAAAAAGAAAGGTTCTTTTTAAGGTTCATTTACACATTAGGATTTGATTAGATTTTAAAATTTTCAACTATCTATCAACTGCCTAGCATCCACTTTGGAAAAAAAATAAGACTATCTCCTAATACCTTATAAGAAATTTGCAAAATAATTCTTAAAGATTCATTTCAGATTATTCTTGATTAAGTTGCAGTAAATTGATTAAGTGCACTTATAAGTTATTTTGAGATTTATTTGGAGTGATAAGGTGTAATTTTTAGTGCATTAAAAATGAAATATTAGTGGGTTCATTTGCACTACTATATTACTCTAAAAAATCTTAGTGTTTGTGTTCTTGAGAAAGGTACAAAATCAAAATTTGTCAAAGTGTCTAAAGACACTAGCAGTGCAAAAAATATAAAACTCATAGTGGCAAATAGAATCCACAAAAAAGGTTATAATCCTACAAAACTTGGAGGATAAAACAACTAACCAAAATCAGAAATAGAAGTCTCAAATCCAAATCATTATAGGGTTTGGTGAAAGAGAAATAAAAGTGCAGAAAATTGCATCAAATAAAGAGCTTATATCTAAGCTTGGATTTATCATAAAATAATCCAAGAAAAAAGGGGAAGGTATATAAAAAAAGAGACAACCTCAAAACCCCTACATTGCATTCAAAATTCTACCACAAAACCAGAATTTTAGACATGCAAAAGATGTGCAAGGAAGAGAGCAATAAAGGCATTCTATTCACAAATATTGGTACATTATATTGCACTTCTCTAATAAGTTCTAAGTAGGAAAGAGTAAATATTTGAAGGTTCCATAAATGCACAACATTCTCTAGAAGAGAGCATCCAAATACGAGCATCAAGAAGCCTCTCAAAAGGGCTTACATTATGCACAGGTTGGACAACAATAATAGGTGACCTCCAAAGCACAATAAAGGAGGCACTTTTCTCACTAAAGGGGACATATCGAACATCACAGAAGCAAAGGATATCAAAGTAAGCAAAACTAAAAATGTACATCCATAGGAAAGAGCATTTAATACCACCATTTGAGCATCAATAAGTCTCCACCATAGCATTTTAATTCAAGATCCACAAAAGTACCACCACTAATATTTCTTGGCTAGAACCAACTCAGTTCCATTGAAGTACAACCAAGAAGAAGGTGGAAAAGTACATAGAAAATATTGCAAGAAAGCATTATAATAATAGGGCATGCAAGTGACATTTTTCATCCTCCAAAGGAAACCCTAAATGCTCTCAAAGTTATGTTGGAATTTCATGCATGTGAGGAAGCATTACAACAAGTCTTTGGCATCCATAGACCACATGGAAGAGGATTTACATTCATCCATAGGTGTTATCATACAAAAAATACAATAAGGGAGAAAATAATTTATATTATGGATGTCAGCATCCATAATCTATCTAATTAACATCGTATTATAAAGTAAATATAACATCCTTGTATGTCATCAATTGCAAACCATAAATTACAAGTACACAACATACACCCTGGGAACCCTCACGGGGAATAAAACCAGCCTCCAAAATATGTTCTCGTCACATTTCATAAATTTAAAGTTTTCATCAGTTACAAGTATAGATAGGCATCCCACGGATACTTTATCTAAATCAATTATACAATTAAAGGAATCAAACCGTTCCTTTTTCACATCATGTTGTAAACAAGGATTTCCACATTTTTTTTCAAACCATCAATATATTATATAAGAATCTCACAAATTCTTATATCCACATATTTATGAAATGATCATTGGCTTCATATCAAGTAGAAAACTCATCATTAATCCTAGAATGGATTACCCGTCAATGATTCCAATGAGAGAACTTTATAATACCCTAAAGAATGAATTCCACATTTATTCTAAAAAAATTATCACACAATCAATTCTTTTTTAGTAGATTTCACTAAGGAACCTTAATAAACACATGAAGGGCAAATATTATAAATTCCCTAAGAATGGATCTATCATTCATTCCTATAATATTATTCAAGTATTGATCACCCAATAATAGGATCATATCTATTCTTTTCCTTAAACCATTTATCCTAGTTTTCATGGCATGGAGTATATTCAAACTCCTCTTAGGAATAGATCTTCTAATCTATTATTACATGTTCAAGATCATACTATTTCACCCACCCTTATATACCTATAAGTCTTAAATTAGAAAAGGGGTCCTAATGAATTATTAATGGTATGATCAATCCAAAGTGAGGAAACCCCATAATTTCCTCAAGGAATGAATTCCACAATCATTATTCCTTTGGTTACACCATTTTATTTAAAAGAGTGTTCCTAACCTATAATTATAAATAAACCTATTTTACTCAATATTTTCACAAGATTGGTAAAATGTTTTATGATAGAAATTATCTACAACTTTGTTCTAGTTTGCTACAAATTTGAACTAGGATTGTCATCATGTTTTCTACCAAAGTTTGTTCCCATATAACATTCGATTTACCACCAATTTTTTCTTTTTATGGCATATAAATATACCCAAAATGGAAATTAATTTAATCAATAATTTATTTACAAATTATCCAAACCAATTATTGCTTTGCTACTTTATCAATCTAAAATTTACACAAGATTGATCATTTTACAATACAAATTGTCTCTTAAAGGCTATCAGATATTTCCCAAAGTTTTATTTATTGGTACAATCACATAATTCATCAAATGTTTAACCATTGGTCTACCAATTCTTTTCCCCCTAAGGATGTAATTGATTATCCCTAAAATACCCTTTCCACAAAGTGTATTTCCTTCACTAATTACCCTCATAAGCAATTAATTCTATCTCCTTACAAAACACAAGAGAATTAAATAAAAAAATTTCTCTAAGAAACTAGGCACTCAACTGAACCAAATGACCAAACACACATTGAAACTTAGTTGATAGATTAATAGGCCAAATTGAGTCAAAAAAAATCATCGATAGGCAAGTTTCTATAATAAGGTATATGTATATGACCACCATTGCAATCAAGTGGTGGCCACTTCTAGAAGGAGCATGATATTCATTTAAATCACCCACATTGATCCCATAGAATCAATGTGGGATAAATAGCTCCCCTATCAATAGTAAAGAAGTATTCATCTAACTTATCAAGAAACCCAACATGTGGTGCAACCAACGGCCATAAATCATCATCGATGATAATATAGGTGTCAAAACATCCTCTGTTATATTGTAATTCAAAGTGTAGACACGTGTTTCATGTAATAATTATTTAACCAATAAATAAAGCTACATATGCCTTCCACTGGTATAGGGTCAACCATCAATTGGATGGTCACATGACCACCACTTAATGGTTGAAAGGCTTAGGGAGGCTATTTCCCTTTATGCCTTTCACTCACACAAGCATGTCCCATGTGGAACATTGCTTGTGGATGGCTTCTACGAAGCCATCCACTTGAGCAGTCATGGCCACTTGGTCACTTAGGGAACAACACTCAAAGGTCTCAATACCACCAAGATATGACCTATAACACAATATGGAAGAGGATTTTAAATATTAATTGCTATATAGGACATTTTGAGGATTATCGCATAGAGATTCTTCTACTACAACATTACAGTTTTAGGGATTGAATGTAAACATATTTCATATGGATTTCTATTAGCTAGAATTTATTTACTAAATTACCATAGTACCTAAGATTTTTTAGGGTATTTCTATAGGACGAAAACCCATTATCATTGGTACCAAATAAAATATCATGCACAATTATCGACATACACCATGACTGCAGATAAATGGTAGATGAGACTCTTTTTTTGAGTCAAACAGAGCATCAAAATTATAAGTGTGAGGTAGTGAAATCTAAAGCATACAATATATTTACACAACTCCTACATCCTCATCCACACGCTAGATCCATATTATGATCACAACAAGTTACAAGCAGGTTTAATTGTAATAATGAACATAATCGCCTAGTTAACCACCTGCAATAGCTAACATACCATAATTGTCTATGCTCCATCATTGTATATATGAATCCAAGGGTCCATCATAGGATGATTACTCATATTATATTCTAGGATGATTCTCAAAGTATACACTAGTAGGTTTATTCAGATTGAGAGTAACTAGTCTACGATGTATCTCATACGGATAGTCTCCAAGCATTTGAAGGCAATGACCAAACCTTAATCATGGTTCCCACAGATTTTGAAAAGTAGTGATAGGAAGATTCCTCGTCTCTAGGCACCATCACATAAAGAAGGAAATAATCCCACATGTACCATAGTGGCCACATTTATCAAATAAAACTACCCTTGCACCATAAAATAAATAACCATTGGGTGGTGGTGGTGGTGGTAGAAACTACAATAGTAATAAGTGACAATGGTTTGAATTGGGGTTTGGTGGTTCTTGACTTAATAAATTCCAATCTATACTAAGGTGGTTTAGATTTTTTTCAACCCCATCATATGGTCTTGACTGAATCATTTTAGGAATCCATCGACCATGAATATAACAAAGGCAACATTAGAAACATAGCCATACTTATTGAACCAAGAGGTTATTGATGAATCACATCCTCAATCATTCTGAATATAAATACTTCATAGAAATGCATGACCATAAAACTAAGGCTTACATGTAGGATTCTATTAATTGATTGACTAATTCAATACTTAAATAACTTGAATATTGCATTCCCTAAAGTATTTACAAAATATTAAATGAATACAAAATTCCAAAGTGAATATTCTTTACTAATTCACTCGAGAGCATACAGAACTAATCACATAAAATGAGAATACCCTACCTAGAAATCCTGCATGGTAGAAATCCTTCTTGCCTCTAAATCTTCTCCAGCTAACTCTCCTCCCTCCAACTATCCCCCAGGTTGCTTACCCTTCTTCCTAAGCTAAAAACTAATTTTTATAATTCTTTCTAGCTCCCTCTTTCTTCATGAATAAGAACGTGGCCTATTATTAAATTATAAAAATGTGCCTTTTTGAAGTCAATCCAAAATAGTGAAATTAATATTTTAATAAAAGGGAGATTCCAAGTGGTAAGGTGGGAGTACTTTGTTTATCTTGGTCCTCCCATTTCTTAGTGCAACTACAAGGTCAACATTAAAACTATTTGGGAGTAGGAAGAATTCAACCTTAGAATTGTTATGAAGTAGTCATGTGGAAGGAATTATAGTTCATCCAATAATAAAATATATTTTTATTTTTAAACAATTGATATTACTCATTTGGTTCCAAGTAAAATTGGACAGATGTGAAGGGTATAGGCACCCAACTAACCCTTTTAAATTAGTTGTAGTTCAATATGTTAAATTTAATTTCCTTTTTGCAAAATAAAATATTCAAATTAATCCTTCTCAAAAGCCCTATTAGCTTCTCCAAACTATTCAAAATCCTCTAATTGCTCTCCAAAACTTTCCAAATTAGTTTTGTAGAGTGCAATTAGTCTAATTAAGGGGTTTGTAGGAAATATTAGAGTCTACAACTCTTTGGAGTCTACAACTCTTGATTTAGGTATTAATTGATCTCTCAAATCAATTAATGACCTTTTGGAAATTCGTAATGAGGTGGGTTGTGATATACTACCCCCCTTGGATTAAACATAGTCCTCTATATTTCTCATTAGTTCCTAGATTAGTTAATTCAAAAAATCAATAACACTAGCATTAGTTATTTACAAAAAAATTAGAACCATCATCCATTTTCCTTATTTCAAGTGTCTCGTTCCTAATGGTAAGTATCATCTTCCATCCACGAAAGTACCTGGACCAACAAGTACAAAAAATATCAACAATGCCATATCATTTAAGCAATAAAAAATTCACATTACATCAACAACAAGTATTGGAAACATCATCAATACATCAATTTCATCATAAAATCAAAGCACTGAAACATCTATTGTGGTACCACCAATGATAATAGAGTATTGTAACAATAGAACTGTAGAATATTTTCATAGAGATGACATGAAATTATGTTCTTATAATATGTTATATGGAATCTATCTAATTAGATTCATAAAAAAACTCTCATAAAGGAGTATCACATTATGAGTTAACCTGATATATATAGGTGTCATCAACGATAAAGATATAATTTCATAACTCACTTCAATATACCCATATATCTTGAAATCACCTTGGCAAAATCATTTTCCACAACTAATGCATCATTCTTGATGTACCTTGGTGTACATATTTAATTAGCCTATTGAAATATTCATACCTCAAGAGACACAAATGTCAAGTGCAATCCTCAAAAAATACTAAGGTACACCGCTTAAGACCCACATAATGTGGAGGGTTCACTTAGCTCTTCCACTTTGATTCACTAGTGGCTCAATAGTGGGAGGAAAAGAACTTGAATATATGTAGTCTCTGAGTATCAAAATCTAATAGCAATGATCATAATTACCATGTGTAAGATGCTATACCGATATCGATGGTCACACTTACTGCCTATAAGATGCCATATTATACATATTATCATCCATCGATAACATCTATGATATCACTTACTCTATGTAATATGTCATTCTAATCATACTATCATCCACTGATAGTATCTATGATCACACTTACTCCATGTAAGGTGCCACTATAATCATACTATCATCCACTGATAGTAACAATGACCACACTTACTCTGTGTAAGGTGTCATTATAATCATACTATCATTCCCTGATAGTAACTATGACCACACTTACTCCCTGTAAGGTGTCATTCTAGGCATTAGAACATGATTTCTTCAAATTTAAGAAAGGATTCCACACTCTTCTTTAAGGATATATTCCCTATATATACCTCCTAAGAGTGTTCCAATCTCAAACAAAACGTTCATGTCTAAACTTGTTTATTTAGGTTAATCTTAATCTTAACTAGAACAATATTTTATTTCATTAATTTTGTTAAAATCACACATAGACGCATACTGAAATACCCCTTCTTACCCTCCAAGGCATTCCCCACTGGTAAAATAATCGATATGATGCTCCAGTGGTCCACATGCCCTTGTGGATAGTATATTTAGTCCAATATTACCTACTTAGGACATTCTAAAAGCTACCTACTATGTGAAACCTTTTGAGCTACCACTCAGAATAAGAAAAACATGAAGACTCAAGTATTGGGATCATTTGATCCAATTCTTAATGAAATGCAATCAAAATAAATTTTCCATGTTTCCAATAATCTAAATCATTCATTGTATAAAACATTTCAAGGATACATATTTACATAAGAGAAAACCCCCTTGGTTTACAACTATCATCCTTATAATATACAAATGATGGATTTCAGCCCTTCCTATAGCTCTGAAGGCTACTGTCTCTGGGTCCTATCACTATTTTGTGCTGGACCTAAGCCTTCATTTGGATAAGGTTTTGATGCAACTATTCTAGAGGGTGCCCAACCTCTAGCTCGAGTTGTTGCTTGAGCTTATCGTGTGGTTCTCCCTCATCCACATTGTGCTCTAGCCACTAGTTGAGATGGAACGATTAATCCATGGCTCACTAGTGCACAAAAATAGGAAGTTAAAAATGTAGTACTATATTCATGCCTTGCCTAATGTAGTTGTGCATTTTTTATGTATAAATCTACCATTATTCTAGCTCTCCAGTAATTTCTTTGAGCTTCCACTAGTTTAAGCCTATCCTGCTCTACTATAGCTACATCTCTCTCAGCCTCTAGTCTCATCCTTTCTTGGACCCATAAATCTTCTTGGACCTACTCTCTTTGTACTGGTTGTTTAGGAATATCTTCTTTAACAATAGTTTTAGTTGTTTCTTCAGCTTCTCTACCAGCATCTTGCATAACCAAATATTTTCCTGTAATTGTATTGTCTCCTTGACTTGATTCGACACTACCATAAGTCATTTTATTCTTCAAAGAGTATGTACCAATAGGTTGGAAAGTAGTAGAAGTATGATCATAAGAATTACTATGGGTATTTTTCCCATTATGCCCATAAATAGAAAACCCAACCCTAATATAAGTGCTACCATCTTGCACTCCATGGGTAGAACTCTCGCTTTATGAATGCTTACATAATAAAGCATCTTTGGTTCTCCCAAGTATCTAGAAAGTTGTCAGTTTGTGGTACATTGAGTTTGATCAGAAATCTAATCGATAGTACCTTGATTATTCAAATTTTATTCAACATCCACCATCAATCATGTCTCGATCGACACATTTTCCCTATATCGTCAATCATATCTTAATCATTAGGACACATTTCTTCCTCTTTAGTTTTGAGGTAATAAATTTTCCTTCCAATATTTTTGAAATCGTACGTGTGTCCCAATAATATGACCTCCTGATATCTTATCATTACCCTTTCAAAAATTTCATCCATTAGTTTTGTATGCATTTATATATGCACCTTACTTTTTAGAGATGTGTCCATTATTATATTGTTGATAGTTATTTAGGTTATGTTTACACATACATAGAGTACCATCACTAAACCTTGCATATTATAATAATGATTTAAAACTATGCAAAATTGAATTAAGTTACTAATCTATCTCATCATCAATTTCTTGGCACTGGTTACAGTCACTCCTACTTTATATAGTATAATCCATTATCACCTATTGTATAATTTACTTATGCTAGCAGTATGTTTGCTCCATACAAGATTTTTTAAAGAGTTACTAAACTTGTAGGGTAACTCTTATCTTCTAGGAAGTATTCCTATGATCTTGTAAATTCCCACAACTACACCTCTGCTGGTACTGTAATTCCCATCCTAATTAGTTCCAACATTCCTATAGCCATTTGCAACATCACTACCTCGAATTTATTAAATTGGAACTATTTTCCATTTTGAAATAATTCAAAGGGGGTCTTTGTGCTTGTGACGACTCGTCAAGCTTGTATTAACCTTGATTTAAGTTGAGAGAATTTTTTTATATATACTTAATTAATTCTAAGAAAGCCAAGATAAGGTAATCCCTTCAACTTAAAAGATAGTAAATTTAAGGAAACTCCTTCAACACAAGAAGGCATCATCCTCGCTATCTATAAAAACAAGGTAACATATCACTAAGATCCAAATCGTAATCTATAAGGTGACTTCTTAGACACTAGCCTTAATAAGTACTTAAATAGTTCCACTTAGTGGCTATCCAATTCCTTTTAGTATATAAAAAGGAGTAGCCATATTCAGTCCATAGATAGGTCTCACTTTTCTTTCTTTCAAAAGGATACTCCTTTACAATCCATCATAAAGTCTTTCACTTTTCATTCTATCAAAAAGTAACATGCCAATCCCCACCTATCCATGCAAGTCCATCTGCATGGTGCATTTAGCATTCTATCATATTTAAACATTTACCATTCACCCATACTTCAGTGAAGACATCACCATCTAAATATTACACCCTAGACATGCTCACTACACTTCCTTTTAGGAAGGTATCACTTCCATTTCTTTAAGTATGTCAGTGGACGTCATACCCAAGGTGCTCAACATAGAAACAACTCACTCATTATTTTGTAGTACTTGGATTCCATAACAATAGAATTCATGACTTAGTACCATAAACTAGATTAATCGACATTATCTTAGGAGTAATACAAACTGATATTGACTCCTAAAGGTAAACCCATGCTTACACGACTTTCCAAAACTATATGGAGGTCTTTCATTCACAACACTATGGTTAAAAATGAGGCTAATAATTAGATATGTAAATTCCTTAGGAAATATCAAACCATCTAAACCCACTCATTACTTCAATGGAACATGCATTCATTAAACATATCACACCCGGATTAATCCATATAATGATGGAAAACTAGATAAACATAGTTGTCAATAAAAAAATTCTCAACAAAATCATCTTAATTAAATGAGTAGATTACATACATCTACCATAAATAATTTGAATCTTACAGTCACAGTATCACTTATCCATCATATCAATATAGAGGATTTGATATCTATAAATTATATTACAATATCTTTGAATTACATTATTTTGTAGCATAGGATATCCAATAAAATTGGGCATGCCTAGATTCTTTAGTGTTACATCTACCGTAACATAATATTTTTGAACTATCAATGTCTTGGTACAGTGCCCCTCATGTACCTCTTCCATGATATCTACAATAAACCGATCAAGAATAGTGATTGCCATAAATTGGGTATCAGAGATGGCTCTAAAAAAACTTATTTATGAAAATTCCAACTTAAACCATTCCCTATGTTTATGCTTTCCATTTGCACATAATCGCATTTGCAGACAAAATATAATTTCATATTGGAATTCAATTCACACACAGGATTTTTCAACAAGTTCATTTATTTTTTGTCTACCCATGCATTTCCAATAAACAAAGATTCAACAATTCTTTAAAGCTCATATAGTCAATCAATGCACTATCCATTCACACAATTACATTCATCATTTCCACCCATAAAATTGGGATATCAAAAACTATGATTTCTACAATAGCTACACACAGCCAAAAAATTATGAAATACCATCAATCCTTTACCATTAATCCATAGATTTTCATAGTAGAAATTCAAGTTTAATTCCTTGTTCATCTATCTATAGATCAAACATTCTATATAAAAGGTAAACACACACTTTAACCAAGCATCACAACCAGTCCATATGCAGTGAAACACTACATTAATGAAAAAGAACAGAAGATCTGGAAAATACATGTTTTATCTTTCAGGTCCAATTCTATCAACTTTCCCTATGTTTCAAATGGCTACCAATGAGTTTAACCATAAATCACGTAGTCATAAAATTAACATGCATTGATAGTTATTAATCCTTTAGAAGTGCAACCATCAAAATCATCCAAATAATATGATACGTTAAACTAGGGTTATGCATAAGCATCAAATATTGTAAATTGGCTATATTTAGGATTTTTGAAATTTTAAATTTGCTAAATTTGGAACCTTTCACTGGGGCCCATTTGCCTGAAATTTATGAGGTGGAATTTTGTATGGGATCAATTCGCCTAACGTTGATAATACTTATCCTATTTTTATTGTAATTTGCCAACCACTTTCATCCAATTCCATAGACAATCCACCTTCAAATTATGAATAATTTTGTTTTTCTTGCCCAATTCGCCACATATACTACCTATATAAATATTGAAGGGGTACCGATAAACATACATCTAAAACACATTTGCAACTTATTGACACCTCTATAACCGATCGATTACAGAGGTGTCAATCAATTTTAGATGGTTTTTTGAGGATTTTACTAAGTTTTGTGTGTAGATCTCATCGATCTAGGTGGTTTAAAAATAAGCATATATAACGAAGCTCTAGATAAAAATTTATGCCTCCTAGAAGGTTTTCTACAAAAGTGCACCTCTGTAACCGATCGACATAATCCAATCAATTGTAGAGGCATGTCAATATACCTAATTTGATCGATTGTAGAGTTGCAACTGATCGGCTTAGTTCGATTGGCACACCTCTGTAATCGATCGAATTATATCGATTGACATGTCTCTAAAACTTTTTGGCTTATGTCGATCGATTGCAGAGGTGTTATTTTGTAGAGAACCTTCTAGGAGGCATAACTTTTGATCCAAAGCTCCATTTTCAATTTTTTTTTAAAAAACCACCTAGCTCAATGAGATCTACAAAAAAAAACTTAGTAAAATCCTTAAAAAACAATTTGAAACTGATCAAAATGTTTATGACCGATCGACACCTAGACAACCGATCGGTTATAAAGGTGTGAATAAGTTTTAGATGGTTTTTTTAGGATTTTACTAAGTTTTTTGTGTAGATATCATTGATCTAGGTGGTTTAAAAAATATTGAAAATGGAGCTCTGGATCAAAAGTTATGCCTCCTAGAAGGTTCTCTATAAAAGTGCATCTCTAAAACCAATTGGCATAAGCCAATTGATTGCAAAGGTATGTCAATCAGCCTAAGCTGATCATTTTTAGAGTTGCAACTGATCAACTTAGGTCGATTGACATGCCTTTGCAACCGATAGACTTAGGTCGATTGATATGCCTCTACAACCGATTGATTTATACTGATTGGTTGTAGAGGTGCACATTTGCAGAGAACCTTCTACGAGGCATAAATTTTGATCTAGAGATCCATTTTCATTTTTTTTAAAACCATCTAGCTTGATTATATCTACACAAAAAACTTATCAAAAAACCATCGAAAACTGATTGACACATCTGAAATCGACTAACAGCTTTGAAACTGATCGGTTGCAGAGGTGTCGATTGGTTTTAAATGTTTTTTGAGGATTTTACTAATTTTTTTGTGTATATCTCATCGAGCTAGGTGGTTTTAAAAAAATAAAAATGAAGCTCTAGATCAAAATTTATACCTCCTAGAAGGTTCTCTACAAAAGAGCACCTCTGCAATCGATCGACATAAGTTGATCGGCTTATGCTAATCGATTGCAGAGGTTCTATTTTGCAAAGAACCTTCTAGGAGGCATAAATTTTGATCCAAAGATTCATTTTAATTTTTCCAAGTGGTCCTCAAATGACATTTTTAATAAATCCCATGTCCTTCTACAATGGGTTCCTTTAACATTCGAGTCCAAAGTGCAAGCCGTAACTACCATTGTACTTTACTTAGTTAATGCTAGCTATCATATTTCACTTACACATAATTAATTTCCATGGTGATGTTACCACATACAAATATATCTTTATAACTATTTGTTCCTTTTAGGAAAGACAAATAAATCATGCATATAATACGTATATCCAAATCATATCCCTATCAATCCAATCATAATGCAATATCAACAAATCATGCAAGCAATCACAAGACTAAAATTTCTTTATCATGTGCAAATTTTAATGAAAAGCATCATCATCAAGGGTGAAGCATTCATTCATGTTTCTTTCCAATTATTTTGACAAATAACCCATCACATCATTTTCCCCAAGCATTCCTATTCTCGGTGACTTATTCTTTCTGCATCCACAATAATCCTGTTTTTCTACACAACCACACAGTCTATTAATAGCATCATATTATTTCATGAAAAATACTTACTTGAAACAATGATCCATTTATTGACAAGCATTTATTCATTTAAAAATATTTTTTTTCCTACAAACCATCCATACTTGTAGAATTAAAATATAGCATATCACTTGTTCTTTGAAGCCAAACATATTAGCTAAGAAAAATTTATCAATTTTGAGGTCTGTCGAAGGTGGGTCATGACATACTACCCCCCTTAGGCTTAACGCAGTCCTTTGTGTTCATACAAGTAGTTTCTTTCAAAAAAATATCTAAAACATAATTACAATGTATTTTCAAAAAGAAAAGGAAAATGCTTTTGCATATCGTTTACTTTCTCTTATTTAGCATTTCTTTCAGAATATTGGTCCCACTAGACCTTGCACTACTTTAAAATTCCTTTCCTCATCGATTTAGATCGGAATTCAAGGATTTTGACTAGTCGAACCTCTACAGCTTTTGGGTTTGTCATCTACAAATTAGAAAAATTCCATACATGCTTATGGTTAGCAACATACTTTCTAAGTAAATAAACATGAAAGGTGTTGTGAATCTTGGATAGATTGGGTGGCAACGCAAGTCGATATTCCATAGTATTGATCCTTTCTATGATTTCAAAGGGTCCTAAAAAATGAGGATCAAGCTTTGTGGATTTGATAGCGCTCTTCTTTCGTCTCACCGTCAGAAACACTTTATCCTAAATAGCAAACACTCTAGGTGATATTTTAAGATCGTCATAACTTTTCTGATGGGCTGCCACTTCCTTCAACATTTCTATAATCACCTTTAATTATTGCTCCATTTATTTAACCATGTTGAGTCCGAGCACAATCCTATCCTATGGATTGTCCCATGATAATGGTGTCCTACACTTTCTACCATACAAAGCTTTGAACGAAACCATTTACAATGTCTAATTATGACCAATAGTGTAGGAAAATTATACTAGATGTAAGTACTCCTCTTAACATTTTTTTTATCCATGCAGTACATGTGAAGCACGTCCTCTAATACTTGATTTACCCTTTCTATTTGTCCATAAGTTTTTGGATGATAGGCTAAACTAATATTCAACCTAGTGCTAATGGCTTGGTGTAACCTTGAGTAACCTTGAGTCTCTATCCAATATAATTACCTTCAAAAAACCATGAAGCCAAAATATTTCTTTGGAAAATCTATTTGCCACAATTATAGTGTTATCCTTGGTACTTTCAAGTATAAAGTGTGCAACCTTGGTTAGTCTATAGACCACTACTAGGATTGCATCATGCTGGAACTTGGTCTTACTTAGCCCTACTATGAATTCCATCAAAATCACCTACCATTTTTGCATAGGCACATCATGTAAAAATAATAACCCAACAGGATGTCTATGCTCTGCTTTTACTTTTTGGCACTCGAGGCATTAAGCAACAATTTTTTTTATGTCTCTTTTCATCCATGGATAAAAGAATATATTTTTCATATTATCTCTCATATTTGCTTCTCCTGGATGAGCAAAATAGGGAGATCTATGTGTTTCATTCATGATCATCCTCCTTAGCTCACTATTGTCAAGTATTACTATCCTATCTTTAAAGCATAGAAATTCATCCTTGATGCTAAAATATTTACTTTCTTCTAATTTCCTTTTCATATTTTCTCGAATTTACCTATAGTAGTCATATTTAACTTGCATTCCTTTGAATTTGTCCATAAAATCATCATGAACATGAGATAAGACTACAACATGTTTCCTTATTCTCCTTTTCCTTAATATATTCAATGCCAAAATCATACTTTACAAGAAATTCTATCCATATCCTCTATCTAGCATTGAGTAAAGTTTGGGTAAATATGAATTGCAGACTCTTATGATCAGTATTTAGCTCAAAGGGTCTACCAATTAGGTAGTGTTACCAATTATTGAGAGCAAAAACCACAACTGCTAACTCTAAGTCATGAGTTGCGTAATTAATGTCATGTTTTTTTAGCTTCCTAGATTCGTAGGCTATTACCGCTTATTCTTATGAAAGCACTCCTGCCAATACTTCTAGTGATGCATCTATACACATGGAGAAATTTATTTGTGGATAAAGTATCTTCAATATAGGAGGTGTAGTAATATTTTGTTTAAGCAATCAAATGCTTCTTCACATTACTCTGTCCATTTGAATTCCTTTTCTTTCCTTTGAATGTTGGTTATTGATGACATGATCTTGATGTAATTCTTTACATATCTCCCATAATAACCATTTATTCCCACAAAAATCCTAACCTTAATCACATTTGTTGGTGGTAGCCAACTCATGATGACTTCTATATTCTTAGGGTCTATAGTGATTCCTTGATCTAAAACAATGTGACCCAAATATTTCACTTATGTCACATAGAATTCACACTTGGATAGGTTCCTGAACAATTAATTCTTCCTTAGAAATTCTAATACTATTATGAGGTGTTCATCATGCTCTATCCTATTTTTATAATATATCAATATGTCATCCAAATATACTAGAACAAATCTATCCAAATACTTCTTGAATATATTATTCATTAGGTTCACGAATGTTGCTGGAGCATTCATTAGTACTAAAGGTAAGACAATAAACTCATAATTTCCATATCTAATTTTAAAAGTTATCTTATCTTCAAATTTTAGTATCCTCTTCTCTAATTTTGAATTGGTGATATCTTGATTTCAAATCAATTTTTGAAAAATATTGACGTATCCTTGAGTTGATCGAAGAGGTCTTCGATTCTAGGTAAAGGATATCTATTTTTACAATTGCCTTATTCAACATTCTGTAGTTGATACACAATCTTAAGGATCCATACTTCTTCACAAATAGAATTGGTGCATCCTATGGTGACACACTTGGTATGATTAGTACTTCTTCCAGCAATCCCTGTAGTTGTATCTTTAGTTCATGTATTTCTATGGGATTCATTCTATAAGGAGACCTATAGATAGACTTTGTTCTAGTTTTAAGTTCAATGGAGAATTAAAAATCCCTTCTAGGTGGTAATCCTGGTACATTTTCCAAAAATACATCCCTAAACTCTTGAAGAATGGGGTATTTCCCAAACATTCCCTCCTTTATTCCTTTAACTCATTTATCCTAACAATATATACCTTTCTCCTTTTTCTTATGGATTTCTTGAGTTGCATAGCCAAAAGGATTTGAGGTTGAAAATATCCTTGCAATCTATTCTCTCTATGAATAAGCCCTTCAACATCTATATATTCTATCCATCGATCCTATAAATAAATAACTGCTTTATGCTCATGCAACCAATCCATTCTTATAACTATGTTGAAGGTATGCAATGGTGCAACATGAAGATATCCTAAGATCGTTCCACTAGGTAAAGCATTTTTTTCCATAGGGTAACTTTGATTCATAGAGTAGGTTTATCCCAAACCATACTCAACCTTCCACCCATGTGCCAAGATTCTTGGCCTTTCAATTAAACCCTTAAATAGATCTACTATCAAATAGGATTTTAGCATCTTTAACAAAATTATTACCTTTGATTACTAATGGTGTAACTTGACCTTCTAGATTCTAGCTTCTTGTTGCCACGTAAATCCTGTACACTTGTTCCTTAGTTATAATTTCCTTGTATATTGGTTCAACTCCTTTTGAACCCATACCTGATTTCTATGGATAATTATTTGCGTAATGCAATCCCTTGCAAATATAACCTTATTTTGGTCCTACATGTTCTTTTCATCTCAACTCCCTTGTTACTCCTTTTGGTAGGTTGTTTTGCCTTTGTGGTGATCTATTCCCATTAGTACCATGATTATAGCATCTACAATTCCTTCCTTAGAATCTTCTTTTGAATTTTCCTTGATTCCTATCTTCCTTCTCATCCTATCATGCATTGCTTTTAATCATTTGATCACATTACCACTTCACACAATTTGCACTATTTATTTTTCGTAGTTTCTCCTTGTCTTTTTCATCTAACCCCTCATAATCAAAGTAGGTTTTGAGATACATTTTAGATTTCCTTGCCAACTCATTGAAAGCACGAGATTCCGGTCAAAGGAAACACCAAGTGCAATTGCATTCAAAGTTAAGCACGCCTAAGTCCTAGAAATATGAATTACATGAAACGGAAAAGAGACATGTTGTAAGAGACGCAATCGGATAAAGAAAAACAGCCCTTTCATTAATTTCTTTCGATCTCTGATACAATAATGCCTCCTCCCTTTTCGGGGGCTAGGAGCGCAAATAGGGTTTGATTACAATCGCCGAATGGTTCCTCCTTCCGCGTGCCCACGATTGCAACGGGCGGGCCAAGATGATGCCGCCGCCGATGTTGATGGGTTCTTCGCCTCCGCTCGCTTCTCCCGCGAACAAAGAAATGATCAAGACGTTAGTAGCACCTCGCTGCAAATGAAAAGCATTCTCTCTCTAAAACTAACAAAATATGCATACGAATATTTGCCCCGAAACCGTGAGAAAACAAGTGAATCCAAATTGCTTCAAAACTCGACATAAGGTAAGAAAAGTTACCAAAAGGCCACTGCCACTGAGGCAACTGGCCAATCCACCTTAAACTGGAATTCGTCCCTGGGCAGGACGAATTCTGACTGTAATTCGTCCCTGGGTGGGACGAATTCTTCCGAGTAGGAGAAACCGACCCGCCGCCGCTCCAATGTCGGATCCCGGGAGTTGCAAAACTCCCTGCAAACAAGGGGGTTAGGTAATTGGGGCCATTTTGGGACGACCCAGATGGTCGGATTTTCCCAATTTGGCCTCCACCCTCGGGAATTTGACCTTGACACCTGCAAGTTAGCGAAACGACAAAGCAATACAAAACACCCTAAACTCCGACCAAAAGCTACAAAATTGCAATTATAGACTAATCAGACCTAGTAACACGGAATGCAATCTAAAAAATAATCTAAAGTGCTCAAAAACTAAAATTAGAACTTGGGAGGTGCGGGGGTGCCCAAGTGGGCCTCCCACCGTTGGCCCTCGATTTTGGAGCCAATCCACCAAGGATGGGCCCAAAACCTTTTAGGATTGGGGGTCGGCGAATTGGTAGGTTCAGATGTCCATGCGTCGGATTTGAGTAAGGTTCGAGCTTCCAAAGGCCACCCAACAACCTCCCTTGCAAAAGAGATTGATGGATGTAGGAAGGTGAACAAAGGGGGATGCAAGTGAGTCTTCGATTCGGCAGAGACTTCGTTGCTTGAACACTCCTTCCACCTCGCATGTTTTGGGTGAGAAAAGTCCCACCTTTTATAGACCCAAGGGGTCTCTTTTGGGAGGGAAGCACAAAAGCCAAGTGTTGGCCATGGGCGCCATGTGGCAATCTTGTCTTCCCATGAGGGAGGGGAGTCCTCAATTGACTTGAACTTTGATAAATGCTTCTTGTAACAGTCCTCTAACGGCCCCTCCGTCCACTTACACATGCGTGCAAGGTAGGAGCCCTTAACCGATCGTTCGGGCTGCCACTTGGCACCATTTGCCTTTTTGCCCGTTGCTTAGAATTCGTCCCACCCGGGGACGGATTCAGAATTCGTCCCGGGGTGGGACGGATTCTATTTTGAATTCGTCCCCGGGTGAGACGAATACTCGGGCAAAGTGTCCAAGTGTGCCAAATTGCTCCTTGACCTTACAAAATTGCTATGAAAGTGGTTAAGACCACTCGTTTAACCTCTGAGGGCTGCCCTGGGGACTGTGTTTGTCAAAGCGATCGTTGTTTGCAGTCACATAATCGGATTGGTGCTGTTTTGGTGTCTACAGATGCCCCTTTTTGGGAAGCGCTGCAGGTGACGCAGTGCTGAGCAAAAATAGATAACCAAAGCACTAATGATTAGGGTTTCTTGGTAACCTAACCAACTTTTGATGCCCCAAGTATGGAAAGGGCATGCATTCTTGAATCCTTGCTTCTGACGAGCTAAGGAATTTGATTTCAAGTATTAACCTGTTTTGGTGAGGTGTGACTTGAACTTGGACATTGATCAGTCATGAACAAGTGAAGGGCATTTTTATCCTCGTGGGGAACCTTGTGTTCATGATTCACGAAATGCCAAGTGTTTGATTGATTTGATTGTTGCTTGTTTCATCGCCCCAAGCAGGAGCGTGATTGTCTTTGTCAATGATTCTTTGAATGCATGTCGTTTTCCTTAATTGGGTGTGTGATTGTTGATTGGTGACTAAGTGTGACTACCCCCTCAAGCGACGAATCGATGAGGGAATGACCTTCGTGAGAGAAGCGACGAGTCGCTTGACCCAAGATGACTTGTGCAAGGTTTGCCTTTAGAGGGTTTACCGTTAAGCGTGTGCAATTTTTCCAACATATGGACCTATTTTTGGTGGGTGTTAACCCTTTTGGTGATGTCATAATGAGGTGAAATCGTCGAAAACCTATTTCCCGTGGAGCGGTCCGGCTATGATAGCCTTCTTGGGGAACTAGGAGAGCGATAATTTGGACCTCGACATCGATTTTCTTTGCCTAGAGGTTAAGTGCATGAGCACTTATGCCCGGCAATGTTTTTGTTGTGTTTTTGTTGAATTTTGTACTGTTTTTGTTGTTTTTGTGACACCATTTGGTGATTGAATTGTCGGCAATCCGTCCTCCCGTGGAGCGGTCCGGCTATGGTAGCCTTCTTCGGGAGTAGGATAGTGACAATGCAAACCCCGACATCAATTTTGCTATGCCAAGAGGTTAAGTGCAAGAGCACTTGTGTCTGCAAATGTTTATTGCTGTGTTTTGTGTTGCATTTTTTGTTGTTTTGTTGTTTTTTGTGACATCATTTTGGGATTAAATTTTCAAAATCTGTCTTCCCCTGGAGCGGTCCGGCTATGGTAGCCTTCTTAGGGAGTAGGATATTGATAATTTGTGACCCCGATGTCGATTTTGTATGCCCATGTTGTCAGTTGCATTTGCAATCCTGTCAGGCAGTTTTATTGTCTGTTTTTAGTGCATTTTTAGTCATTTTTCTTGATTTTTTTTGTGCTGGCCTGAATTCGTCCCTGGGTGGGACGAATTCCAGCTGGAGAATTCGTCCCTGGGTGGGACGAGCGCTGATCAGAGCGCTCGTCCCAGTCAAGGATGAATTCCAGTGCAAAAGGCCTATTTAAGGGCCAAAACTTGATTTTGGGCTCATTTGTGTCATTTTTTTCTTGCGATTTTGGAGCTCTGGGAGGAGGAGGTAATTCTGCGAAGCGAAGCGCTACTGGAATTCTCTCTGCCATCATGAGTGCACAAACTGGTTCGAGCGGCGGAGCCGAGGCGAGTCCTGTAAGTGACCCTAGGGCTTATTTTGCTTTAACTGAATGCATTGTTTTTGTGTTGCGCTTTTCAAAATTTTAAGATTTTTTTTTTGATGTTTTTTGTTTAACAACTAAGGTTAGAAACCCTAGAATTGAAAATTTTATCTTTTTCATTTTTTTTTATTTATTATTTTTTTTTGTTTGCTTGCAGGTTGTTAGGAGCCGGTACCGTGTACCCGCTGCCTTTACTGAGGCGCGGTTGGCCTTGACTGATGACGACTGGGAATGGCTTGATGCCCTTGGGCTCAAGCAGGTGGCTCGACTGGAGCCTGTGGTTTCGGATCAGGCCTATCTGACGGCCCTGATCAAGCTTTGGGATCCGAGGACCAATACTTTCCATCTCCCGATAGGGGAGATGACTGTGACTCTTGAGGACGTCTATCGGTTGCTTCGAATTCCGATAGATGGTCTGCCTATTAGGACATCTCCGTTCGATCAGCGGACTGCTATACTCACGAGATGTTTTGGGCATGGGGGGGAGCTGGGTGTAGCAGACCCAGTGGAGACAGCCGAGGCGGATTGCCAGGCTGGCGGGATTTTGGTTGGCTGGTGGAAGGAGAGGGGGGTGTTAGGAGTGAGGCACGCATTCCCGATGGGCCTCATTTCTAACATTCTTCTCCCCGATTCGTCGAGCGCGAGGTTCCCGTGGAACCCGCTGGATTTGGTGTGGCGATTGGCAGTAGTGCCCGATAGAGGCACCGTTGATCCCGAGATGGGGACAGACTTTGTTGGCGCAATTTTACGGAGAGTCAGTACGGGGTCCGCCGTCGACAACGGAAGGGTGTCGCTTGCAGCTTTTTGTTGCAAGTGTCGGGGTTGGCAAGACATAGTTGTTGAGAGGCCTACCGGGTTACCGTGGACGACTCGGGCGGCGATGGAGGATGATGAGATTGGTTATGCAGCTTTGTGGCGACGGTCTACGGAGCAGGGGTAGAGTCGGCGATGGGCAGGTGCAGTTGATCACTACATTGATGCCTTTTCACGGCTCACTCCAGGGGAGGTGTTTTGGCATCCCTATCGGGACTGTCCAGCCTGGCCTGAGGCTGGAGAGTGGCTCCGACGGGTACGGAGGGAGCGATGGTTGACTGGGCGGCACGGGACGGAGCATGAGTTCTTTCCATACCGCCGGGTTACACGACAGTTTGGGGTGCGCCAGGGGTTCCTGGTGAACCCGTAGGCTATCGCCGTCGGGGAGATGAGAGGGATCTGGAGCCACCTGTCCTCGTGCCATTGGGCGAGGAGTCGGATGCTGTTATTGAGGTGTTGGATGTGGATGACGTAGGTACTACCACTGAGTATGACTCGTGGTGGGTTTTGCGGCGCTGGAGAGGAGAGGGTCCACTCGGAGGCGCGGAGGCGGCAGTGGAGGATGCTGAGGCGACAGGGGGTGATTGGGGAGGGCCGTTGGATGATGCAGACATGGCGGATGTGGGAGATGAGGATGTGGACTTGGGTGTTCCGGAGCAGCCGAACATGCAGGATGTGGAGGAGCAGTTGGAGCCTGAGCAGGCTACTGTCCCCGTGAGTCCTATGCGTCCGACAGATACGGAGGGGGTGGGGTCGGATGTAGGCGATGAGGTTGCACGGCTTACGAGGCTGCTACGGATGCGGGATCTAGAGAGGGATCTTCTGCGGGCTCAGTTGGCAGAGCGGGATAGCATTTTGGCACAGCGCGATGATGCATTGTCTATCTATCATCGACGGGAGGCAGAGTGGTGTCTATACCGGATAGACTTGGAGAGGGAGGTCATCCGCCTTGGCGGGCGGCTCCCTGAGCCTTCGATCAGCAGATCTTCTCGACGGACGAGGGATAGTCAGCAGACAACATCATCTCGCCGCAGGCGGTTGGATGAGGGGGGTGGTAGTAGGCATGATGCGGGGGCTAGCAGTAGCCGCCCTGCAGGGTCCCGTAGGACCCACACCACGGGGGGTAGTTCCCGTCGCACCGATCCTGCGTGATCATGGTGGCCGACGCCTTAGGTTGGGTTTTGGATATGATTGCGGGGTCTGAGGACCTGTTTTTGTAGCCTGCGGGCATCTTTTTTGACGATATATATATATATATATATACCGGTTTTATTTTTGGATTTGTACATGTGATGATGTGATTGATTTTTGTTATGCATGTTTATTTGTTTGATGGATGCGGATGAATTGAATTGTTTTAGATGCCTATGTGATATGCAAAATGGATGAATGCTATTTTTATTTATCTGGTTTTTCTTTGCTGTTTTTGTATTTTCTGATGGTATCATAAGAATGATAAGTAGCGCAGATGGTTTTTGGGATGAGTGTAAGATTTTCTGAGATTCAGACAGTTTTAACTCACTATCCATGACTGTACTTTATCTTACAAGACTTTTGAACAAGGTATGAATCAAACTTGTTTTTGACCGAGCTATTTCACATCCCTGTGTGCAATTGAGTTCATTTAGTGGTATTTGTTAGGATACCGCCAGTTCTAGATGGGCTTTCAACCGAACCTGTACTGAGGATCACCTAATTAGCTCCACGAATTCCTTTGTTATATGTACTAAGATTAATCTGCGTTGTAATCCAGGCTGCCATAAGCTAGCTCATCCACATGCAAACATTGATCTGTACACAAGTTAATGTGACAGATATATCGTCATGCGGGAGGTTTACTTCTGTTACCGAGTTGGTATTGAAGCTTGCCTTATGACCTACAGAATTGTCGAGAGTTCCGTGGATTCAAGGTCAACTCCCTTCTTTTTTTCAATTGTATTGGGATACTTGCTCTTTTGTAGTGATAAGATCACTGTTTATTTTGATTGATTTTTCTTTTGAGCAAGGGATTTGGGATATGGAGTGACGAAAATCACTGTTGTTTGTGCCTTTTGATGTGTGCACTATAGTTTGTCAAATTTTTGAGTTTGACATTTTGCAAATTTTTTGCGTTTTGCAACTATTGAGAACTTTAGGGATTCTTAGGGAATTGGGTAGGGAGGAAGCTTGTCCTTTTGCCAACTCTCAGCATTCTAGGGGTCATTCGCACAGGGGGATGAGCAAGATAACCGTTTCGCTTGTGGTGACCTAGATTATTTTGCAGGTTTCATCTTTCGTTCACACAATTTTGGGAATTTTAGTGTTTTGATTTGTGTTGGGATGTTATGTAACAAGGTGTATTTCAAGTATGACTCTACCTTTATAAAATCCGTTCGACTTGGTACACTACATGGCTAAAGAGGAAAATGATGACTGAATTCATTGAAACTCTTAGTACGTTCCCAGACCACTGACTGTAGTGTGGTAAGATTTATGCATGGTGTTTTTGTTGATTTTGATGAATTCGAGTATGCCTAGAATTGAGATGCAAATTTTTTTTGATTTTGTTGATTTTTGTTGTTTTGTTTTTGTTGAATTTATTGATTTGTTTGACCAAGAGATTGCGATAATCCTTGGAGCTTTTTGGGTTGACCAAGAGATTGCGATAATCCTTGGAGCTTTTTGGTGACCAAGAGATTGCGATAATCCTTGGAGCTTTTTGGTGACCAAGAGATTGCGATAATCCTTGGAGCTTTTTGTACCAAGAGATTGCGATAATCCTTGGAGCTTTTTGGGTTGACCAAGAGATTGCGATAATCCTTGGAGCTTTTTGGGTTGACCAAGAGATTGCGATAATCCTTGGAGCTTTTTGGGTTGACCAAGAGATTGCGATAATCCTTGGAGCTTTTTGGGTTGACCAAGAGATTGCGATAATCCTTGGAGCTTTTTGGGTTGACCAAGAGATTGCGATAATCCTTGGAGCTTTTTGGGTTGACCAAGAGATTGCGATAATCCTTGGAGCTTTTTGGGTTGACCAAGAGATTGCGATAATCCTTGGAGCTTTTTGGGTTGACCAAGAGATTGCGATAATCCTTGGAGCTTTTTGTTTGTTTGTTTTTGTTGAATTTTTTTTTTTTTGGTACATGGCTGTCTTAGATATGAAATGGTCGTAAATGACTGATATTCAAGGGTTCTGTTTCCTTGATACCGTCAAGAGAAGCTAGCCTGTACGTTCCTGGTCCTATTTTGCTATCAATGACATAAGGACCTAACCAATTTGCCATGAATTTGTCCCTCATATGGGACGGCAAATTAGAGTTTTGTTGGTTTTCCTTCGTAACCGGATCACCAACCCGAAAGTCTCTTAGGTGAACTTTCATGTTGTAAGCTCTCTTAAGCCGCTCTTGATAGATACGTAAGTGCTCGAGAGCATTAACGCGTCTTTCATCAAGCAACGTAAGCTGGTCTAACCGGGCCTGCCGCGTAGTGTCATCATCGATGAATTCCTGCATTGATATGCGAAGGGAAGGAATTTCCAACTCGAGAGGCATTACTGCCTCTGAGCCATACACTAGTGAAAACGGAGTTGCCCCAATGGGCGTCCGAATGCTAGTGCGATAGGCCCAAAGGGCAAGTGGGATTTGTATGTGCCAATCCTTATGACTGTCTGCGACGGTCTTTTTAAGGATGGCGACTAGCGTTTTGTTTGACGCCTCTGCTTGCCCATTTGCTTGCGGATAATAGGGTGTTGAAAAGCTGTGCTGAATTTTGTACTTTGTGGTTAAAGCACGCACGTCTTTGTTCTTGAATGATGGCCCATTATCCGAGATTATTTTGGATGGAATACCAAAACGACATATGATGTAATGCAAAATGAACCCCGCAATGCGGGGTCCTGTCGTAGAGGTTAACGGAATTGCTTCCACCCATTTGGTAAAGTATTCTGTGGCCGTTATGATAAACGTGTGACGGCTCGACGATGCAGGGGAGATCTTTCCGATTAGATCGAGGCCCCATCGTGAAAATGGCCAAGCATACCGGACCGTCTCGTAGGGCCCGGGAAGGTGCGTGCATCGGATTGGCATGATGTTGACATTTCACACACCTCTTGACATACGCGCAGCAATCTCGCTCTAAAGATGGCCAATAATAGCCCATGCGAAGAATGCGCTTTGCAATGGCCATACCACCGAAGTGGCCGCCACATGTACCGTCATGCGCTTGGGTGATCGCCCAAGTGGACTCTTGCTCGGTCCAAGCAACGAAGAAGAATTCCGTCGTAGCTGCGACGATACAAAATGTCTCCTATCAAGACATATTTTGCCGCTTTCTATTTGAATGTTCGTTTTGCGGCTTGCGTCAATCCAAAGGGTAGATTACCTAACTTGAGGTAATCTCTTATGGGTAAATACTAGTCCTGTTGATCAGATACCTCGACAGTTTGAACAACCAATCCCTTTTGGAGTTCTTCCCTAACAAATGCTGATTGGGATAGAACTTGTAAAAATAGCGTTGTGTTGCTATTAATGGGAATGGGGGAGAACAAAGACCCCAGCTTGGCGTGTTTCAAATAGTCTCGGATTCGAAAGAACTTATCCGAAGATGGTTCGATCTGGATCATGTGGATTCCTGGCGTCAAGTCTGAGCTTGCGCGCTCCATCGCGGGTTGCGATAAGGTTTTGACCCGAATGGTTGTTATATCACCGGAAAGGTCTTACGGGATTAGTGACCCCAAGGAGGCCATTGTGTCCGCAAAACGATTCGATGATCGAGGGAGTGCCTCGATGTCATACCACTCAAATTTTGCCAGGAATTTATCCACGAGGGCTTTATAGGCCTTCAGAACTGGGCATTTGAATTGATATACCCCTTTGACTTGATTGACGATTAACAGCGAATCGCCAAAGATGTTCAGTCTTTTGATGTTCATGGCGATTGCTGTCTGAAGACCTAGGAGCAAGGCTTCATATTCTGCATTGTTGTTGGTGCACCGGAAGTTTAATTTAAATGACAGGGGCATTGGAGCGCCCTGCGGTGTGAAGAATACAATTCCCGCGCCACCACCTTGCTCGCATTTAGAACCATCAAAAAATAAGGTTATGTCGGCTCGAGACTCGAGCTC
The DNA here is from genome assembly GCA_028583015.1 of Wollemia nobilis. Lineage (NCBI taxonomy): Eukaryota > Viridiplantae > Streptophyta > Pinopsida > Araucariales > Araucariaceae > Wollemia > Wollemia nobilis. The sequence continues at coordinate 215,962 of JAQPPZ010000054.1, read as the reverse complement.
TTCAGAATCTGGCGATTCTGAGACATGGAAGACCTCATCATCGGGTAGTTCTATGACCAGAGGCTGATCGTCTTCAAGAGGAGCCTCTGCTAGTTGATCGGCTATGACTTGTCCTTTTATAGATTTTTGTCCAATAAACTCAATGTCAAATTCCGTCAACAACATGATCCATTTCGCCGTGCGGCTACTATGATAAGTACGACTCATCATGTATCGCAATGGATTCTCCTTAGACACAACATACGTCGTGTTGCTCAACATGTAGTGGCGTAGCCTTTTGGTGGCAAACACCACTGCCAAGCAGAGTTTCTCAACGTATGCATAGTTAAGTTCGTAACTGACCAGGGTGCAGCTAAGAAAGTAAGTAGCCTGTTCTTTGTAAAGTTCATTCTTCCGGGCTAGCATTGCGCCTGATGCCACCTCGCTAGCCGAGATGTATAAGTAGAACGGCACACCTGGTCTAGGCGGTGCCAATACTAGCGGCGAAGCCAAGTATTGTTTGATTTCGTTAAAGGCTGACCGGCACTCGTCATCCCAATGAAATGTGACCCCTTTGTGCAATAATTTGTTCATTGGTCGGCATTTGTCGGATAATTGCGCTATGAAGCGTTTAATCGACGCGACCTTTCCTTGCGGACTTCCGAGCTGCTTGATAGTGGTTGGGGGAGCCATTTCAAGGATTGCCTTGACTTTGTTTGGGTCCACTTCGATGCCTCTTTTGGAGACTATAAAACCCAAGAGTTTTCCAGATGTGACGCCGAACACGCACTTCTTGGGATTCAGTCTGACCTTATGCTCTATGAGGCGATCGAGGATCTTGCTTAAGTCACCGAGATGATCTGAGCGCAATTTAGACTTGGCTAACAAATCATCCATGTAATCTTCCAAAGTTTTGTGCATGTAATCGTGGAAGATATACGTCATAGCACGTTGGTATGTAGCGCCAGCGTTTTTAAGGCCAAAAGGCATGACCTTATAACAAAATGTCCCCCAAGGCGTTGTGAATGCCGTTTTGAGTTGGTCTTCAGGATTGATACGAATTTGATTGTATCCTGAGAAACCGTCCATTAGGGAGAGCATTTCGTGACCCGTTGTAGCGTCTACCAATGCGTCGATGCTTGGCAAGGGGAAATCATCCTTAGGACTCGCTTTGTTTAGGTCTCGAAAGTCGGTGCATATGCGAATCCTCCCATCGGGCTTCTTGACGGGAACCATGTTGGACAACCATGGCGGATAATCCACGCGAGATGACAAATTGTGCATCCAACAGCTTTTGTAATTCGTCTTTGACCATCAAGGCCACCGTTGGGTGCATCTTTCTTAGTTTTTGCTTTACAGGCTTGATTTTCGGATCAAGCGTTAAATTGTGCATGACTAGCTATGGGTCTAGCCCTGGCATATCTTTGTATGACCATGCAAAAACCTCCTTCTTTTCTTTAAGAAGGGCAATGTAATCGGCTTGCTCTTCGGGGGAAAGGCTTACCCCGACTTGAGAATCAGTGGATTCATTGGATCTGTGCCGATGTCTACGTCAGTCGTCTCTTCGATTGACATGTGAGATCCGTCCTCCAACTGATGTGGAGTTGGGATTAAATGGATATCATCAGCTGAGTTAAGATCTACGTTGGGGACCTCGGGTCCCTCTTCAGCTTGAAAAATATCTTGAGTTGTCCTTGGGGTAAAATGAAGCATTTCACCGAAAGGCCGATACTCTGATGGTGACAATGGTGAGTTGACGCGATCCCAGTCAATGGCATCCGTGTTTAGATGTAATGACCGTGATGGATCGGTCGGATTGCGGATGGGTGTGGTCAAATCAATGGAGATCATGTGGATGGAATGAATTTGGTGTGACGACTTGAATGGATGGGTGTGACGACTTGATTCTTTCAGATGTTCCCTATACTCCGGATCCGGCTCTACGGGAACAGTGCACGAATGGATCCTCTCTAGGTGCAAATTCGTCTCTATGTGCGGAAAGGAAGGCGGGGTCTTCCCTTGGTATTGTTGTCCTGATGGGATCTTGAGGTGGACGATGCTCAACTTGAATTTGGAGCCATAGGCCTAGCACTTGGTCCCACCTCGTTGGGTCTAAGTGCCATTCATGTCCCAACCGTATACCCATTTGTCCCATTAGATCTTCATGGGTTAGAGCGCGGTGATGTCGTCGCGCATGTCTGAGATAGTCCATCTCAGTCTCGTCTTCTGAATCGCTTTCATAGATCCAAAATTGTTCATCCTCTTCAGCATCTGTTGCTTCCGACATTGAGGATTCTTCTTGTTCCAGTGAATTAATCTGATCCCATTGCGGTTGTTCCACTCTTAGTGGAGGGACCTGATTCTTTTGAGACTGCGTTATTTCGTCTGGAACCTCTAAGGGGAACAGTTTCAAAAAATATCTGGAAGCCGTTGTTGTTCTTTTCGAGGACTGCTCTCTGAACTTTCACCTCTCTCTAGCAAAGGAGAGGGATTATTGTTGTTACCAGGGGTGTTTGTAGACCATGGGAGATAATCCCCCAATGTGTATTCTGTGTTTGGATTGGCGTACGGGTCTTGTGCCAATCCCCCTCGTTGCCTATTTCTAGGCCTTGCATGTTTTCAACCAAGATGTCTAATGGCAAGGGATGGTTGAACCCTACCCCCGACTTGTCGTATGGCATCTGATATCTTGGTTGACAAAGGATCCGCATCCCTTGCTCGTATCTGCCTAGCCCATACCCATGCCAATTGCATTGTTCGAGATATTTTAGGGCAAATTCTGGGTTCGACAGATAATTGATGTTTTCGACAAAAGGTTCTTCATCTGTTTCCTTTTGTTCGCATGGTTCAGAACCATGATCAAGGCCCCCATACACAAAATTCGTTTGGTTCGGTGGGTAGCCTAAAGGGACGATTGTTCCAATGGGAAGGCGAGGTCTTCCCATGTCTTGTACCGACTCCGAGTGTGGGGGTTGCCACAACATTTTGCACTATGTACTCTCCCAGTGCTCGTACTCGGCCATCTCAACAGATGATTGTTGATGATTGGGTAGGAGGAAACGGTAGTCCTTCCCGAGTCCATTCCATGTTTGGTTGTTCGAGAATCTTGGTTTCCGTTGCGTTGGGCGCTTCCTCTATTGATATTGCCGAGATCGTGGGCAACCCCTCTTCTAGAGGCTTAACCTCCTCCATGATTTGCTTTCCCTTGTCCTTCTGTTGGGCCACGATAGGTGGCGTTGATGATGAAGGAGCCAATGATGACGTCTCACCCGGCTGGGATTTTGCCTTATTGGCCACCGGTGGTGCTCGCGGTATCGGACCTTGTTTAGATGGATTTAATTGAAAATCCAAATGCGTTGATGGTAGGGTCGATTGAGGTATGAATTGTACCGCATTGCAATACTTGAAGGGCTCTAAGTCCATTGGGACTACATGTATTTGCCCTTCATAGGCATACTTCAAGCACTGGTGTGCGATCGAGGGGACACACTTCATGTCCCTGATCCAAGGCCGCCCTAGCAGTATGTTATAAGCCATTTCGCCTTCCAACACATGGCACAGTGTGGGTATTGACTTTTGTCCTACCTGTATAGGCAGAACAACCGTGCCGACTGTCGAGCAAATTGCATCGTTAAAAGCTCGCAGTGTGTACGTGGAAGCTGTGATGTGAGAGGCTGGCAGTTTTAAATGCTTTAACGCAGCAGTGGTTATAATGTTACTGGACGAGCCAGTATCTATCAGCACTCTCTTGTACGGGATCCCGTTGACCCGCGCGATAACGTGCAAGGGTGGATCCGGCATGTCATTCGATATTGTTTTGACCTCATTTTCTTTGAATGTGATGACAGGCTCCGTACATTGTTTCACATGTCCCACGAAAGCGTTGAAAGAATTAGCTTCGTGGGGTTGTACTTCAATGGCTTTTAAGATGTCCATAAGAGCTTCTCTATGTGGAGCTGATTGTTGAATAAGCTCGTAGATGGACAACCTAGCTGACGTGGTCCGCAAACTCTGCGTGAGTTTGGTTCGTATCGTGACCTCGTGTCTAGGCGGAGGTAATCGCATTGGGCGTTGTTGAGGCTCGCGATGTCGACGGAACTTCCCTCGCAGGTACCTCGGGGGCAACCCCTGGGTATTTTCTGTTCCTTGTTACAATGCTAATCATTCCCACAAATCCTTGTGCGGGAAGATCTTGTCGCACCTCGTTTATTTGGGCAGGCAAGGGGTCCTTGAATACCCCCATTTGTTGGTTGTTAGGTGCGATGGGGTTGTCCACGACCAATGTTCGATTGTCGATCAAATCCTCGGACTAGTTCTTTGAATTTCCAAGCACCCATTTAGGTCATGTCCTCTGCGTCTATGAAATCTGCAATACAATTCCTCCCTATACCCCCTAGGCTTAGGAACGTTAGGGTCAAAAATTTGGATTTCTGGCAGAGTAACTAGATTCGCCGCTGACAAGCGGTCAAATAAGGAGTCCCTAGACTCCGCATACGGGGTGAATTGTCGCCTAGGGCGACGCTGCTGATACTGTTCTTGTCTCCTGTTATCTCTTTCGTAAGCAGGAGGCACTGCCTGGTAGTTAGCCTTTTGAGGCTGCGTTTCTTGCACAGGCGCTGGGACATTTATCGCAACTTGGTTGATTGCAGCGTGTTGTGGTTGCGTTGTCCCAGTTTTAGTGGTTTTATTCCACTCTTTCTTCTTAGGCTTGGCAATTGCGCCTTCGCCTATCTTAATCTCTTCTATGACTCTGGCTTGCGCCAAAGCTTCTTCTAAGCTGTCATATTGTCGCAGCAACAATAGACCAGAGATTGATTTTAAACAACTTTTCGCGAACATTTGCGTGAGGTCCGACATGGGAGGACGGTAGGGTAACTTAGAAAGCAAAGCTCTCCATCGGTTCCCGTACGCTGCCATTGTTTCCTCCTCAAATTGTTTAAGGCTAGCAAGATCACTAAGTGATGCCTTCTTCCTTGTGTTGAAGGCGAAGCGTTCAAGAAACGCATCTACTAGCCGATCTAAGCCGCTTATGCCGTGTTTGGGCAGTCGTGTGAACCAATCCGAGGCGGGGCCTACGAATGTGGTTATGAATGTTCTAAGCAATAATGCGTCATTATCTTGAATGCCGAAGCATTGGCTTAGAAACCGTGTAACATGTTCCCGTGCGTCCTCTTCACCTTTAAAACTGCCAATTGAGGCAACTTAAAGTGTTCGGGGTAAAGAGGTGTAGGCACTGAGGGATGCACCGGATTATTGCGGAGTAGACGTAATGTGGGTTTTTGATGCCCAGCAGCTTTTGTCTCCACCGACTCTAAACGCTCCAATAGCGCTTGGTATGCATCGGAAGATTTTATTTCTTCCTCTCTTGTTCGCTCTTGTTGCAAGTTACGGTAAACTGGAGGCCTATGGAGGGGTGGCCGAATGGCATCCTTCCCCGCCTTGATGGGGAGTTTCGATATACTCCTCTTCTGGTTCATACTCCTCGTAAAATTCTTGAGGAGTCTCTAGGCGAAACCTATGACCCCGATCAAGTTCTTGCCGAAGGTACCCATCATTGTTTCGGGGAGTTGCCTCCCTCTCGAATCTATGGGGTCTTGGAGGCAGAGCTTGACGAGGTCGTGGAGACCTGTCTCGCGCCAACGGATTACGCCTCTCATACTGTTCAGCTCTTTGGATGCGAGGGGTTGGCCCTCTCTCAGGTATTTCATAGCGTAACTCATCCGCTTCGCGTTGCATGCGTTCTTTATCCAAGCGGTATTGATACTCTATCTCTTGCTGACTTTGTTTAAGCCGCATGATTTGGGCTTGACGGGTGGTATATCTGGCGACAACCGGATCAATTTGTTCTACCCTATTTTGTTCAGGAGGTTCAAATGTTCCTCCTATGGGTCTACCTTGATTTTGATGCTCTAAGGTTTCAATTGGTCGCTTCCCTCTGTCGAGGTAAGCGGTATGTGCTCGAGGTTCTGGCCTCAAGGGGTGATCATGATATCCTGCCGGTGCGGAAATGCAAGGTTCACGCATTGTTTGTTGCTCTCGAGGAATGCGATGGTTTTCCTCATACTCCCTTTCACGAGTGTAAATGGGATGGGCGGAGTTAGGTCGCCCTATGTAAGGAGCCCCGCGCTCCGGATTTGGTCTCTCTCGTTCGATGATAGGTAAAGAAGGGACGCCATATCCATGTTGCCCCTCTAAATGGACAGTGTGCTTGTTTAGCGCTTCATTGCGCGGTGGCCACTCATGCCTACCTTCAAGAGGTGATTCTCTATTTATGTCAAGGTCTACATGTAAGGCATCTTCCCGAAAGGGGCTGCTTTGAATAGGCATACCCCACCGAGGATTCTGAATTGGATTCTTTTGTAGGTTTGACCTATAAGGCGGTATGACCAAATCCTCAGGATCGAAGTGAAGGCAACTTGTGCTCGCTTTTTGTGTACCTTCCGGAGCTTCCGCCCTTGATTGGGCTTGCCTGCGGGTGTACACCATTGCGGTGCTTCTATGCTATCTAAATAAGTTTTTATCTCGTTTTTATGTTTTTTTTTTTTTTTTTGTCTACACTAAGCAGAATTAAACACACACATTCACAAGACCGTGATTATCTCTTTTAAGGATTCTTGGTGTGCCCTAGACTGGTTTAGTGCATTTTGATGTTTTGTTTTTGTTTTTGTAGATTTTGTAGAACGTTTAAATGCATCATGTAGGCTCTTATAACTCCAAAAAGGTCGCCCCTTCAATATACCAACCAGGCCGATATACCAACCTCTCTATATACCCGCCCTTACGAGAGGGAGACTATAGGTACGTGAGAGCAGAAGGTACGTGGTACATAGGCGGTACGGAAGGGGGATTGTCCTGTTAATGACACCTACCATAGAAAACTTATCCTCGCGCGCATGGGAATCACCCCAGCTACGCTCGGTCTGTCTTCGTCAGGATTTACGCCTAACAACAGTTGACAATCGGGAAATGGATGCAAATCAAGCCAAGGCGGTGATTAAATCCACCAATGGTCTTGATCAAGGGCTGGGGTCTTACGACCAGCTCCTTGGTTTAAAGTTGTTTCGTGATGTGTGTGGGATTCGTTTTATCCAACAAAATGAAACTAGCATACATGACTTTTCCTAATGCAATGCAAGATTAAATGAAAACAATTAACGAAACAGAAACAGAAATAGAAAATATAACAGAGATCATGAAAATCCCTACCTCTTCTCTGCCTGCTCCTGTTGTCTCTGAATTTCTGCTCTGAAAATCCGTAGACAGGAATTCGTCCCTCTGGGAGACGAATTGCAGAACAGAATTCGTCCCACCCAGAGACGAATTTGAATTCGTCTCGGGGTCGACGAATTGCGAGAAAGGATTCGTCCCCGTCGGAGACGAATAGCGACTGCAACAAAAAAAGATGTACCTGTCAAGCACAAACACAAAAATTTAATCAGTTTTTGTGATTTCAAAAACCAGGGAACAGAGTCCCACCGTGATCGCCACTGAAAGCACGAGATTCCGGTCAAAGGAAACACCAAGTGCAATTGCATTCAAAGTTAAGCACGCCTAAGTCCTAGAAATATAAATTACATGAAACGGAAAAGAGACATGTTGTAAGAGACGCAATCAGATAAAGAAAAACAGCCCTTTCATTAATTTCTTTCGATCTCTGTTATAATAATGCCTCCTCCCTTTTCAGGGGCTAGGAGCGCAAATAGGGTTTGATTACAATCGCTGAATGGTTCCTCCTTCCGCGTGCCCACGATTGCACTGGGCGGGCCAAGATGATGCCGCCGCTGATGTTGATGGGTTCTTCGCCTCTGCTGCTTCTCCTGCGAACAAAGAAATGATCAAGACGTTAGTAGCACCTGCTGCAAATGAAAAGCATTCTCTCTCTAAAACTAACAAAATATGCATACGAATATTTGCCCGAAACCGTGAAAACAAGTGAATCCAAATTGCTTCAAAACCCGACGTAAGGTAAGAAAAGTTACCATAAGGCCACTGCCACTGAGGCAGCTGGCCAATTCACCTTAAACCGGAATTCGTCCCCGGGCGAGATTCGACCGTAATTCGTCCCCGGGTGGGACGAATTCTTCCCGAGTAGGAGAAACCGACCCGCCGCTTGCTCCAATGTCGGATCCCGGGACCTGCAAAACTCCCGCAAACAGGGGGTTAGGTAATTGGGGCCATTTTGGGACGACCCGGATGGTCGGATTTTCCCAATTTGGCCTCCACCCTCGGGAATTTGACCTTGACACCTGCAAGTTAGCGAAACGACAAAGCAATACAAAACACCCTAAACTCGACCAAAAGCTACAAAATTGCAATTATAGACTAATCGAGACCTAGTAACACGGAATGCAATCTAAAAAATAATCTAAAGTGCTCAAAAACTAAAATTAGAACTTGGGGGGTGCGGGGGTGCCCAAGTGGGCCTCCCACCGTTGGCCCTCGATTTTGGAGCCAATCCACCAAGGATGGGCCCAAAACCTTTTAGGATTGGGGGGTCGGCGAATTGGTAGGTTGAGATGTCCATGCGTCGGATTTGAGTAAGGTTCGAGCTTCCAAAGGCCACCCAACAACCTCCCTTGCAAAAGAGATTGATGGATGTAGGAAGGTGAACAAAGGGGGATGCAAGTGAGTCTTCGATTCGGCAGCACTTCGTTGCTTGAACACTCCTTCCACCTCGTCTGTTTTGGGTGAGAAAAGTCCCACCTTTTATAGACCCAAGGGGTCTCTTTTGGGAGGGAAGCACAAAAGCCAAGTGTTGGCCATGGGCGCCATGTGGCGCTCTTGTCTTCCCATGAGGGAGGGGAGTCCTCAATTGACTTGAACTTTGATAAATGCTTCTTGTAACAGTCCTCTAACGGCCCCTCCGTCCACTTACACATGCGTGCAAGGTAGGAGCCCTTAACCGACCGTTCGGGCTGCCACTTGGCACCATTTGCCTTTTTGCCCGTTGCTTAGAATTCGTCCCACCCGGGGACGGATTCGAATTCGTCCCGGGGTGGGACGGATTCTATTTTGAATTCGTCCCCGGGTGAGACGAATACCGGGCAAAGTGTCCAAGTGTGCCAAATTGCTTCTTGACCTTACAAAATTTCTATGAAAGTGGTTAAGACCACTGTTTAACCTTTGATGGCTGCCCTGGGGGCTGTGTTTGTCAAAGCGATCAGTGTTTGCAATCACATAATCGGATTGGTGCTGTTTTGGTGTCTACACTCATAAGCTTTTTGCAATGTTTTAGGTTCTTGCATGTCCACTTCATATCCTACCCTATTATCTATTCCCAATATAAACTTGTGGACCTTCATTTTCTTGGTATAAGTGGGTACATACTTCACCAACTTAATAAATTTATGATAATACTTCTCCACTGTTCTTATTCCCTGAAAAATTTTAGTGAATTAAACAAATTTTTGGGAATAGAAGTATTCTGTGAGAAATATTTCTTTAAAAGCTTTTACAAAATATTCCTATTTTAAGTCAAATGTAGCTGCTAGCTTTAGTTCTTCGCTAAGGGCTTCCCACCAAGATATACCTTCTCCTTGTAAGTGAAAGTAGCATAAGATGTTTGATTTCTAGAGGAGAAATTATTTATGTTACAATATGTCTCTATATTATTTAACCAATCCTTGACCTTATCCCCATATTCCTCTCCATTAAACTTAGAATATTTTAGATATTTCATCTCTTTGCCCAACTCAGCCTTGAGTTTAACTCTTGCTAGTTGTGTCTCTATAAGAGGTCCATTCCCTTGTTCCCTTGTTGGATTACCATTTTGTGTTTCTCAACTTAACACAACATCCAACAACTAATTTTGGGTCTCCACATACTCACGAAGTAGAGCCATTGTTTCAATAATATTTTCTCTTTCATCAAGGTTTTTTGAACCAACATTAGGTGCTCTATTTTTCGCATTGGCTTCTCGTCTCTGCCTTGTATTGGAGAAACACTTCATTTTATTATTTTGGTTGGCATATTCCTTGGCCATGCACCAAAATAGACAGTAGGTATTCATTCACATTTAGCCTTCTAATTTTCTCTTCGTACTAGTTACTATTTACCCATAGCATCCAAATCAGTTCAACTAGATTTGTTTTTATTAGTGTCCTCTATTAACTAGTATATAATATGTTTTCTATCAGATACCAAATTCAAATTCTTGCACAGTAAACCTATTCCACTATAAACCATGCTCTGATATGAGATTTGATGACCTATAAAGCTTCTATTAACCTTGATTGAAGTTGAGATATTTATATATATACTTAATTAATTCTAAGAAAGCCAAGATAAGGTAATCCCTTCAACTTAAAAGATAGTAAATTTAAGGAAACTCCTTCAACACAAGAATACATCATCCTCACTATCTATAACAAACAAGGTAACACATCACTAAGATCCAACCCGTAATCTATAAGGTGACTTCCTAGACACTAGCCTTAAGAAGTACTTCACTCAACTACTTACACTTAGTGACTATCCAGTTCCTTTCAATCTATCAAAAGGATTATCCCTCTTCAGTCAATAGAGAGGTCTCACATTTCATTCTATCAAAAATTAATATGCCAATTCACACATATCCATGCAATTCCATATGTATGGTAAATTTAGCATTCTATAATATTTAAATTTTCATGATTTGCCTATCCTTCAATGAAGGTATCACCATATAAATCCTACGCCCTAGAAATGCTCACTACGCTTCATTTTAGGAAGGTAGTGCTTCCATTTATTTAAGGAGGTCAATGGATGTCATAACCAAGGTGCTCTATATAGAAACAACTTACTCATTATTTTGTAGTGCTCAACTACCATAATAGTATAATCCATGACTTGCTACCATAAACTAGCTTAATCAATATTACATTGGGAGTAATGCAAGCTCAAATTGACTCCTAAAGGTAAAACCATGCTTACACGACTTCCCAAACCCATATGGAGGTCTTCCATTCATAGGACTATGGTATAAAATGAGGTTAACAATTAGATATGTAAATTTCGTAGGCGATATCAAAACATCTAAACCCACTCATTACTTCAATGGAACATGCATTCATTAAATATATCACACCCAAATTAATCCATATCACGATGGAGAACTAGATAAGCATAGTTGTCAATAAAACAACTCTCAACATAATCATCTTAATTAAATGAGTATATTACATACATTCACAATCAATAATTCAAATCCTATAGCCATAGTCTTACTTCTCCATCATATCAATATAGAGGAGTAGATATCTATAAAGTATATTACAATATCTTCAAATTATATTGTTCTATAGCATAGGATATCTAGTCAACTTGGGCATGCCCATCTTATTTAGTATTACATCTACCGTAGCATAAGTTTTTTGAACTATCAACATCCTGGTACAGCGCTCCTCATGCACCTCTTCCACGATATTTGCAATAAACCAGTCGAGAGTAGTGATTTCCTATTTTTTTGGGATCAGAGATGGCTCCAATAAAACTTATTTGTGACAATTTCAACTTGCACCATTTCCTCTTCAATCCTTTACATTTGTGAACAATCACATTTCCAGAAAATAGACAATTATATATTGGAATTCAATCCACACACAAGATTTTTCAATAAGTTTCTTTATGTTCTATCTACCCATGCATTTCCAATAAACAAAGATTCAAAAATTCTTTAAATCTCATCTAATCAATCAATGCGCTATCCATTCATACAATCACATCCATCATTTACAACCATAAACCAGGGATATCAAAAAATATGATTTCTACATCAACTACACATAGTCAAACAACTATGAAACACCAAAAATCCTTTACCATTATTCCATAGATTTTCATAGTAGAAATTTAGGTTTAATTTCTTGTTCATCTATCTATAGATCAAACATTCTATATAAAAGGTAAACACATATTTTACCCAAGAATCACAACCAGTCCATATGCAGTGAAACATTACATTAATGATAATGAACAAAAGATTTGGCAAATACATTTTTTATCTTTTAGGTCCAAATATATCAACGTTCCCTATGTTTCAGATGGCTATTAGCGAGTTTAATCATAAATCACGCAATCATAAAATTAAAATGCATTGCTAGTTATCAATCTATCAAAAGTATGACTATGAAACTCATTAAAATAAGATGATATGTTCAACCAAGGTACTCATATATAGTCTATGTTTAATTATAGAAACTCTCAACGATCTTATCCATACACTTGCCTCATCATAAAGTATTATTGTAATTGCAATTCCGAGTGGATCTTCCTACTTTCTAAAATTTACCCTATGGATTTTCTCACCATAGATATCATCCAATGCTAGATATTCTTAGAGAGTTTTTATAACTCACATAGTTAGGTTTATGATCAAGGTGTTACTCTAGAAAAATCTCCATGTGGTTCTCTTAATATGAATTTTCAAGTATGTCCAAGATTTGTACTTCACAAAAATCAATGTGGTTAGTGTCTCTCTTGTGGCATCAGAGTGGCCAACCCTCCAATAATAAAACCAGTGGTAAATATTTATACCACATTTTAGAAATTCTCTTATTATAAAACATGAACACCATTTTTTGTTCTAGATTAAATCAAACATTAATATAGCATTATGTTAGATCTCTTTCAACCTGAACATTAGGCGTATACCTTGAATATTAATTATTCTTCCATGAAGATAGAACAATAAAATGCAATGCTTAACCCATCCCCATTGTGCACAATGGTTCATTAAGGTGATCATAAAATAGATCCACATAGACACCCTGTGTCTATCATATACCTTACTTTATCAATTCATACTTAACCTCCATGATCAGAGATAGGATCTAAGTTTTCCCCACTTGATAAATTTGTCCATATTTAGGTAGATGTATAACCCTTATTCTTAGGGTTTACTCCATACGTTACTCATGTTGTTCATCCTACAATGATTTAGTAAGGAAGAGGCTTAGATCAAAACTACAAATTCCAAGTATCATTTATCAACGATATCTTAGGTACTCCACAAGTCGTGGGGGGTTCCCTTCACTCTTCCATCCTAATTCACAAGTAAATTCAAACATGGGAGAAATATTCTTGCACATCAATAGCCTTCAAGCACTTACTCTTCCCTTATCAAGTATTTATCAGTTTAGAGTCCATCTAGGATAGTTATAGGTTTTAATAATGCCCAATACTTTTACTAGCCTAGACATAATATTAGAGTCCATTAGCTAGCCTGGGATTTGATACCAACTGTAACAACCCCATATTTCCAATCCAACTCGAGATAGATGTTTTTTTAAACATAACATGTCTATAGTTCACATTCAAGTATGTTTGAACCAACATCAATCGTGATAGCAAGTAACCAAGAGAATTACAACATGGTCAGTATCAACTCTTGTGATAGGAGTGACCATATCCTATATAACCTTACATTCCATAATGATGTTTATTAATTCCTTTGTTTAATTATTTCTATCTCTCCTTTCATTAGGAATTCTAGTTACTTAACTAATTGAATGTAATTTCAATATTACTTCCTTTTTGGTTTAGCATTCAATTATTTTGCAATGGAATACCATGTATATATTATTAAACAATACATAAAGATTGTTTTACTCCTTTCAAGACTAGTGCTTGAAAAACAAAGCATAAACTATTGCATCTTATTAAAAGAGTCATTTATTGTAAAAACAAGTGCAACGTCCATTATTGGTTCTAATAAACCTTAAGTGCAAATGTAAACTAATCTTACTCATGGGACATTGCTTGTTAACAAAATCATGCATCGTATAACACTTTAGTAATCATATTATAAAAATATAAATGCATCATCTCATTGGAAAGTAAATAACATTTAAATTCCATCTCATGCAACATCCACAATCTATCTAATTAACATCATATTAGAAATTAAATATAACATCCATGTATGACATCAATTGTAAACCATAAAATAGAGGTACACAACATATATCTTGGGAACTCTCATGGGCAATAAACCCAACCTCCAAAATATGTTCTCCTAAAATTTTATAAAATCAAAGTTGTCATCACTTACAAGTATATATAAGCATCCCATATATCCTTTATCTAAATAAATTATACAATTAAAAGAATCAAACCATTCTTTTTCCACATCATGCTGTAAACAAGGATTTTCACATTTACTTTTTTTTTAAACCATCAATACATTATATAAGAATATCACAAATTATTATATCCACATATTTATGAAATTATCATTGGCTTCATATCAAGTATAAAACTCATAATTAATCCTAGCATGGATTACCTGTCATGAGTCCATTGAGAGAACTCTATAATACTCTCAAGAATGAATTCTATATTTATTATTAAAAAATGTTACACAATAAATTATTTTTAGTAGACTTCACTAAGGAACCATAATAAACACATGAAGGGGAAATCTTATAAATTCCCTAAGAATGGATCTATTATCCATTCATGTAACATTATTCAAGTATTAATCACCCAATAATAAGATCATATCTATTCTTTTCGTTAACTTATTTATCTTAGTTTTGATGGCGTGGAGGAGATTCAAACTCCTCTTAGTAATATATCTTCTAATTTATTATTACACGATCAAGATTATACTATTTCACCCACCCTTATATACCTAGAAATATTAACTTAGAAAAGAGGTCCTAACAGATCATTTATGGTATGATCGACCTAAAGTGAGGAACCCCCATAATTTTCATCAAGGAATAAGTTCCACACTCATTATTCCTTTGGTTACACCCTTTTATTTCAAAGAGTGCTCCTAACTTATAATTATAGGTAAACCTATTTTACTCAATCTTTTCACAATATTGGTAAAAGGGTTTATGATAAAAATTATCTACAAATTTGTTCTATTTTGCTACAAATTTGAACTAGGATAGTCATCATATTTTCTACCAAAGGTTGTTCCCATATAACATTCAATTTTCCACCAAGTTGATATTTTTATGGCATATAAAAATACCAAAAATGGCAATCAATTTAATAAATAATTGATTTACAAATTCTCCAAACCATTTACTTTTTTGCTACTTTATCAATCTAAACTTTACACAAGATTGATCCTTTTACAATACAAATTGTCTCTCAAAGGCTATCAAATATTTTCCAAAGTTTGAGTTATGGGTACATTCACATAATTCATCAAATTTTTAACCATTGGTCTACCAATTCTTTTCCCCCTAAATATGTATTTTATTATACTTAAAATACCCTTTCCACAAAGTCTATTTCCTTCACTAATTGCCCTCATAAGCAATTACTTCTATCTACTTACAAAACCCAGGAGGATTAAATATGGTTTCCATCATATTTATATAAAATTGTTTGCTCTAAGAAACCGGGTAATAAATAGGACAAAATTACCAAACACACATTGACACTCATTCAATAGATCAACAGGTCAAATTGAGTAAAACAAATCCATCAATAGGCAAGTTTATATAATAAGGTGTCTATATCTGACCACCATGGCAATCAAGTGTTGGTCATTTCTATAAGGAGTATGATATTCATTTAAATCACCCACATTGCTCCCATAAGAGAAATGTGGGATAAATAACTCCTCTATCAAAAGTAAAGGAGTATTCATCTAACCGATCAAGCAACCCATCACATGGTACAACCACTGGCCAAAAATAATCATTGATGATAGGATAGGTGTAAAAAAATCCTTCGTATGATTAGCATTTTTAGGGTAGACACGTGTTTCATGTAAAAATTATTTAATCGACAGATAAAGCTACATGTTTCTTCCACCAGTACAAGGTGAACTATCAAGTGGATGGTCACATTACCACCACTTAGTGGTCAAAAGGCTTAGGGAGGCTTTCTCCCTTTATTCCTTTCACCTACCAAAGCATGTTCCATGTGGGACATTGCTTGCAGATGGTTCTACGAAGCCATCCACTTGAGCGGTCATGGCCACATGGCCACTTATGGGTCAAAACTCAAAGGTCTCAATACAATCCAATATATTACCTATAGCTCCTCTACATAGGATATTTCAAGGATTATCACATAGAGGGTCTTTGATTACAAAAAAATAGGTTTAGGGATTAAACTCGAACGTCTTCTTGGTGGATGTCTATTAGTTGGAATTTTTTTACTGAATTACCACAATAGTTTATATTTTTCAAGATATTTTTGTAGGATGAAAACCCATTCTCATTGGTACCAAATAAAATATCAAACACAATTATTGACATACACCATAACTATGGATAAATTGTAGATGACTCTTTTTCTGAGTCAAAAAAAGGGTCAAAATTATAGCACCAAATGTGAGGTAGTGAAATCTGAAGCATATAATGTATTTAAACAACTCCTACATCCTCATCCACATGTTGGATCTGTCTTATGCTCACAATGACTTACATGCATGTTCAATTGTAATAATGAACATAGCCGCATGATTAATCACCTACAACAACTAACATACCATAATTGTCTATGATCCATCATTGTAGATATGAATCCAAGGGTCTGTCATAGGGCGGTTAATCATATTAGATTCTAGGATGATTACCAAGGTATACACTAGTAGGTTTCTTCATATCGAGAGTACCTTGTCTAGGATATATCTCATATTGATAGTCCCCAAGCATTCATGAGCAATGACCAAACCTTAATCATGGTTCCCATATATTTAAAAAATAAGTGATAGGGAGGTTCCTTAGCTCTAGATACTATCACACGAAGAAGGTAATAATCCCACATGTGTACCATAGTGGTAACTTTTATCAAATAAAACTATCTCCGTGCCATAAAAGAAATAACCACCGAGTGGTGGTGGTGGTGGTAGAAACTACAATAGTAATAAGCAACAATGGTTTGAGTTGGGGTTTGGTGGTTTCTCAACTTAATAAAGTTCAATCTATCCTAAGGTGGTTTAGATTTTGTTCGGCTCCTTCTATGGTCTTAATCGAATCATTTTAGGAATCCATAGACCACAAATATAGTGAAGGAAACATTAGCAACCTAGCTATACTTATCAAACCAAGAGCTTATAAATTCTTCAAATAAATTCATGACCATCAAACCAGGGCTTACATACATGATTCTATTAATTCATTGATTAATTCAATACTTAAGTCACTTGAATATTGCATTCCCTAAAGTATTTACAAATTATTAAATGAATACAAAGTTCCAAAGTGAATATTCTCTACTGATTCATAACTCGAGAGCATACATAACTTATCACATAAAATAAGAATTCACTTCCTAGAACTCCAACATGGTAGAAATTCTTCTTGCCTCTGAATCTTCCCTGGCTAACTCTCTTCCTTCCAACTGTCCCCCAAGTTGCTTACCCTCCTTCCTAAGCTAAAGCCTCATTTTTATAATTCTTCCCAGCTCCCTCTTTCTTCATGACTAATAAGGTGACCTATTATTAAATTATTAAAAGGTTCATTTTTGAAGTCAACCCAAAATAGTGAAACTAATATTTTAATAAAAAGGAGATTCCAAGTGGCAAGGTGGGAGTACTTTGTTTATATTGGTCCTCCCCTTTCTTAGTGCAACTAAAAGGTCAACATTAATACTATTTGGGAGTAGGAAGAATTTATCCTCATAACTATTATGAAGTAGTCATGTGGAAGGAAGAATAGTTCATCCACTAATAAAATATATTTTTATCATTTATATTTTTTAAACAATGATATTGCTCCTTTGGGTCCAATTAAAATTTGACAAATTTGATAAGGGTATATGCACCCAAATACCCATTTTAAATTAGTTGTAGTTGAATATGTTCAATTTAATTTTATTTTTGCAAAAGAAAAATCTTCAAATTTAATCCTTCTTAAAATCCCTGTTACCTTCTCCAAACTATTCAAAATCCCTTAATTGCTCTTCAAAACTTTCCAAATTAGTTTTGTATAGTGCAATTAGTCTAATTAAGGGGTTTGTAGGAAGTATTAGGGTATACAACCCTTGTATTAGGTATTAATTGATCTTTTAGATCAATTAATGACCATTTGAAAAGTCATAATGAGGCGGGCTATGACACCATAGAATGCTCTTATGCTAACCTATACTAACTAGATGAAAAATAATGTGCAAAAGAGAAATATGCATAAAATATCAAGGGAGTTAGGAATTCAAATTAAATATAAAGCTTAGTTATATCAAGGAAGTGTGAATTATCAATCAGCACATGAGAATTCAAGTAACATCAATATTCTCCTATTTATTATGTATGAAATTACTAAGAAAATAAAAAATAGAAAAATGGTAATGTATCAATCATCATAGAGTTAACAAACCATGAGGGTGGTTCCACTAATGGAATACCTAAATTATTTTCAATTTATCAATAATATCATGAGATCAAAGCACAATGTGGGTTTCATGGAGTGTATACCTAAATTATCATAGCTAAAAGATGAATAAAATGGAGCCCATGAATCCTAAATTATAGTTGGATTTTACCGTTGAGTTATCTATGGTGAGAAATTATTACTCCAATAAAAGTAAATACTTGGGATCATATCTAATAGAAATATATACTTACAAATATTGCATACCTCTAAAACTAACTCTAGTGGGATTAAAAGACTTATAAAATAAACTATTGTGTCACTACATGTTAAAATTTCACTCTCAAAATATTCTCATTGACATTCACACGTTTTTCCCCTTGGTTGTTGAATAATTCACTCTAGGATTTGAATTTATTGTTTTCATTTGATACCAAATTACTACCTAACTATTGGAGGTTCACTCCTTTGAGCCAATTGGGTCCTTTTACAAGTAAATTATTCCTGGATCAATTTACATCTAAGCTCAACTTAGACAAATTTTGGAGGGTTTTGGAAGGTATTTGCTATTTAATTTTGCTACTATATGCTCTTTCACAATTATGAATTCTAAGATAGTTGTAAGGCACTATAGTTATGTATGTGCAAATAACCATTTAGAATCTAATTGAGATACTAATGATAAGAGAAATTATTAATGATAAACTCATCGCCATAATGATAATTTTAATACAAGAAAAATATCAATGTCCATCATCATTTAAAATGCTATAGTATGCTTTAATGGTATGTAATAATTTGATTCCTTTTCATAATCTAGAAGACTACAACTTCCTCTTAAATTGGTTGGGATCATTTGAATTTCTTGTATCACCTAGAATTTTATAATTTCAACCTTAAAATAGGTGTACTAGGTCCTAATGATAGTCGTACGATAAGATATCCTTCCCACTTGTGCCAAGTCATTGAACATATTTGATGCAAAGAGCTTGAGAAACTAAATGGTTTACAAAAGAGCTGAAATTATTTCCATGTATAAAACTTATGTCCCCCAAAAGGTTTATCCTATTATAATTTAATCATTATAATATTAGGTAGTAATAATAAAACTAGATGATATCACTTATTATATGCTTATAAGAGGGTTATTATCGTACCATTTTTCCATTATACAGGTTCATTGATTGTATAGATGCAACTTGGAATGGTTTTATTCATCAAATTTCTTAATTATATATATACATATATATATATATATATATATATATATATATATATATATATATATATATATATATATATAATATTTTCTATGCCACTTAGAATAAATATCAACTACCATGTCATCACTACTATCACTAGGAACACATATCAATTTCCATGTCATCTCTACTAAAACCAAGAACAAGTAAAGAACCAATGAATAGTATAAGCATCAACCACAATTCTCTAGGTAGTATATTCATTATGTTAATTAGGATAGCTAAAATAGAAATATTTCTAACATGAATGGATAGTTTTCTTCCACTAAATGAGCAAAGATAACATCCTATAACAATAGGATACAATCTTAAAAATATGTACAATAGGGGATGGGAGATTTAAAATCAAGACCTTTTACCACCTAGAGGACTGGAACACATTAGATGAATAGTGTACCAATCCTTAATGATAGATAAAGCTATAAGAACTTCCATACATCTAATTTTTTAATGTTTATCATACAAAAAGGAATGAGCTGGGACTCAACCCATAGCCTATTCGACATGCTTTTATAGCCAATAGAGCATATTATTCCATTAATTTTAAGAATATCACTATTCCTTGATGCAAGCATTGTGCTAGATGCCAAAAAATGAGGATATTGTAGCAATAAAAATGTATTCCCATGTATGACATCATTTGAAAAATTTTAAAATTGTGATAAAATATATTATAATATCATAACCATTACTAACTAGCTAGAGAATAATATCACTTAGTTGATATCAAGAGACTTCCTACTCCTTGGAATTATGGATTTCCACCCATACAAAAAAAAAACTATATTCACACTTGATTAGTTGAATAAGCTACAATGAGAATTGAACCTAGAACCTACAACATTGAATCTTGTGAATTGATTACAAAACACCATGTTATAATTCCTATATGATGCCATATTCTCTTATTTAGGTATCTTAAACATAATGCCAATGTCCTGATGTTGTATTTCTAAGGGAAATATGTGTAAATTAACCTTAATAAATTCGCCTAAAGAATCCCACACCTTCAAATTGGAAGCAAAATGGGATTTCATTTGATTAAAATAAAATGAAGAGAATTTTTCAAATTACAATATCTCTTATTTCTTTCTAAACCATAAAAATTCCTCTTTTGCCTTTATGCCATAAAATTTTCATAAAAATGTAAAATATAGCTTGATATATTAATCAAATTAAAAATAAAAAGGTTTCAAAATTATTTTTTTATGTGATCAATGATGATGCTCCATACGTTCTTTGATCTCATGTCATATTTTATGCTACTACCTAGAAAGAAATAGAAGTAATACATTCACTTAAATCTTATGATAAAGAAAATAATTAGAAGTACAAAGACTAATAGATGAAATATTGAAATTAATATCCTTAAGAATATAGTGTCAGGGTGTCACAGCTCGTTCTCCTTGAACCCTTTCAAATTATATTAATTGATCAAAGGAATTAATTAATACATATCTAAGGGGATGTTAAACCTATAGGTTAATACAAAACTCTAATTAAGGGATTTTGTAGGGTTTTGGAAGAAAGTAATTAGTTTTGAAATTCAACTAATCATGTTGGATTAGATTCAAATGCATTTAATTATGAAGGATAAAATTAGGCACTAGGATTATTTAAATGTTGAATGATTATTTTAATCATCTCATGGCTTAAATTTTTTAGTGGAAATAAAAGAGATATTCTTCCCTCTATTTTTAAATATGGCCAATAATGTAGGATGTTGGCCATAAAGGGGACATGAAAAAAAGAAGGGGTATGCATCCACCTATCTTGGAATTTTCTCCAAATTATAATTGAATAAAGTGATTCTCCATCACATGGGGAAGGTGGGGGATTAAAATAATAACACCTCTTGCACAATATTTAACAGATAACTAGTAGACTCATGAGAGGGGGAGTTATCCTATAAATAGATAGCCTCTTGGGAAGAGAAGGGGGCTAGGAAGTCTTGAAAACCTAGGGAGTATGCTCTCCACCTTGGTGGATCAGAAACCAAAAGGCTTGAGAGACTACTTAGTTGTAGAAATAGGTAATCTGGGAAGACTAGAAGGAGCCAAATCTTAAGGAGAAATATAAGGACTCGAGAAGTAGTGGAAGGAGTCTAAGAAGGAGATGGATTAGGTTGGATCCTTCTTGCATTTTATTTCCACATTGTTTAACAAGGACATTTGTAATTGTTATCTTATATGATTATCAGGTGACTGCTAATCCTATTAGACTTCTTGTGAATGCTTTAAAATTATATTTTATTTAATCAAAGTTTACCTTTAACTATTTCATGAAGTTTAAGTTATTATACTTTGGAAAATCATTGAGTAAATACCTTGTTTTATAATGAAGAATGGTTTAAAATTAACCAAATGAAGTTTGGCTAATATACAGTCTAGGTTATAAAAGACCTTGATTAAATACCTTGATATAATCATGGATTTCCTAGCATTAACCATTGAAGCTTGGTTCATATATTTGTAAAGAGATTTAAAATATATTTGGCCTTAAATATTTTGTTCAATACCTATAAGAGATACAGGAACTAGTGGAAGGAATGAGAGCTTGTTTCTGTGTACCTTTGAATCTTCGGAAGAAGACTGGTTGACTAAGATATCTTATAAAAGAAAAATAAATAAAAATTTAACCATTATTTATGCCCCACTCTACGGGTTTTGAAACAGTGATATCCAAGTCGTAGAGCCTTAGCACTAAGCCAACAACCAACCACTCTATGGGGCTTGATAAAACTAAGAAGAGAAAATATCCTTATTAACCTTTCTTCGAAGTGCATTAGTCAATGAATTCCTAGGGGATAGGATCCACAGTGAATATGATATCCTTCTGGCCAAATTGAAACTCTAGTATGATTTGATTAATGAAGTATTCACATTGATAAAATCGATGTTGTTAGTTTTGTAGCAAGCTTTTGTCAGAAACCCTATTCACTAACCTCTAGTACGATGGTTACATATTGAAATAGGGTAAATAATTGGTGTCATATATCTTCTACTATGGAAAAATATTTCATCAAAGAATAGGGAAGAGGGTCATTGTCTTATAAAAACCATCTGGTTTATCCATCATTTATCAAAACTATGAATACCCTCAATCCATGTTGGGTTACCCTACGTTGATTATATCATATTATTAATGTTAATTAATATAAATATGTGCCCTTGTGGAGTCATCGGAGAAGAAGAATCATTGGTTTGGTGTCATCGTAGTCGATCAACTGCATATGATGCGTGCTCAATGTTCAGAGATGCAGGAAAAAAATGAAAACCCCAAACCCTCACTTTATTGCTTTACAAAGGATAAATCGAAGCAAAAAATAGAGACTCCTCTATTAGTTGGTATTCAAGGATAAGGTTTCAAATAAATCACAGGAAGCTTGGCGAGTTTCCTTACATCATATCTGAGATTTGTAAGTCACCCTATGTGGCCTATGCATTTGGCCTGCGTAGGCATACAACTTCAGAGAACCTTACCCAATTGGTGGCCTGTGCATTTGGCCTGCGTAGCTATTTTTTCCACTAGCATATTTAATGCACTTGATGTTGCCACATGGCTTCAGTTAATCTTACCCAATTGGTGTCACACGGAAGTTTTTGATTGGTTGTGCAGTTGTAATACATTTATCTTTTAATTATGTGGAAGTGAGTTATCCCACATTGCTCCTGTGGTAGAAATGGGGTACTTCTAAAAGAGGTGTGCTCATTATGAAATAGTGACCACCACGTGGCGGTCACCAAGCACTGCTTGGTGGTGCTTTGACCATGAGGTGGTCAGACTAGCCGTGGGCTAGGGCATGGTTGATAGACACCATAAATACGTGGAGTAACCATTGGATATTTTGGGTTATTATTTTAATTGATATGAAACCGTTGGATCAAGTTGTTATATTAAGGTTAGATGACTTAACCTTAGAGAAGGTTAAATAGTTAAACCTTCAATTAAAACCACCTTTTAATATGACGATTAATTTTATATTTGTTTAATATTAATATTTGTAATAGTAATATTAATGGATGTCTAAGTGCTTTGGAAACACAAAGATTATAATTGTTGTGAAGGGAAGATTTTATGGGTAGAAAGCATGAAAGCATTGAATTAAGACCCTTTGAGAATTAGCTTTTTAAAGATTAATTGGTGGTAAAACATATGATATATGATTGGAAGTTATAGATCCAATTTTGATAAGGAAATCCTTATAAATTAATAGGGATTTAATTATAAAGGTAAATTTTTTAATTAAAGTCATATTTGCTTTATGAATTAAAGAAAAAGAATTTGGTTGATGAATTAAAACAAAATATTTTCAAACCATTTTATGGAAGTACATTCCAATTAGAATGGAAGTTATAGATCCAAATTTGATAAGGAAATTATGTCAAATATTTGGAAAACTTTGTAATAAAATTATTGATTAGATGTGATGACATTGAAGGTTATTTTGGAATGATTATTGCCATCAAAGGATCAATTTGGTGGCAATTCAAATACTATATGGAGGTAAATTTTGGTAGAAAAATCGATAATATTTCTAGTCCAAATTTGTAATACAAGTATAACAGATTTGTAGATAAAATCTATAAACTTTTTACCAATCTCGTGAAAGAGATGGAGAGAAATAGGTTTATGTTTAATTGCAAATCCAGGAAGACACTCTTGGTTGAAAATGAATGTATCCAAGAGGAGAATGAATGGGGAATTCATTCTCAAGGGAATTTATGGGGTTACCTATGATAGTCGATAAGACTCTCTCTAATATGTACCCAATGATCGTTCATAAACATATATAAGAATGTGTAAGATTCTTAAAATTTATATTGATGACTTAGAGAAAGGAAATGAGCTTTTTCTTAATTGCATCAAGATCTAAAAGGAACAATGAGTTCCTTAATTGTATTATTGTTTTAGAAAGGGTTCGTGGGATGCCTTATAAATTGTATCTATGATATTCTAGTTTATGAAATGAGAGGATAAACACATTTTGGAGGCTAGGTTTATTCCCCATGAGGTTTCCTAGGATATATGCTATGTCTATATTTTGTGGTTTGCAAATGATGTTGACATGAATGTTATAATTTACTTTCAATGCTATGTATGAATGTTGTATCTAGCTTATTATGAGAAGATGTTTAAATGTTAATGATGAAATATGTTATGCAGTCATGCAATATTAATGGAATAATTTTACAAGTAAATGCAACTGTGTTATTTATCACTTTATGGATAAATGGTTTATGAATTAAGATTGTTACTCTTATCTCATGATACTGTAACTATATGATGGTACTATTATGGATAATGGGTTGATTAAATAGGTAGGATGATTAACTCTGATTGGTTCTTAAGTAAAACTAACTAATGCATTAATAAATAAATTACATGCTAAAATGAATATTAAAATAACTAAAGATATGGGACTTTATTTAATTGATGAAGGAAACTTACTTATCCGTTTGAAATATCTTCATCTAATACGTCCTTCACTCATGATTGAATAGTGAGATATGACTGATTAAAAAAAATTGAATGGTTGAGTAGTGACAACTAGGGTTGTTACACAGGGTCAGGTATATTTTATTGGGGATTCCAGTGTATTGTATTTAATTGAAACAAAATAAAGCAACCATTACCTATACTACCAAATATATGTATGAATGGTTCTACAATTGATTATCAAATAGCAATAGAATTACCTAGTCATCCTCTATACCATGATACAACATCATGTAAAGAGTAAATTAGTATGTGTACAATTATATATTCCTTATAAGTATGTTGAATTGGGTTGAGTTTTGAAACCTTACTAAAATGAACTAATGTCATTTTATTACTACTTTTATTAAATGCAGGTAATGATTTCATAGTAGCAATAGGAATAGGGGAATAGGCCACTATGTTCAATTATCCTTGATAGTCTGAAACAAGAAGTATGATTTATGGTCTTGGTGTAGGAATTGAATTATTTTATGGTGGAGGAGGTTGACCATATTGCTATTATGAAGGAGGATAAGGATATACTCCATATCCTTGATATGTATATGGAGGTTAATAAGAGTATCAGAATAGAAGATAGTAATGCAAAGGAAAATAATATTTGAGGACATGGTACTACTAATATTTTGTATTTTGTAGGACCAGGTACACTCATGGATGGAAGATGTTGCTTACCATCAAGAACGAGATACTAGGAACAAGGAAAATATTTATGATTATGATCATTTTGTAAAGAATTATTACTAGTTATATTTCCTTTATGCATTAACCCAGCTAAAAATGGCAAGAAACATAGAGGACTATGTTATTCTAAGGGGGGTGTATGTCACAACCTATTCCCCTTAAACCCTTTCAAAGTATATTAATTGATCAAAGGGATCAATTAATACTTATATAAGGGGTTTTTAATCCTATAGGTTAATACAAAACTCTAATTAAGGGATTTTTTAGGTTTTGGAAGAAAGTAATTAATTTTGAAATTCAGCTAACCATGTTGGATTAGATTTAAATGCATTTAATTATGAATGCAATTAGGTGTCCAATTCTTATTGGATCGAATTAAGAACTAATATTATTTAAATGTTGGATGATGATTTTAATTATCTCATGGCTTAATATATTAGTGGAAATAAAAGAGATATTCTTCCCTCTATTTTTAAATATGGCCAATAATATAGGATGTTGGCCATAAAGGGGACACACAAACAAGAAGGGGTATGCACCCACCTATATTGGAGACTACTTAGTTATATAAAGAGGTAATATTGGAATAATTTAAGGAGCCAACTCTTGAGGATAAATATAAGGACTCGAGAAGCAGTGGAAGGAGGCTAATAAGGAGATAGATCAGGTTGGATACTTCCTGCATTTTATTTCCACTTTGTTGAATAAGGATATTTGTAATTGCTATCTTAATTGATTATTAGGTGATTGCTAGTCCTCTTATACTTATTTGAATGCTTTAAAATTATCTTTGATTTAATTAAATTTTACCTTTAACTATTCCATGAAGTTTAAGTTGTTATACTTTAGAAAATCATTGAGTAAATATCTTATTTTTTTATAAAGAATGGTTTAGAATTAACCAAATGAAGTTTGGCTAATATACATCCTAGGTTATAAAAGACCTTGATTAAATACCTTTATTTAATCAAGTATTGCCTAGTTTTAACCATTTGAATATTGGTTAATATATTTGTAACGAGCTTTAAAATATATTTTGCCTTAAACATTTTGTTTAATACCTATAAGATATAGAGGAACCAGTGGAAGGATTCAGAGCTTGTTCCTGTGTATCATTGACTCTTCGGAAAAGACTGGTTGACTAAGATATCTTATAAAAGAAAAACAAATAAAAACATAACCATTCTTTATGCCCCTCTATAGGTCTCAAAACCATGACATCCAAGACATAGAGCCTTAGCACTAAGCCAACGACCAATTGCTCTACGGGGCTTGACGAAACTAAGAAGAGGAAATATTATTATTAACCTTTCTTTGAAGCACATTGGTCGATGAATTCTTGGTGGATAGGATCCATAGTGAAGATGATATCCTTCTAGACAAATTAAAACTCTAGCATGATTTGATTAATGAAGTATTCACAATGATAAAATCAGTGTTGTCATTTCTATAGCAAGCTTTTATCAGAAACCATGTTCACTGACCTCTAGTACGATGGTTACATCTCAAAATAGGGTAAATAATTGGTGTCATATATCTTCTACTATGGGAAACTATTTTGTCAAAGAACAAGGAAGAGGGTCATTGTATTATGAACACTATCTTATTTATCTATCGTTGCTCAAAACTATGAATGCCTTCAATCCATGTTGAGTTACCCATACGTCGATTATATCATATCATTAATGCAAATTAATTTACATCTATGCCATTGTGGATTCATTTGAGAAGGAGAATCATTGGTTTGGTGTCACCATAGTCAATCAACTACATATGATACATGGTCAATGTTTAGAGACGTAGGTAAAAAATGAAAACCCCAAACCTACACTTCATTACTCCACAAAATATAAATCAAAGCAACAAATAAAGACTTCTCTACTAGTTGGTAGTCAAGGGTAAGTGTTCAAATAAATCATAGGAGGCTTGACGAGTTTCCTTACATCAGATCTAGGCTCTTAAAGTCACCCCTATGTGGCCTATGCATTTGTCCTGTGCAAGTGGATGGCTTTAGAGAAGTCATCCACGAGCTTTATCCCACATGGGATACGGTCGGGCATAATAGAGAGTTTAAAATGAGCTTAGCTCTCTTTTTATATCAACCACGAGGTATGGTCATATGACCATCCACTCGGTGGTTGACATAGTGCTAGTTGGAGGTATGCATGGCTATTGTTGCCACATGGCTTCGATTAACCTTACCTGATTGGTGCTACACGATGGTTTTTGATTGGTTGTGAAGTTATTGTAATAAATTTATCCTTTAATTGTGTGGAAGTGAGTTATCCTACATTGCTCCTATGGGAGAAATGGGACACTTCTTAAAGAGGTGCGCTCACTATGAAATAGTGACCACCACTCGATGGTCATGGTGACCACCGAGTGGTGATCACCAAGCATCGAATGGTGGTGCTTTGACCACGAGGTGGTTAGATTAGTTATGGGCTAGGGTACGGTTGATAGATGCTATAAATATGTAGAGTAATTGTTGGTCATCAAATCTACCACAAGAAAGGATTTTGGGAAGTGTACGCA
This sequence comes from Wollemia nobilis, assembly GCA_028583015.1. NCBI lineage: Eukaryota > Viridiplantae > Streptophyta > Pinopsida > Araucariales > Araucariaceae > Wollemia > Wollemia nobilis. The sequence goes on along the minus strand of JAQPPZ010000054.1, from coordinate 187,743 downwards.
CCCTAGACCTAGACCAACATTGAAACACCGAGGGGAAGAGATGCCCCCCGTGCCAATCTTCGAAGAAATGCCGACTGCTTTACTAAACTACTTGGTGTTTTGATATAAGAGTGCAGGAAAGAGATAAAAATAGTAAAGGTGCAGGAAAGAAATAAATAGAGTAAGGGAAGAAATATTGATGGATTTAAAAGGGGAAGAACCAGCATCATGATTACTGGCTACAACTCGAAATAGCAACAATGAATACCAAGAATAAAATAAAATGAACACAGTGCTAGCCATCCTATGTATCCTATGGACGAGTTCCAGGATTACCCTCCCCCTTACGCCGAAATAAAGATTTCATAATTATGAAGGTTAGGAAATAGGTGAATATAGCATAAACACTATCCATAGGCAGCATACAAGAAAACTATCACAATGTTTTTCTTCCCTATGTATCCTTCAAAAAAATTCTAAGGTTATGTCCCCAATCGCACACCTAAATCCAAAATTTTAGAATTACAGTATACAACTAAAGAAACGAGATAACAAAAATAATCACAGAAGGCAACATACAAGAGAGAAATGAGTCCCGAAGCTCTTCAATATTAATTGCAAGAATTCAAGTTACAACAAATTTCTAGCAAAAAGTTACCCCCCCTCTTTTCATTACAATGTGTGGGTTTTTATAGAGGACCCGACCCTCTAAGCCATCAATGCACAAAATTGAGGAGTACATCCTCAAAAACCTAAGAAGTCAACTCCCGCTACTCCCATGACTGAGCTCTCAAATCCTTTTCTATAACTAGCAGCTACGACCGGGTCAGCCAAAGAAATTCGCATTTATGAGCCACCTGACTTGTCCTAGGCTTCTTTGGGTGTGGAGCTTGAGTGGTTTCCATGTTCGTCAGGATCTCTTTCTGAGACTGATACCTCCTTTCAGATTGCAAAAAGTGAGCCCTGAGTCTTTTAGGCACGTAAAAATTCATTTATGAGGCACTTGATTACCTCAAAAAAATACCCGGGCTTGGAGTGCGTGCCCCTAAAGTGCTTCACCAATTTCTAGTTCGTGACCCTGCTTCACATTGGATGTAAGACAAAGTAGATCCATCTTCCTTGGTCATGCACTTCATGCGAAGGAGCTTCGCAAAATGGATTCACGGATGTTGAATGTTAAAGCAGATATCCCTTCTCAAGACGGGGCTCTCAATCTTTTGTTGCTTCGCTGGAAAGGCATGTCAAAGGCTTCTTCACAAGGTTCCCTACCCGAAGTGGATGCTTCGCTGATGAGTTGTCAAAATACTTCATTGCAAACCTTCTTCAAAGACGTGGTTCGAGGGTTTTTTGGCCGAAGTGCATTCTTTCCTTGGAAAAATGTTCTACCTCGGGTGAAAGCGCTTCGCACAAAAGCTATCCGAAGTAGATGCTTCATGACAACTTTGGGTGAAGTAGAAATGGTTCGCCAGTAGAGAGGCCCAAAGTGGATGCTTCACTGATTTCTTAGCGAAGTAGTTTTTCAATGCTTGAAATTTTTTGAATCTTGCTTCGCAAGGTTTTCGCCCAAAGCAACTATTTCGACTGCTTCGCATGTGAAGCTCTTTCCATGCCTTAGTAAACTTGGACCACAATATAGAATTCCTTACTTTCCTTCTCTTGGCGAAGCTGTCTTTCTTTTCCTATGAAGCTCCTAAACTTAGCTTGCTCAGTATCGAAGCTCTTGTATATCCATTCTATGTACAAGGGGGGTGGCAATGCAAGCCAAAATTGTTGTAATGCTTAAAAAATGTTTTCTAAAAACAAGGGAACAAATTCATGAAATAAAAAGAAACACTTCACAAAAATTTGTGATTATCACTATCCCTCTAGGAAATGTGATAAAATTGTCAACATTCTTGGTGGCTTGCAGAGCAACGAGCTCACCTCGGTGCAAGAACCCTCAGCCTTAATCCATTGGGCCAGAGTTGCCTCCAGACCCTTCTCCCTTTTATCAATCTAGGGGTGCTTCCACAACTACTTCTTCTTCATCTTCTTCCTCTTCTTCCTCTTTCGGCATGGTTTCTTGTTGTTGCGATGGGGGAAGGCGATCATGGATGTGTTCCATGGTTCGGTGAACATGAGCCCAGGCGCCTTTCTGCAATGGCTCCCGGTCTTGCAGTGCTTTGACCAGAACATGGAACCGATCAATTTGCCCTATGTCGGCATGTTTGGCTCTTGTGCTTAAATCATTTAGGCAAGTCACGATTTTGCAATGTCTTAGAATAAAATCTGTGACTTGCACTTCTGTGATTGGCTCCTCCCACTCGTCTATCTCTGAGATGTCACTCTCAAAGTGGAGCCAAGCTAGCTTGAGTTCTTCCTTAGTCAAAAGGTTCCTATCATCATCAGTGAAACTTGGGAAACCTAATGTAGAGAGATCTTGAAAATACCCCAGTGATGTGCGCTACTCATGTTCAAATACATCCATGAGGTCCTTTGTATTCTATGCTTTCCTCACTTTGGAGAAGAAGGCGAGGACTATGGCTTAGGTTGTGGACCAATCTCTGGCTGTCCGACTCATAGCAGCGACCTGCAAATCCTGATATTTAATACTTTGAACCTCAAAATCTAGTTTGAGTCGGCTTCTAATTTTTTGTATGATCTCATCCAATATTGGCCCCTTTTGAGCAACGACATACTGGGCTTCGATGATATAAGTCAAAATTGACAGGGCACTGGAGGCCCGAGATCTGAAGTTCTTAAGCAGGTGCGAGTGGATTTCTTTTATTCTGCCTCTATCAAACAGCTCTAAGCTCTACTTATCATACAACTATTGTTGCATCTACAAGATTCTACTTTCAAACTCCTTGGCCTTTAGCTCAGCTTCGGCCTGTATCTTGCTTTGATTCTTAGTTGTACCATGTAGTTGTTCTACCTACTTTTTCAAGGCGTCTACTTCCTTTTTCATCTACTCGCACTGCTTCTCCACGTCTTCTAGCTTAGAGCGGGTCTTGGCTAGATCCTCCTCCAACTTAATGTTGGCACTCTCTGCTTCATACCGGTGCTGATTGGCGATATTAGCATGTGCACGGAATGTTTCTATTCTCACATGCATAGATGCAGATTCATTATCCACATCCAAGTGCTCTAGGTCCTTGGACTTCTCTTGATAGTCGTAATCAACAGGGGTCATATTGTCCAAGGGTTTTTGGAACTTAGGAACTTTCTTTACTTTATGCAGCTTTTCGCATTTAAGTCAAACACAATGCACTTTTCTACTCTTGCTAGAGAGCGCCCTCTCTTTTTCCTTGCCTCCTTCAGCATCTTGTTAGTGTTCTGTCGGGCTTGGATCAGCTTCTTAGCTAGAGGACGTTCCTTGATCATAGCCAATTCTATTTCAAATGAGGCTGGGTCTCCAGCCAATGGGGTGAGGAAATATAATGAATGTACAGGGGATGCCTCACCAGTAGGTTCGACGATGGGTGTGGTGGGAGTTTCGGCAAGAGAAACGACATTGTGAATGACAGGGGAGTGGGAGTTAGGGTTCAGAGTTGGAGTACTACCTTCACCCTGACAAAATACCAAGGGGATGGTGGTGTGGGTAAGCGAAGTGGTATCCATGGACCTATCCCAGCCTGATGACTCAAAATAGATGGATATGCTTGTAAAGCTTGTGGGATCGTGATGCAAACTCATGGTGGAAAAGGGTACCATGAGATGGGGTGACTAAATTTCCAGGGGAGATTTATCCAAGAGAATGGGAGACTAATGGGGACCTTTGGTTGGGACAGTAGTAGACATGACTTGAGAAACCAAGGTAAAGGGTGAGGAATGTGTACCTATGTGCTCTCCTGATAGAGCAAAAGTGGTAGCTTCCTACGTGGTTGGCTCTCGTTCATTTTTAGCCTCTATACTTTTGACCTCTATCAATTCTTCTTCAAGGCCCCCTTCCTATTGGAGGAGTTCCTCCACATTGATGATGTCTACTTTTGAAACTACCTTGGCCCTTTGCGACATTGTCCCTTCAAAATTCACCTCGATTGAGCCCATCACAGGCTGTTCTCTAGAAGCACCTGGAGTTTTGGTACGCTGTCACTTCAGATGAGTTGGAGGCACTTGAACCTGCTCCAATTTCTTTATTTGTCTCTTATCTTACTTCTTTAATGATTGTGTCGACCCTATGGCACTCATGTCATGACCTTCAATAGGTTCCTAAGGCAACTCTTGTGGTGTCCCCACTGCCTCCTCCTCTTCCTCTTATTCAGAAGCATTGTCAACTCTCTTTGGGCTTTCACCCGAACCTGGGGCACTAGGGGGAATGAAGTCAGTGAAGGAGATGGGCTTCCAAGACCTTGCGTTGGCTTCGTAGAAAATTGCAAAATCTCTATCTATATCTAGGATTCTGTATGATTTCTACTTCTGACGATGGACTCTCATTATCCACCACTCCTTCAATTGCTCTTAACTCCAACCCTTTAACACCTCCCTTAAATCATCTTTCATTTTTCTCCAAAAGGTGGAGTCTGGGCCCAGGAAGGGGTGCCGAACTGGATCATACTTGACCTCCATGGAGTAAAAATAATGCCAATGAGGTAAGGTCTTCATTATTTCCAGATGCCACTCCAAATCTCTCCCATTGGGGTTATTTCGTTGTTCCACTATCTTCGGGTGAGGGCATACATAAAATTTTTTGAATTGGAGGTGATCCCTCATCACCCATAAGGGGTTGTAACACCACTATTGAGGAATCTGTAGCAAAACAAAGTTGGCAAGCTTCTCCTCCAAGAATACATGTTGCTTTAGGGCAAAAACCTCAATGAATCCCATTTTGAAATGGAAATCGCATGTGGGCACCCATTTTTGGCCATGGCTATAAATGACATTTGTCGTGTCACTCTGTCGAGTGACCTCCAATGCAAAATGGTATTCAGAGGGGTAAACAGGTAGTAGGAAGTGCTTCCCCATGAATCCGAACAAGCGAACCACAAGTCCCTGTGTCAATTGGAAAACTTCTCCCTTTTCCTCCTTAACCACTTTGTATCTAAGGCTGATGGGCACCTGAGGGCAAGAACCCTTCAATAGCTGAATAGCAGGTCCTAGAAACTATTGATTAAAAGTATAATATGACTCTGTCCTCGCCAGGAGGGGAGTCCACTGGTATACCAATAGAGGAGTTCCGTCCTTGCTGCTTGAAGTAATGGTGATATGGGGGAAATGTTTATGGACATGATAGAAAAATAGCTAAACCAGGAAAGAGCAAGGCCCAAAATACTGACTCATCCCAGAATTCTTCATGTTGGTTAGCCGCGTGTGCAAGGTTTGGGCCACCCATTTTGCCCAGTCGAAGAATACAGGGTTAGTGTTTGGCCTTGATGCATCTAGGGCATAAAAATCCCCTCGTGAAATACATTCAGCTAGTGACACTTGCCAGGGGTGCACCGAGGCAACGGTAGACAGGCCCGTGACCCACGTAATGATAGAGAAGATGTCTGTACTATTGAAATCCATCAAGGGGTGAGGCATTTGAAGAAGCTTGCATGAAGAAAGCTCGTATTTGAAGTTCTCGCTCATAAATTTTATAATATAGCTAGAGGTAGTGAACCTCTCCATTTGTTCGCTCAGGATGACACTGTGAACGGAATAACCCTTGGGAGGCCCTTGCTGTGGCACGAAAGCTCCTTGTACATCCTCTTTTAAAATTGTAAACAATTTATTGCCCATGATGTCTAGCACTTATCTGGTGGATGGCTGGTAGTTTTTCTTGATGGCACAGATCAATTCAGGACAATGGTGCCCGATCGGGGTTAGATACCAGTATATCTATGAATAATAAGCAACGACTCTCTTGTTCTCCGCAGAGTGTCAGTTTTTCATGAACTCGATAGTGTATCAAAGCTTGGCCATGCTCTTTGAAATTTCAGTGTCCCTTATTTTCTCCCACCCATCAATCGATGGTTCTATAGGTTGCTCTTCTTTCAAATCCTCCATTTCCTCTATAGCTTGTTTTTCGGGGCGGAGGTTAAGGTCGACCCTCTTAGGTCTATGATTTTTCTCTTCTTTGCCCTTATTGAAATTCTCTGGGCCAGTTGCCTCAGTTTCTTTCCTCTTCTCCTTAGAACTCTTCTTCCCCATTCTAAATTTTAGCGACAGTAGAGTCTTCGACGTAGAAGGTTTCGATGCAAATAATGGGAGAAATGCAGGCTATCAACGAGGTCTCTTAAACTTGCATTAACCAGTAGGTGAACACCCTTTTTATTGCTAAGGCTTGAGTTTTATAGCTCTAAAAGGCAACTACCTCTATTTATGGTGCCTGCCAAAATTAAATTCATAACTCATACGGAGGAGGTCGTTTTGCCTTTTGATTGGCTTCACAGTAAAATTGTATGCGAGCCCATGCGCTTCGAGGATTTTGCCCAGCATTGGAAACCTAACCTTCTGCCACCTCATACCTGGGCACGAGCTTTTCCTATAACGAAATTCTCTTGGGATATGCCCTGCCACCTTTGAATTAAAATCACCTACCCTGAATGCTTTCCTAGGTTATCATCGGCATGTCTTTCAAAACATGTTTTAAATGCTCCCCGCCTCACGCATTATTGATTTGGTGAAGTTGATGCCGACACTAAAGACACTTCACGGCGAACCTCCAGAGATCCACTAATTTTATAATTTGGGCCCGAAGTGTTTTTACCTTACCGCGTCACTGCTTGATTTGCGAAAGGTTAACCCCCGAAGCCTATTTATTTTGGAAAATGGCTCGCTAAATCTCTTCAAAAACTACTTTGTTTAGGCTTCCTTTTGTGAAGTACTTCTCACGCCTTCATTTTGATGTCGTTTGGTCCTTCGAGGACTCCTTCTAGGCCAAAGTGCTTTTTTGTGAATAATATTGCATCAACGACTTCACACATAAAGTTCCCAAAGGAGATTCTTGCTAGGCTTAGCGAAGCTAGATATTGTCACTGTGGTAGCGTAAAGCTTAACTTCTTGGCAATCTTGAAACAGGGTATATACAAGTGCAAAATAAAAGATCTTACATACAAAAGTAAAAACTCGAATTTTTTTTTTGTTTTAGTGATGAAAAGCCTTCAAATGAAGACCATTAACAAAAATCGACCTGCTCAGCCGTATCTTTAAGGATAAAGGAGTTGGTAAGATAGCCTCCTTGCCATACACTAGGGTGTAAGGCGACATTTAAATTGAATTTTTGACAAAAATCTGATCAGCCCACAAGGCCTGATTTAGGAGGAGGTGCCAAGTTCTTTTTTTCTTCTCTATGAGCTTCCTTAGCACCCTTAACAGAGTCTTATTCGTTGATTCTACAAATCCGTTACTCTATGGATAATAATTGGAGTAGACCTTGTGATACATCCCATATTTGTAGATGGCCTCATTGATCTTGGCACCTGTGAACCCAGGACCATTGTCCGTTACTATCACTTTTGGGATGCCAAACTGGGTGATCAAACCTTCTAGGAATGTAATGACAGTTTCCTAGTCAGCATGCTTTGTGGGTACTACTTCAGACCATCTAGTGAAATAGTCGGTTGCAGTCAGGATGAACTTATGCCCTATGGAGGAGTTCAAAAATATAACTCCTATGAAATCCAACCCCCATTGTTGGAAGGGCATTTCTACCTGTATTGGTTGGAGGGGCATAGGAGCACTTCTACTTTGGTCGATGAACTTCTGACATTGCTCGCATCTACGACAGACTGCAAAAGAATCAACAAAGAGTGCAGACCAATAGTAACCTGCTTTAATGATCTTTAAAGCAGGTTATCTGGGGGCCACTTCGTAGGAAGAACAATAGTAACCTGCTTTAATGATATTTAATGCTATTGTTCTTCCTACGAAGTGGCCCCCAGATAAACCTGAATGGAATTCCCCAAGACTCTTTTCTTATCATCTTCTTTTATGAATCTGATAAGAACGCCATCAATATTCTTGAAGAATAGGCCTTCGGGGCGTAATGTGTATCGGAGGGGCTGCATCCTGAAGTGTCTTCACTATGAAGCATTCAAATGTGGAGGACATCTCTCGGTGTTGAAATATTCAACTATTTCACTGACCCAGTCCTCATATTCTTCTTGATTTATGAAGCACCCTTCTGCTACTAAGTCATCCCATTGACAAGTTGTCACTTCAACCGCTATGCTCTTCACAATATCCTGACATAGCGTGCGACTACGAACCAATTTTTTGGGTCTAATCTCAACATCAAACTCATGTATTTTGTTGACCCAACCAGCTCTTTTGCTACCCAACTCTCCTTGAATAATGAAGTTGCGCACATCAGGATGAATGACTAATACTATAAACCGACTTTGAGAAATGAAGTGCTTGAATTTCCTCAGGGATTTCATTACGACATGCACCTGTATTTCTATGAAGTTGTACTTTTCTTCATGAGGTTGTATTACCTGGATTAGAAACATGATGGGGTGCTCTTCGCCATCTTCCCACTTCTGTGTCAGGACTGCAGCATAGCTCTTGGGTTCTCCTATAGAATATAGGATGAAATCTCGATTGTAGTCAAGGTTAGTCAGGACTGGTGCCTGAGCGATTCAGGCCTTGATCTCTTCAAATTCCTCTTTCCTTTCATCCATCCAGATGAATTCAACATCCTTCAAAAGCTCAAAAATTGGCTTAATGACTTGAGCGAAATCTGGAACAAACTTCCTTACAAAGTTGATCTGGACGAAAAAGGATTGTAGTCCCTTCTTATTTGCTGGGAGTGGGAGCTTCAAGAGAGCCTCAACTATTTCAGGATCTATGACGAGACCCTTCTCTGATATCACATGTCCCAGTAATTTTCCCTCATTGAATGCAAATATGGACTTCTTTGGGTTGATTGAAATTCCAAACTCTCGACATTTTTTGAATATCTGCTATAAATGTAAAGGATGATCCTCCCTTCTTCGAGATAATATTGTCATGTCATAAAAATAGATGACAATAACCTTATTCAACAGTTCACCAAAAGCTAAATCCATAGCCCTCTAAAAAGTGGATCCTACATTCGAAAGGTCGAATGGCATTCACTGATACGCAAATGTTCCCCACTTGGTAGTGAATGAGGTTTTGTTTTGATCTTCATCCCTAACCCAGATCTGGTTATATCCTGAGAAGCCATCAAGTAGGGAGAAGCATTGAGCCCCGACCATTGAGTGTAAGATTTGATCAATCTACGGGAGAGGGTAATGATCTTTGAGTGAAGCTTGATTTAGGTTGTGAAAATCCATGCATAGTCATATATCTCCATTTTTCTTCCTAACAGAGACTAGATTCACTACCCAAGAGGAATGCTTTATGGGGTAAATTATCTTCGCCTCAAGCATCTTCAGGAGCTCGACTTTCATCAGGACTTCGATATTTGGGTTAATAGGCCTTGGACTCTATCAAAAAGGTTTGATCCCCTACTACAACTCAATTGTATATTGGAAAAATTGCCGATCGTATCCTTTTAGGTCTTGATAAGACCATGCCACTATGTCAAGATACTTTTTGCACAAAGATCGAATCTGTTCCAGCTCTTTCGAAGTGTAATCTGTTTTGATTTTATCGCTTTTCTAGATTCAAGCTCCAAATCCTGATATTTCTTCTCATTGACCTTGATCCTATGGGAAACTACTCGATCATTTTGATCAAAGAGGCTTTCCAGAGTAATTAACCCCTTTGGGACATGGTTATTATTCAATTGAACTAGCCCTTAATATTCCTCATCATCCAGGATTCTTCTCTCAACCGTGGCTACTTCTTGAATCAAGAAATTCACAATCTGTTCGTCATTGTCAAAAATTTACCAATGCATATCTCTGTCTGGTATAGAGGGCCTGTAAATCATCCTCACAACTTTGTGTTTATGCACCATGTCGTCTGCTAGAGAGTATCTAGCTACGATGGACACTAAGACATCGACATGTCTATTCTTCTCACGAGGAATGGACTGCAGATTGAGTGACTCAAATTGGTCAAACAAGTCCCATGCCCTATTACGGTATGCTTTGAGATAGTACTTTTTTGAAATGCACTTGTTGGTGACTTGATTGCATACCAATTCTGAATCTCTGAAGACTTGGATATGTTTTATGCCTAACTTTTTTTCTTTCTTCAGTCCCAAGCATCAAGCTTCGTATTCTGCTGTGTTGTTGGTGCAACTTCAAACCAACCAATAGCAATATTCCTTTTTCTCTCCTGATGGTGATACTAAAAGTATTCCTGCCCCGATGCCATTTTTGCATTGGGTGCCATCAAAGAACAATTTCCATAGTTCTCCTTGGGCACATATCTTACCTTCTGGCTTGGTGTGTTTCTCTGGTTTAGTGATGGCATAGCATCCCATTTTTGTTTCTATCATGGTATTGAAATCTGCCAATGAAAACTCATCTTCACAATTTAGCTGTGCAAGGGATTCTTGGACCAGGTCTACCTACTCTATCCCTTCCACTATTGCATGTATGGGATTAATGCTTTCCTCTTCTAACATATTATGTACAAGGAATGTGGAAGGTTTCTCATTGTATATTTTAACCTTCCTTCCTCTAAATGGAATCTCTAAGTGTGAGTAATCCATGGATAGGTATCCTCCCAAATTTGATGTAAATTCCCTAGACAGCCACATACTAAAATATGGCTCAAGGTCGACGACTACCACCTCTTGTATAATCGTGATCTGAGGCATTTTGTGTAGTCATATAGGTATATCTTTAATTACACCTACAGTCTTCATAAGAGTACCATCCAGTTGGAGCACGTCATGATTGCTTTGCATGTAATCCATTCCTATTTCCTCGCAAACTGCTTTGGGCATGATTGTCGTCGTAGCCCTGGAGTCAACCATATAGTTGTGGACAACATGCCCTTCCATTTGTAGAGACAGGTATAACAGAGAAGGCCTATTCTTCCCTATAATGGACATGGATAGGGTTTACACAAGGGAAAGCGATGTTGAATTTCTCACCTTAGTTGTCTTCAAAGATTCCTGCAGCAAGTCCACTTGTCTGGGTAGCTATAATGCATCATACAAACTAATTTTGGCCAAAAAAAAATTTAGCTCATCTACAATGTTGTACACTAGGGAGTTGCGCACCTCAGGTTCCCTTTTTGCCTCATACTTCATGTGATACTGCTCTGTGGATTCGACCCTTTGTCGCTTGGTCAGCGAAGGAAGCTTAAGATTTTCCCTAGCTTGTTCTTTGGTTTCCACCTAAGGTGGATTTGCAGGGGCCTGTTGGGCCTTCTATTTTACTGGCACTGGGTGATGAGCTTTGCTTGGGGCCTAGGAAGGTTGTTGTCCCTTCTCACGATGAGCATACACCTTTAAGGATTTGAACAACATCTACCTCCATTAGCATTTTTCCTTCTCTGGTAAGGACTGAAACTTGCTCTTCTTCACCAATTACCAGGTTTTGATCCATTTTCCTGATAATGTTGACCTGACCACCATGACTACTACTCGCCAGCATTTGTACATAATGTTGGTGCAACATGTAGGTATTTTCTTTGTGAGGCTCATTACATGTGGAGCACCAATGTATGCAGTCGAAAGTACTTGGAGCTTCGTCAATCATGACATTTCTTGCCAATGATATACCTTGATGTACCGCTTGATCTTTAGTAAGCATTGGTGGAGGATAAGACCTTCTTGGTAGAAACTCTTGCTGCGCCTGCTTCTTTTTCATGATGGTCATGTCATTAGACAGGGTCTACACCATGGAGTTTAGGGACTGAACTTCCTGTATTATCTTAGCCTACATATCTTTGGCTTTGGGAATAGATGGCAATGGAGCCATCGTTGGTATTGGAGGTAGGGCAGGGTGTTGAGGTGACACTGGCAATACAGGAAATGCCGAAGGGATTATGTGCTGTGATGTTGGGAATGTAGGAAAATGTATTTGCGGAGTAGTGATCTAAGATACAATGGGATTCGGGTTCCAAGATGAGATCGAATATGCGAGGATTGTAAAGATTTGTGAAGCGATCACGTTTGTATACTGGGATTGAGGGAAATCTGGAAGTATGGGCATTGGCATCCTTTGGGGAAGTTTACCCACGGCTATTAGATCCATCTTTGCTTTCTGGGCTAATTCATACAGCTCAGGGAAGGTATTGATATTCGAATACCTTACCATTACACTGATATCAAGGTTGAAATCCCTAAGGTAGTAGTACATTGTAGCTTCACTAGTTGGTTAGAGTCCAACTGGTATCCTTTGCCAGGTTTGAGTGAACCTAACATTGAAATCAATGATCTATTCTTGCGAATATCTCTGGATCATTGTGAACTTATGCAAAAGAGAGGATGCATTGACGGACTCATTGAAACTTCTCATTAACTGTTTGGCTAACTGGTCCCATCCTATTATAGTACTAGGTGGTAGGGATCTATACCAGGAGAGGAGATTCCCTCTAAGAGATAGAACCAAAAGCTTTACCATAATTCTCTCCTTTGTGATGTCATGAATCACCGCCAGAGAAACAATGTCCTGGATATTCTCCAGAGCAGTCTTCCCCATTCCATCGAACGTTGATATTTTCTTCATAACAGCAGGTGAAACTTGCCCTTGTCCTGCTAGATTTAGCGGTCCAAAAGAATTCCATGCTAGGAACAGTCTGGGTGGCGGTTGCTGCTACTGGTGCATTTGTTGTTGTTGTTGTTGCTGGTGTGCCATGTTCACGCCTGGATTCTAAGAAACAAGAATTCCCTAAGTTCCTTGTTGATTGCTAACCAATCGACTAATTGGAATGGAGGCACTTGTATGATTTTGCGAGTTGGGAGTATTGGGAGGAAGGCTAGCTACTATGCTATCTGAAGTCAGTCCTTGTTCATCAAAAGCAACCTCTTGTAAGGATGTTCCATGTAATAGTGACTCAGGGGTGACCAACCTGGAGCGTTCCCCGAAGGTGTCAATATAGAGTTCAAAGAACTCAGTCTCCTCTCCACTATTCCTAACTCTCCATCTTGTTTGCATGAAGGCACAAATACTTAAGTATCGGTCTCTTACGATCGTAAGATTCTTAGGTTGAACAGAGTCGCCAGATGCTAGAGTCTTTTGGCAATGAGACAAGCATCGGTTCTCACTACCACTCACAAGGTGAGACTGACCAGGTCCCACCAGGTGTGCCAAAAATTGTTGGTCATCAAATATACCACAAAAAAGGATTTTGGGAAGTGTACGCGCCCTAGACCTAGACCAACATTGAAAGGCTGATGGGAAGATATGCCCCCCATACCAATATCCGGAGAAAGGCCCACTCCTTTACTAAACTACTTGGTGTTTTGAGATAAGAGTGCAGGAAAGAGATAAAAATAGTAAAGGTGTAGAAAATAAATAAACAGAGTAAGGGAAGAAATATTGATGGATTTAAAAGGGGAAGAACCAACAACACGATTACTGGCTACAACTTGAAATAGCAGCAATGAATACCAAGAATAAAATAAAATGAACACAGTGCTAGCCCTCCTATGTATCCTCTGGACAAGTTCCAGGATTATCCTCCCCCTTACGCCAAAATATAGATTTTAGAATTACGACGGTTAGGAAATCGGTGAATATAGCAGAAACACTATCCACAGGAAACATACAAGAAAACTATCACAACATTTTTATCCCCTATGTATCCTTCAGAAAAATTCCAGGTTTCTATCCCCAATCACACACCTAAATCTTGAATTTTAGAATTACAGTATGCAACTAAAGAAACAAGATAATAGAAATAATCATAGAAGGCAGCATACAAGAGATAAATGAGGCCCAAGGCTCTTCAGTATTAATTGCAAGAATTCAAGTTACAGCAGCTTTCTAGTAGAAAGTTCCCCCCCCTCTTTTCATTACAATGCATGGGTTTTTATAGAGGACCTGACTATCTGAGCCATCAATGTACAAAATTGAGGAGTACATCCTCGAAAACCTGAGAAGTCAGCTCTCGCTACTCTTATGACTGAGCTCTCAAATCCTTTTCTATAACTAGCAGCTATGATCGGGTTAGTCGATGAAATTCACATTTATGAGCCGCCTGACTCGTACTAGGCTTCTCCAGGTGTGGCGCTCGAGTGGTCGCCATGTTCATCAGGCTCTATTTCTGAGACTGATACCTCCTTTCAGATTGCCAAAAATGAGCCCCGAGTCTTTCGGGCATGTAAAAATTCATTTATGAGGCACTTGATTGCCTCAAAAAAATACTTGGGCTTGGAGTGCATGCCCCTAAAGTGCTTCATCAATTTCTAGTTCGTGACCCTACTTTGCAATGGATGTAAGCCCAAGCAGATCCATCTTCCTTGGTCATGCACTTCGCATGAAGGAGCTTCACAAAATGGCTTCAAGGATGCTGAATGCCGAAGCAAATATCCCTTCTCAAGACGGGGCTCTCAATCTTTTGCTACTTCACTGGAAAGGCATGTCAAAGGTTGCTTCGCAAGGTTCCCTGCCCGAAGTGGATGCTTCACTGATGAGTTGTCAAAATGCTTCGTCGTGAACCTTCTTCAAAGCCATGGTTCAGGGATTTTTCGGCCAAAGTGCATTCTTGCCTTGGAAAAATGTTCTGCCTCGGGTGAAAGCGCTTCATACAAAAGCTATCCAAATTAGATGCTTTGTGACAAATTTGGGCGAAGTAGAAATGGTTCGCCAGTAGAGAGGCCCGAAGTGGACGCTTCGCTGATTTCATAGCGAAGCAGTTTTTCAATGCTTAAACTTTTTCGAATCTTGCTTTGCAAGGTTTTCTTCCTAAGTAACTATTTGGACTGCTTTGCATGTGAAGCTCTTTCCATGCCTTAGCAACCTTGGACCGCGATCTAGACTTCCTTACTTTCCTTCTCTTGGTGAAGTTGTCTTTCTTTTCTCTGCGAAGCTCCTAAACTTAGCTTGCTTAGTAGCGAAGCTCTTGTATATCCATTCTATGTACAAGGGGGATGGCAATGAAAGCCAAAATTGCTGCAATGCTTAAAAATGTTTTCTAAAAACAAGGGAACAAATTCATGAAATAAAAAGAAACACTTCACAATTTTTTTTAATTTTTGCTACCCCTCTACGCAATGTGACAAAATTGTCAATAGTAACCATTGGTTATTTCATGTTATTGTGTTTAATATGGAACCGTTGGATCAAGTTGTTATATAACGGTTAGATGACCTAACCTTAGAGAAGGTTAAATAGTTAAACCTTCAATTAAAACCACCTTTTAATATGATGATCAATTTTATATTTATTTAATATTAATATTTGAAATAGTAATCTTAATGGATGTCTAAGTGATTTGGAGATACAAATATTATAATGGTTGTGAAAGGAAATTTTATGGGTAGAAATCATGAAAGCATTGAATTAAGACCCTTTGAGAATTAGCTTTTTAAGGACTAATTGGTGGTGAAACATATGATATATGATTGGAAGTTATGGATCTAATTTTGATAAGGAAATCCTTATAAATTAATAGGGATTTAATTATAAAGGTAAGAAATTTTATTAGTCATTTGCTTTATGAATTAAATCAAAAGACTTTGGTTGATGAATTAAAACAAAATATTTTGAAACCATTTGATGGAAATACATTCCAATTAGAATGGAAGTTATAGATTCAAATTTTATAAGGAAATAATGTAAAATATTTGGGAAACTTTGTAATCGAATTATTGATTAGATGTGATGACATTGAATGTTATTTTGGAATGATGATTGCCATCAATTTGGTGGCAATTCAAATACTATATGGTCGTAAATTTTGGTAGAAAAATCAATAACATTTCTAGTCCAAATTTTTAATACAAGTATAGCATATTTGTAGACAAAATCTATAAACCTTTTACCAATCTTGTGAAAGAGATGGAGAGAAACAGGTTTATGTTTAATTGAAAATCTAGGAAGATGCTCTTGGTAGAAAAGAAATGTAGCCAAGAGGAGAATGAATGGGGAATTTATTATCGAGTGAATTTATGGGGTTCCCTATGATAGTCGATAAGAATCTCCTTAATATGTGCCCAATTATCGTTCATAAACATATATATGAATGTCTAATATACTTAAAATTTATATTGATGACTTAGAGAAAGGAAATGAGCTTTTTCTTAATTGCATAAGATCTAAAAGTAATAGTGGGTTCCTTAATTGTATTATTATTTTAGAAAGGGTCTGTGAGATGCCTTCTAAATTGTATCTATGATATTATAGTTTATGAAATAAGAGGAAAAGCACATATTTTGGAGGTTGGGTTTATTCCCCATGAGGGTTCCCAGGATATATGTTGTGTCTACATTTTATGGTTTGCAAATGATGTTGATTAAATGTTATAGATTACTTTCAATGCTATGTATGAATGTTGTATTTGGTTTATCATGAGAAGATGTTTAAATGTTAATTGCTTATGATGAATATGCTATGCAAACATGCAATGTTAATGGAATAATGTTACAAGTAAATGCAATTGTGTTACTTATTACTTTATGGATAAATGAGTTATGAATTAATATTGTTACTCTTATCTCATGATATTGTAATTAGATGATGATACTATTACGGATAATGGGTTGATTAAATATGTATGATGATTAACTCTGATTGGTTTATAAGTAAACTTAACTAATGCCTTAATGAATAAACTAAATGGCAAATTGAATATTCAATTAACTAAAGGTATGGGACTTTATTTAATTGATGAAGGAAACTTACTTATCCATTGAAATATCTTCATCTAATATGTCCTTCACTCGTGATTGACTAGTGAGATATGATTGATTAAAAAAAATATGAATGGTTGAGTAGTGACAATTGGGGTTGTTACAGTTGGTATCAGAGCCTAGGCTAACTAGTGGATTCTTTTAGATCTAGGTTAGCAAAGATATGGGCAAGGAAGAACCATAGGATTGGTTCAAACTATTGATTTCTCACTTGAGCTATGGTGGATTAAAACCATTAATTAACATGTTAATTACTAAAATTTTCTAGGCTAAATGGCTATAAGCATACCTAGAAATTGAACAATGCATGAATTGGTGCAACATTGATATTATCTAGGGAAGATAATATATTTGATAAATCATGGGGAGTAAGTAAATTAACCCCATTTGGAAATATTATTTCCTACTATATGGCAAGAGTATGATTGACATAAGTTGATTGTAATAATGTTTGTTTCAAAGGCATATCATTGTGGAAAATGATATGAGATGAAAATGAGATTTTCAGTCTTAGGAAAGTATGGGATTTCCTTCCTTTGAATGGTGGATGCTTTAGAAAATTACATTATGTGGAATGTATTGTGTCTAGTTGCATTCAGTTGGAAAAATTATTACATACTTGAAAAGGGAAAAAAATGGGATTTTTTTTTTTTTTGGGGGATTTTAGTTTAGAAAAAAAAAAAAGTTTAAATGGTGGAAATTAAAGTCTTTGTGGGTTTGTGTTTTTTTTTGGAATAAAAAAAAAGAAAAAAAAAAATGTTTTCTCTTTTTTGGGAGATTATAGTTGAATAGATCAAGATATAATGGTAGACATTCACAAGTCTATGTGGGTTTGTGTGATAACCCCCTTAGCTTACTATTGTTGATATGGTATAGCTAAGCATTGCAATGATTATTGTTCTATCCTTAAGGAAGAGCAAGCTAATATTCAAGGCATACGCCTAATGTACGGGTTGAAAGAGACCTAACATATGGACTAGTTTAATGTCTGATTTAAACTAGTAGGGAAAAGGGCGTTTCCATTGAAATAGATAGGAGAATTTCCAATTGCAAGGTAAAGAAACCTTACCTACAAATCATTATAGGGGTTGGCCACTCCTATCCACGGGATAAACACTGATCATGTTGGATTCCTGTGAAGTGCAGCCTTGGACTTACTTGGATACTCATCTATAAGAGAACCACATGAAGATACTTTCAATTTACTCATGCATTAGCCACATTGAAAAGAATATTTTCTTTAATTAATTCTTGTTACAATTTGGCCTTTGGCCAAGAAACTGAACATATCAACCATGATTAATTCTAGTGGATTACTATTTTATTTAGCAAAAATTCACCCAGAGATAGCCGCAACCTAAACCTTTACCACGGTTAAAGATATCCACTTGCTTTGTCATAATCTAGTAGTTGCACTTTGCGGTATTTAAGCATAAAAAATTGGTGTGAAGCGATGCATGTGGTATTAATAAAAATTGATGATAAAAGCAAAAAGACAAAACTCTAGCTGAGAATGACTAAATTCAGTTTGGAGTCATTAAAGATCAAGCATAACCTTGAGAGGAAAAATGCTAAGGAAAATCAATGGAAATTATGGATCTAGTTCCTTCATGGAACCAAGGAATGAATTGCTCAAATAGAATTTCATAATAAAGGCTTGCATTTGTGGAATCACGAGAACATGATGTCATGTTTAAACTACCATCGAGAGGATGGGGATAATTAAACATTATGCCTAAACTTTGGTCAGTATGACCTAAGTTGGAATATAACTTAAGTTAGGGTTATATTATTATTATAGCATTGTGGTCAAGAATTTCTAACATTTAGGTGAATGGAAGAAATAGAGGGTGACCACTGAAGACGTCCTTATACTAGGATGGTAATAAGGTAAACCCACAATTTGAAATAGGAGGGTTACTCCTATTCACTGTTTATAGTGAAAGCAACCTTGAAATACACTTGGGTAAACTCTTCCTTAGTTATGAGTGGAAATTCATTTTATAAGATCCTTAATTACTCTTTAAATGATTCTTGATTGTTGAGGCTAAGTTTCGGCTAAAGTTAGAGTTAGCCTAGAACTTGGAACATATCAAGTAAATCCAATTAATTTGGACTTAACACCCAAAAGAATATTTTATATTATTAATTATTGGATTGAAGAGACCAAGTAGTCTCTTGAATACAAA
This sequence comes from Wollemia nobilis, assembly GCA_028583015.1. Taxonomy (NCBI): domain Eukaryota; kingdom Viridiplantae; phylum Streptophyta; class Pinopsida; order Araucariales; family Araucariaceae; genus Wollemia; species Wollemia nobilis. The sequence continues at coordinate 168,927 of JAQPPZ010000054.1, read as the reverse complement.
TGTGGCCATTGGCCAGAGGAAGAATTGAACACCTCAGCTATGGTGAAGGAATGCAAGATGGAGAACCACCATATCTGACTCATGGTCGCCATCCAACTATCATCATCTGAAACATCACCATCACTAACTTCCTCAAGTATCCCGAATCTGCAGAAATGTATACCCCGTATGATTTCCAAGTCTGTTAGTGTGGTATACACTATATAAATATAAGATAATCCCATTGCATGATGCATGTGGTATCAATATCTAATAAGAGTAAAGCGGTATCAGAATGGATACGGATGATAAGTTAAGTTAATCCAGAATGATAAAGGACTAACTGCATATAACTGACTTCACTTTATGCTAAGACATTATTGCATTATTAATAACACGTAAAACTATGAAAAGACATTCTTCGGATAGACACGTGCAATAGTGATCCTTACCATTAAAGGCAATATATAATGATGAGATGTGTGAGGATATTAAAATTATGTACAAAATGACTGGTGGAGTCATCCAAAGGGTAAGAATGAGGTAACTTGTATGAGCCCATACTGATTAAGGCATAGAATAATATCTCAAGCATGGAGACGTTAGTGCCTCAAAAATTGAAAAAGTGCAATAATAATTGACTTAGAGTCGATCAAAAAATGATCTACGAAGGGTGATTGATTGGACAATTGGATCATAACCGGTTTGATGGTCAAATAAAATAACTATTGGGCACTATAAGTTCTAGAACTAGGTCGAGCTTGGATGAACTTTACAACAAAATAAAGAATCAAATTATGAAGATCAACGTGATTATACTCGCGTTTGGACTATTATTACTTATAGCAATCTTGTTCGAAGCAAGTCCCATAGTGAAATTCTTAATTTTGTTATTCTTGATCGTTGATCTACTATTGCACACCCTATAATTAGAGAAAGAAGATGGCCTCAAATAATATTGAAATAATTCATGGGGGTAGGATAGAATAAATAGAGCCATTAAAGGTTATTAGACCTCGTTCTACCTCTAGGCCAATATTTCAAGGAGCAAGGAGTGCATTGGATGCCAGTGACTGGCAATGGTTAGGTGAAATAGGTTTAGCAGGAGTTGCTTATTTAGAGCCAATACATGTGGATAAATGTTATATGACTACCCTAGTTGAAAGGTGGGATCCTAGTAGAGGGACATTCCAGTTACCCACTAGAGAAATGACTATTACGTTAGAAGATGTGTACAGGATATACCAGATATCAATAGAAGGTCACATAGTAACTATTGCTAATGAAGCTGAAATGGGGCATATTTTGAAAAGAGTGTTCAAAGTAGAATGGAGAAGTGTGAACATCGATAAGGATTGTATATCATATGAACTGCATTATGGGAAGGGTAGTTTGACACATAGGTATGTTATAGTAATGGAGCTTTTATTGGGTGTCATTCTACCTGAATCAAGAGGTGCAAAATTTCCTAGAATTTATTGGTAATAGTGCAAGATTTAGTTGAGGATTCAACTGTATATACATGGGAACCAGTATTTTTGGCTCAAACTTACAAAGAGTTGTTTGAATTACGAATATTTATGAAAACCAGATTGAGTTATAGTACTCTACTACAAATCTAGGCATGGGAACACATAGCGGTAGCAAGACCCCAAGGGCTACCTTACAATACACATAAATTTATGAGGCCAGAGATGCCCTATGCATTAATGTAGCAACATGAAAAGCAGTGGTCTAGCCACAGATCACTTAAAGGTAATAGAGAGAGATTCCACTCTATTTGGAATAATATGCACTCTCAAGACGTTATTTGGAGACCTTGGAGAGAGGGCCCAATGTGGGTAGAAGATGGATTACAACTAGCTTGTGTAATATGAGCAAGGTGGTTTATTGGATGTACAAGTATGTAATACGAATATTTTTAGTATATTCAGGTATTGTAGTAGTTCGATATTATGCAATGGATACCGAACTCGTCTAGGGTTTATACTAGGAAGGGACGAATAGTAGTGATACCTTCACAAATGGAACCATTAGCCTTAAAAACTGATGAGGCTATATGGACACTAGAGGAGGATGATGCTAGCACAACCCCTAATTTTTATATTGGGTGGGTTGCATAATGGCAACGCCAAGAGGAATATTCTGTTGAGGAAGAAAATAGTAGAGAAACAACCAAGGCTATTGTGGAAGAGCATTTATATGAAAAAGGAGACAAGGAATAATATCCCCAAGTATATGTATGCCAATGGATTGATACATAAGTAGCACCATCCAAACTATAAGGAGATGAACCTATGAGAAAAGTGCAATACGAAGTGGAAATTCTATAGGAATGAATTTTACTGTTAGAGGCCCAACAATTGAAACTAGTAGACAAATGGGCACAAAAAAGGTTTAAGTTGGAAACTAAGAGAGAAGCTGCCATTTTAGAGGAGAGGCTTCGTATAGAGTTAGCACAAATGCATTACTAGAGAGATACAGCAGTAGCAGCCTTGCAAGCAAAGAATGCGCAGTCACAACAAGAAAGGGATGTTACACATCTGCATTCTTGAATTCTTGTTTTAATGTACTTATAAGCCATGGTTTAATTCTCCTATCTCAATAAACTATGGATGTACAACGTGAACATGGAAGTACAACTCAAGCAACTCGAGCATCAGCCTTTAATAGAACTCGAACCACTTCTCGAGCAATTCCTCCAACAGTTTCCCAAACTAGTAATGTAGGTGTAGCTCAGTATAGTGAAATATTCGAGGGATAACAACCTTGAGATCTGAAGTCACTACTTTGTAGACTATATGGATGTGTAGTATGTATGCCAAGGGATTTGGAAAAATATAATTAGAGAACAATTGGATTACACACTTATATTTTGTGGAAAATGAAATACTTTGTGTTCATGATAGAAATAGAAAATGAATATTGTGTGTTCATAGTGAATGAATTTAATTAGTTTAAAGTTTTTATTGTGAAACTCAGAGTAGCTTATTAATATAACCAATAAATGTATGTGACTTATAGATTTTTGTTTGTTTTTGTAATCATGAAAGTGAACTTATTTAATGAATTTGAAGAATGGATTGGAGTCCATTCTGGAGAAGGTATGGGACTTCTCCATGATTTTATGTTCACTAAGGATGTATACCAGAGGGCATCAAGGATGATGCACTGGTAATGGCAAATAGGTTTGCCATAGTGAATTTTAGGATATATAAGTATCCTAAAGTGAAGATTTATAACATTATATTTTGTCTTTAATGACACCTAATTCTAATGTTATGTCTCAATGAATGATGTATAAATAATATTTATGATGCAATGGTTTATATGCTTTTCTTTTATGATTATGCATAGTCTTTCATTAATATTGAATTATGAAAGAAGTTGATATATAAGCACTGGTGAATGCTTTAATCCATGTTTGATTTGGAGCTCAAACAAAGTTTTTACATTCTGAGTTGTAGCTCGAATGTACATGTGGGTTGTAGCCTGCATATGTTTGGGTTGTTTCCCAAAGGATAATAATTTAATATTTTCCTCTGTGAGAATAATTTGTGATTCTATAACTGCAATATACTATTGTAGTTAGTTATGCATTGAAATATGTTACAATAATATGATTTTTTGATAAAAATTTTAGTTATTGATGGTATTTCAGTACTTATTGTTTATGCAATATAGATGTTTTATTGCTTTGAGGACATGGTATTGCTGAAATTTTGTATTTTGTAGGACCAATTACACTCATGGATGGAAGATGTTGCTTACCATTAGGAACGATATATTGGGAACAAGGCAAATATTGATAATTCTGATCATTTTGTAAATAATTATTACTAGTTATATTTCCTTTATGCATTAACCCAACTAAAAATGGTAAGAAAAATAGAGAACTGTGTTATTCTAATGGGGGTGTATGTCATAGCCTGTTCCTCTTAAACCTTTTCAGAGTATATTAATTGATCAAAGGGATAAATTAATACATATCTAAAGGGTTGTTAACCCTATAGGTTAATAAAAAACTCTAATTAAGGTATTTTGTAGGGTTTTGTAAGAAAGTAATTAGTTTTTATATTCAACTAATCATTTTGGATTAGATTAAAATGTATTTAATTATGAATGCAATTAGGTATCCAATTATGATTGGATCAAATTAGGCACTAGGATTATTTAAATGTTGAATGATTATTTTAATCATCTCATGGCCTAATATATTTAGTGGAAAGAAAATAGATATTCTTCCCTCTATTTTTAAATATGGTCAAGAATGTAGGATGTTGGCCATAAGGGGGACACAAAAACAAGAAGGGGCATGCACCCACCTATCTTGGACTTCTCCAAATTATAAATGAATAAATTGATTTCCAATCACATGGGGAAGGTGGGGGATTAATATAATAACATCTCTTTCACAATATTTTAATAGGCCACTGGTAGTCTCATGAGATGGGGAGTTCTCCTATAAATAGAGAGCCTCTTGGGAAGAGAAGGGGGCTAGGAAGTCTTGAAAACCTAGGGAGTATGCTCTCCACCTTGGTGGATCAGAAACCAAAAGGCTTGAGAGATTACCTAGTTGTAGAAAGAGGTAATCTTGGAAGATTAGAAGGAGCCAACTCTTGAGGAGAAATATGAGGACTCGAGAAACAATGGAAGGAGGCTAAGAAGGATATGGATCAGGTTGGATCCTTATTGCATTTTATTTCAACATTGTTGAACAAGGATATTTTGTAATTGCTATCTTAATTTATTATTAGGTGTTTGCTAATCCTATTAGAATTCTTATGAATGCTTTAAAATTATCTTTTATTTAATCAAAGTTTACCTTTAATTATTCCATGAAGTTTAAGTTGTTATACTTTGAAAAATAATTGAGTAAATACCTTGTTTTTTTTAATGAAGAATAGTTTAAAATTAACCAAATGAAGTTTGGCTAATATACATCCTAGATTATAAAATACCTTGATTAAATACATTGATTTAATCAAGGATCTCCTAGTGTTAACAATTTGAAGCTTGGTTAATATATTCATAAAGAGATTTAAAAAATATTTGGCTATTTGGCCTTAAACATTCTGTTTAATACCTATAAGAGATGCAAGAACTAGTGGAATGATTGAGAACTTGTTCTTGTGTACCTTTGAATCTTCAGAAGAAGACTGGTTGACTATGATATCTTATAAAAGAAAAACAAATAAAAAATTAACCATTATTTATGCCCCCTCTACGGGTTTCAAAACCATGACATTCAAGTCGTAGAGCCTTAGCACTAAGCCATGAACCAACTGCTCTATAGGGCTTGATGGTACTAAGAAGAGGAAATATTCTTATTAACCTTTCTTTGAAGTGCATTAGTCGATGAATTCCTGGAGGATAGGATCCACAATGAATACGATATCCTTTTGGTCGAATTGAAACTCTAGCATGGTTTGATTAATGAAGTATTCATAGTTATAAAACCGGTGTTGTAATTTTTATAGCAAGCTTTTTTTTTAGAAACCCTATTCACTAACCTCTAGTCCAATGGTTATCTCTCAAAATAGGGTAAATAATTGGTGTCATATATCTTGTACTGTGGTAAACTATTTCTTTGAAGAACATGGAAGAGGTTCGTTGTCTTATAAATACTATCTGGTTTATTTGTCATTGCTCAAAACTATGAATGCCCTCAATCCATGTTGCGTTACCCCTACGTCGATTATATCATATCATTAACGTGAATTAATATACATTTATGCCCTTGTGGAGTCGTCGGAGAAGGATAATCATTGGTTTAGTATCATTGTAGTCGATCAACTGCATAAAACGCGTGCTCAATGTTCAGATATGTAGGTAAAAAATGAAAACCCCAAACCCTCACTTCATTGCTCCACAAAAGATAAATCGAATCAAAAAATAGAGACTCCTCTACTAGTTGGTAGTCAAGGATAAGGTTTCAAATAAATCATAGGAGGCTTGGAGAGTTTCCTTAAATCAGATCCGAGCTCTGGAAGTCACCCCTGTGTGGCCTGTACATGTGGCCTGCGTAGGTTGACGACTTTAGAGAAGTCGTATAAGAGATTTATTCCACATGGGACACGCTCAGGTGCAATAGAGGGTTTAAAAGGAGCTTAGCTCCCTTTGTTTATTGACCACAAGGGATGGTCATGTGACCATCCACTCGGTGGTCAACATAGTGCCAGTTTGTGGCATGCATGGCTATTGTTGCCACCCGTCAGATTTGACGCGCTTGATGTTGCCACAGGGCTATGGTTAACCTTGTCTTATTGGTGCCACACTGAGGTGTTTGATTGGTTGTGAAGTTGTTGTAATGAAGTTATCTTTTAATTGTGTGGAAGTTATTTATTCGTGTTTGATTGGTTGTGTAGTTGTTGTAATAAAGTTATCTTTTAATTGTGTGGAAGTTATTTATTCCACATTGCTCTTGTGGGATCAATGGGGCACTTCTTAAATTGGTGCGTTCACTATGAAATTGAGGCTACCACTTGGTGGTCATGGTGGCCACCGAGCGACGGTCACCAAGCAATGGTTGGTGGTGCTTTGACCATGAGGTGGTCAAAATAGCCATGGGCTAGGGCACGATTTATAGGCACCATAAATATGTGGAGTAACCGTTGGTTATTTTGGGTTATTGTGTTTAATTGATATGAAACCGTTGGATCAAGTTATTATATAATGGTTAGATGACCTAACCTTCGAGAAGGTTAAATAGTTAAACCTTTAATTAAAACCACCTTTTAATAGGATGATAAATTTTATATTTGTTTAATATTAATATTTGAAATAGTAATATTAATGGATGTCTGAGTGCTTTGGAGATACAAAGATTATAATGGTTGTGAAAGGAAATTTTATGGATAAAAATCATAAAAATATTGAGTTAAGACCCTTTGAGAATTAGATTTTTAAGGACTAATTGGTGGTAAAACATATGAGATATGATTGGAAGTTATGCATCCAATTTTGATAAGGAAACCCTTATAAATCAATAGAGATTTAATTATAAAGGGAATAAAATTTATTAAAGTCATTTGCTTTATGAATTAAAGCAAAAGACTTTGGTTTATGAATTAAAATAAAATATTTTGAAACCATTTGATGGAAGTACATTCCAATTAGAATGGAAGTTATAGATCCAAATTTGATAAGGAAATTATGTCAAATATTTGGGAAACTTTGTAATAAAATTGTTGATTAGATGTGATGATATTGAAGGTTATTTTGGAATGATGATTGCCATCAAAGGATCAATTTGGTGGTAATTCAAATACTATATGGAGGTAAATTTTGGTAGAAAAATCGATAACATTTCTAGTCCAAATTTGTAATACAAGTATAGCAGATTTGTAGAAAAAATCTATAAAACTTTTACCAATCTCGTGAAAGAGATGGAGAGAAATAGGTTTATGTTTAATTGAAAATCTAGGAAGACACTCTTGGTAGAAAATGAATGTAGCCAAGAGGAGAATGAATGGGGAATTCATTCTCGAGGGAATTTATGGGGTTCCCTCTGATAGTCGATAAGATTTTCCTTAATATGTGTCCAATGATCGTTCATAAACATATATAAGAATGTGTAAGATTCTTAAGTTTTAGATTGATGACTTAGAGAAAGGAAATGGGCTTTTTCTTAATTGCATAAGATCTAAACGTAATAGTGGGTTCCTTAATTGTATTATTATTTTAGAAAGGGTCCGTGGGATGCCTTTAAATTGTATCTATGATATTCTAGTTTATGAAATGAGAGGAGAAACATATTTTGGAGGCTAGGTTTATTCCCCATGAGGGTTCCTAGGATATATGCTATGTCTATATTTTATGGTTTGCAAATGATGTTGACATGAATGTTATAATTTACTTTCAATGCTATGTATGAATGTTATATCTGGTTTATCATGAGAAGATGTTTAAATGTTAATGATGAAATGTGTTATGCAATCATGCAATGTTAATGGAATAATTTTACAAGTAAATGAAATTGTGTTACTTATCACTTTATGGATAAATGAGTTATGAATTAATATTGTTACTCTTATCTCATGATACTGTAACTAGATGATGGTACTATTACGGATAATGGGTTGATTAAACGTATAGGATGATTAACTCTGATTGGTTTATAAGTAAACCTAACTAATGCCCTAATAAATAAATTAAATGGTAAACTGAATATTCAATTAACTAAATGTTTGGGACTTCATTTAATTGATGAAGGAAACTTACTTATCCATTTGAAATATCTTTGTATAATATGTCCTTCACTTGTGATTGACTAGTGAGATATGATTGATTAAAAAAAAAATCTGAATGGTTGAGTAGTGACAACTGGGGTTGTTACACAGGGTCAGGTATATTTTATTGGGGATGCCAGTGTATTGTATTTAATTAAAACAAAATAATGCAACCATTACCTATACTACCAAATCCATGCATGAATTGTTCTACAATTTATTATCAAATAGCAATAGAATTACCTAGTCATCCTCTATACCATGATGCAACTTCATGTAAAGATTAAATTAGCATGTGTACAATTATATCTTCCTTATAAGTGTGTTGAATTGGCTTGAGTGTTGATACCTTAATAAAATGAACCAATGTCATTTTATTACTACTTGTATCAAATGTAGGTAATTATTTCATAGTAGAAATGTGAATAGGGGAATAGACCACTATGTTCAATGATCCTTTATAGTCTGCATCGAGAATTATGATTTACGGTCTTGGTGCAGAAATTGAATTATTTTATAGTGGATGAGGTTGACCATATTGCTATTATGAAGGAGGATAAGGATATACTCCATATCCTTGACATGTATATGGAAGTTAATAAGAGTATCCATATAGAAGATAGTAATGCAAAGGGAAATAAGATTTTGGAATACTAAAAGGAGAGGAAGATATATTTTGATAATCCCATTGTTAATTCATATAGGCTACATGTTTATAATTGGAGGATAGTATAAGCCTTGATTTAGGGTATTTCTTTGGGGAACATATGCCCCCACATGTCCAACTAAAAACTTGTATATTTTGAGCAAGGTATTGTCTTTTATTTAGAAATATTTGACCTAGAGGAAGGTTGGATGTGCTAGATAAACTAGATGTAGGGTGAATTTCCACTGAAGTAGTGCTTGTAGGAGATTTTTTTAGGCATATGCTATTGGAGGTGCATTAGTGATATCAATGTGACAATAACTTTTAAAATATGAATTGTTTGTGGGGTTATTTACATCCAAGGGTATCCTATAGAGAGGGCTTATGTGAATCAGTGTAGTACCAATGTTTGATTAGATAAGGTGGTTGAAAAAATATTTTTTAGCCTAGGAAACCAATTTATTTGGATATGGTATTTTAAATGATACGGTTAGCCATTGGGATTTTTTCTTTTGAGGAAATGAGATTAGGAAATGTAATCTCTTTAGATTTGTTATCTCAATATACTCACATGGTGGTTTATTCCTACCATTATCCTTTAGCATTCCTTTTGTGACACACAACCATATTAGAAGGTTGATGTTATTTTCTTTATATTTGTGCTCTTGAACACATTATTCATAAGATTTTATGTACAAACCTACATAGATGGATTTCTAGGATTAAAATATCTAAAATTATGAATATTTACTTACAAAATGACTTGTATATAGTAATTTTCTTACAAAATGAAGTGATTCACTTCCAAGTTAGGTGATTCATGACTAGGAATTGAACATTAACATTTTTTAAGATCAAGGGATCTAAATAAGTCACTTGGAGCAAATTACCTCAAATCTAGAGCAAATCACTCTCCCAAAAAGGTGTTAGAAAGAATATTGTATTTCTTAGTGAAATTATTTGTAGATACTGAGTCTTTGGGTTTATCTTGATGATAAATATCTATTTTTGGAGTAAATTATTTAATTGGGTGGATCACTTGTTAATTTAATCCTTCAAAAAAATTTCTCAAAATCTAACCTAAACACCTTTTGGTTGTGGTAGATATAAAATTGGGGTTATAACTAAGATCTAACGTAGATTTTATGCTATTTGTGTTGATTACTTTGTAAAAAGTTTTAAATTTTAGAGTTCATGTTAGAGTCATCATCATAAAGCACCTACAAAAATTAGATACAAATAACAAAAGTGATGTAGATTTTGAGGTCAAATTGAGACTAGGCTTGATAAATTATCACTGGCCTTGAAAATTTTATTTGAATATGATATATGTAAATATAAGAAATTTAGATCAAATCACTCATAAAAATAGACTTTGGTGGTCATATTTAGGCAATTAGATAAAAACAAAATAAAATATTCTAAAATCAGAGCAAATCATTACCTGTGAATATACTTGGCAAAAATTCTCTCAATCCCAAGTGAATTTCTTCATTTGTGATGTATGCAAATTTAATGTAATAATTGAGGAATTTTGAGCAAGTTGGAAAAAATAATGGCTAATGAGGGTGAGCCCCATCAAGCATGATCGAAACTATGTTGAACCAAGGAATTGTTAGTACTTCTAATTTATTAATTGAGGTTAGCTCTCCACTAGCCTCATAGTATACTCCTACACTAAGTACATGAAAAATATAAAGTCAAAAATAAACATGCATAAAATTTTAAGGGTGTATAATATTTATATTAAATAAGATATTTAGTTATAACAAAGGATTTTCATAATCGATTGACACATCAGGATTCAAATAACATCAATGTTATCCTATTAGTAAGTATGAAATTGTTAAATGAATGACAATATGGGAAAAATAGAAATGCCTCAATAATTGCACACTTAACAAACCAAGAGGATGGTACCATTGATGGAATGCTTAACCACTTGCCAAGTTTACACCAATCTCATGAGATCAAAGCACAATAAGGGTTTTCTAGATTGTAGGTTTGAATTATCATGGCCAATAAATGAATATAATGGACTTTATAGATCCTATTTATAGTTGGATTTTACCCTTGAGTTATATAGGGTGATGAATAATTACTCATGATAAAATTAAATATTTGAAATATGTCTAATAAAATGATGCATCTCCAAATGTTGCATACCTCTAAATATTCTTGTAGCAATGTTAAAATGATTCTAAAATACATAAGTGTGCCACTACATGCCAACAATATATATCTAAAAATATTTTCCTCAAGATTTGTTCCTTTGTTTTTACCCCTTCATTGGCTAGCAAGTGATTTACTTAACTTTACCAATAAATTTATAGCTAGGCCTGAGTGGTTCATTCCTATGAGCCAATCAAGTCCTTCTGCAAGTGAAATATTCTTTTATCAATCAACACCTAACCTACACTTAGACAAATTTTAAAGGGTTTTGCAATGCATTTGTTACTTCATTTCATTGCTATCTATACCATAAATATTAAAAATTCCAAGTAGCATCAAGGTACTATAGTTTTTTTTTATTTATACATAGGATAATCAGTTACATCCATAGTCTATTTCTACTACCAAGTAGGGTTTAAATATCAGGTATTCCCCCTATAACCCATATTCCACATCGTTGTTGTTTAACCTGATGTGAGGGGGACCACTAGTAACTTGGTATTAATATCACCATCATCAGGCTAGTGTGCACTCAATGAATTCATGTTAGACTACTACCTTTGCAAAAAAGCATGCCCCTAAGATTTGAATCTAGGTCTCTTCTTGGTAAGTTCTAGAACTTACCAATCCACCTAGCATCAAGGCACTATAGTTACACATAGTTAAATAAACCTTTATAATATGAGAAAAGACTCTAATTACGGAGGATATTATTAACAATAAAATTATGTCCAATAGTTTTTCTCTAATAAGATAAAATAGATCAATCTCCATCATAATTTAGAAGACTATAATATGCTCTAATGAGATGTAATCATCTAAGTCTCTTTCATTATATAGAATACAACATTATTTTTTAAATGGGTTGGGATAATATAAATCTCTTGCATCATCTAGAATATTGTTATTTCCCCTTAAAATAGGTTTCATAGGTCCTGAATACTATCATAGAATGATATATCCTTTCCACATGTAGCATGTCCCTGAACATAACACAAAGTTCTTGATAAATCATATGGTTGAAAAAGGGATAAAAATACTTCCATATGCATAACTAATGTCCTCCAAAGGTTTGTACTATTATAATATAACCCTTTAAACCTTAGGAAGTAATCATCAATCTAGAAGATAGCACATGGCACATGCTTATAATAGGGTTTCTACCATTCAATTTTACAATTATACAAGTTTGTTACTTGTATAAATGTAACTTGAAATGGTTTTATTGCATAAATTCCCATATATATATAGTGCATAACTTATGTCCTCCAAATTTTTGTCCTATTATAATATAACCCTTCAAACCTTAGGAATTAATCATCAAACTAGAAGACATCACATGCCACATGATTATAAGAGGGTTTCTACCATGCCATTTTGCAATTACACAAGTTTTTTACTTGTATAAATGTAACTTGGAATGGTTTAATTGGATAAATTCCCATGTATATATATGTATGTATATATATACATATGTATGTATGTATGTGTGTATGTATGTATAGATATGTATATATATACATACATGTATATATATACATACATATATCTATATATCTATATCTATATATATGTGTGTATGTATATATACATACATACATACATACAAGGTTATGCATAAGGGGTCAAAACCAAAATGTACTTGTAAAAAATTGGTGAATCCGTTATGAAACCTTGGCGAATCCTGACCAAATTCATGTAGGAGGACATGGCGAATTACCTTATTTTTTCAAAAAAAATTATAAAATATTGGTGAATTTGAAATTTTTGGCTGGATTGGGTGGAAAACGAGATCCGACCATGGGTCGGTGCAAAAATGGTTTAACCTTGAACCAGGTGTAGAAAAAGGTCCGATCTCAAATCGGGTACAGAACATGGTATTAGTTGTGGAGCCTGATTATCTCTAATTTGGAGGTTTTGTTTTCAGCCGCACTTGGACCCACTCCAAAAAGGGGGGGAGTAGGGGGGCAACCCCCCTCCTACTATGTTTTCGGTGGGTCTAGGGGGGGTAGCGCCCTCGAAGCCAAAAATAGATGTATTTTTCCCTTTGTAAAATAAGGTTTCGATATCGATCGAATGCAAAATAGGGTCTGAATATCAATCAGATGCAAACCAAGATTTGGTAGTCCATCTAAATGCAAAATGGTCCCTAGATATTGACCTTGTGTAGAACAAGTTTCAGTAGCCCGTCTGGATGCAAAAATGGTCTAGATATCGGTACTATGCAGAACATGATCCGGTATTTCATTTGGATGAAAAACAGGGTCTGGATATTGGTCTTGTGTAGGACAAGATCCGATAGTCCATTCAAATGCAAAATAGGATCCAAATATCAACCTTGTGTAGAATAGGATCCAACAGTTTGTCTGGATGCAAAATAGGGTTTGAATATTGGCCTTGTGTAGAATAAGGTCCAGTAGTCCGATCGGATGCAAAATAGAGTCTGAATGTTGGCCTTGTGTAGAACAGGGTTCAGTAGACTAGCCGAATGCAAAACATGGTCTAAATATCGATATTGTGCAGAATAGGGTTTGGTAGTCTATCCGAATGCAACATAGGTTTTGGATATTGACCTTGTGTAGAATAGGGTTCAATAGTCTATTTGGATGCAAAACAGGCTTCAAAGCGAAAAATAAATGTATTTTCCCTTTGTAAAATAGGATACGAATATCGATCGAATGCAAAATATCGTTCGAATATCAACTAGATTTAAAACTAAGTTTGGTAGTATGATCGGATGCAAAATAGGTTTTGAATATCGGTTGGATGCAAAATAGGTTCTAAATATCGATCATATGCAAAATAGGATCTGGTAGTTCATTCATATGCAAAACAGGGTTTGGATATCGATCTTGTGCATAATAGGATCCGATAGTCCGTCTAGATGCAAAACAGGGTCTAAATATTGGTTTTGTGTAGAACAGGGTCTAGTAGTCCATCTGGATGTAAAATAAGGTCCAAATATTGATCTTTTGCATAACAAGATTCGGTAGTCCGTTCAAATGCAAAACATGATCCAGATATCAACCTTGTGTAAAACATGATTTGGTAGTCTATTTGGATGCAAAACAAGGTCTGAATATCGACCTTGTGCAAAACAGAGTTAGGTAGTCTAGTAGGATGCAATATAGGGTCTGAATATCAACCTTGTGAGGAACAGGGTCTGGTAGTCTGGACGGATGCAAAACATGGTCCGAATATCAACCTTGTGCAGAATAGGGTTCGGTAGTCCATTCAGATGCAAAACTAGTTCTAGATATCAGCCTTGTGTAGAACAGGGTCCAGTAGTCTATCCAAATACAAAATAGGGTCTGATCTGGTGTAAAAATGATTTCGATCTTGTTTGGTGCAGAAATGGGTCTAATCTAATTCATAACTAAGTCGGGATATCCGTCTAGTGTAAAATAGGGTCTAGAAATGAAAAATTATTGATGGGGTGTTAGTTATATATAATGGTATACTTGGCTAATTGGGCAAGATAATTTAGAAATTTTAAAATTTTATGGCAAAAATGGTCCTCTATTTAGGTGGGATTGCTGACGAATTTTTAAAAATATTCATGATACTATTATCAACGCACGACGAACCGACACCTAAAATTTTTTTGTCCCAATTTTTTTTGGCTAAATGGCCGAAATGTACGTCCCCAAAATTTGCAAATTTGAATTTTTGAAAATGCCAATTTTCACCCCAATGGCAAAAATTTTCCACTATGCATAACCCTGCATACATACATACATACATACATATATATATATATATATATATATATATATATATATATATATATATATATATATATATATAATATAATATTATCTATACCACTTGTGATAAATGTTAGCTACCATTTGAGTAAGTCTATTATGAAGAACAAGCAACTAATGAGAAGTATGAGCATAAACCCCAAGCCTTTCATGTAGTATATTTCATATGTTAGTAGAGCTATCCAACGAAGAAACATGTCCAATACACACACACACAAATATATAATATAATATTGTTTATGCCACTTGTGATAAATATTAACTACCATTTGAGCAAGTCTATTATCAAGAACACATAATAATTACCATGTCATTATTATTATCAACAAGAACAAGCAAGTAAATAATGAAAAGTATGAGAAAAAACCCCAAGACTTTGATGTAGTATGTTTCATGTGTTAGTAGAGCTATCCAAGGAATAAAAATGTTCAACATTAATGAAAAAAATTATTTCATCAAATGAACAAAGCTAACATCCTATGACAATGGCCTACTTCTTAAAAAATATATACAACAAAGGATGGAAGATTTAAACTCAAGAACTTTCACGGCCTAGAGGACTGTCACACATCATATGACTATTGTATTGAGCCCTAATTATAGATAAATTTATGAGTTCTATATAGCAACTTATTTTTGTATTGATGATGCAATATGGAATTGAAGATGCAAAAATAAAACATAAATACAATATATAGAGAGAGAAACAAGAACACAAGAAAATGACACAAAATTGCACAAAATAGCTATTCTTTTATTAAATGGGGTAG
Organism: Wollemia nobilis; assembly: GCA_028583015.1. NCBI lineage: Eukaryota > Viridiplantae > Streptophyta > Pinopsida > Araucariales > Araucariaceae > Wollemia > Wollemia nobilis. Next base: position 153,362 of record JAQPPZ010000054.1, on the reverse strand, counting down.
ATCTCTTGATTGTACAAATAATGTACCCCAATGTGGGGTCTTTACAACTTTCTTGATATAGTTGTTACAATTATTACAAATCTAGGGTTCTCCAAAACCCTAGGTCAATGAATGGTGGTGTCTTTTGGCTAGTATTTTATCCCAATAGTGGTGAGTGGGATTTGGTATCCTATGGAGGGCCACTCTAGCTTAAACAACTACCAATAAATGTGATTCTCAGACTTGCACACAACCAACAAACAAGGGCTAGTAAAATCTGTGAGGGCTCCACTATGTGAGACCCTTAGAAAATAAAATCAATAAAAACCTAGTTGCATAAATAAACTATAAACAGATATGAGAATATTGAAATACTTGTAATAAAATTTTTACGTTGTCTATATTGACTTGTCATTTCTATCTTCGCTACTGTTGTAGAAGATGATGATGCAAATATGCATTGATGGCACTTAAGGGTCGTAGGGCTACAGATCAAGGATCAAAAGCACTTGCAGGTATTCAGTGATGGCGGGAAGTGCACAAAGGCACTTGGGAAATGTTAGTGGTCACTCATAGAGTGTTGGGAGGAATTTTATGGTGTGACATAGAAGCTGCCAAGAAGATTTGGTTTGTGTGAAGGGGATGAGGACAAATGTAGAGGATGTGATGGGATGATGATGGACATGAATACTGGCAAGGGGGAGCTGAGAACTTAGGTCATGAGGGCTTGTGGAACACAAGGGAGTAGAGAATTCAAAGTCCTAAAGAACTTAAGGATCCAAAAGTGTTAGGGGTTGAGTCATCAGAATGACTCATCTTTATAATATTCCCTAGGTCATGTTAGGGTTTCAATGACACAATTTGTGTGGTTAAGATTAAAACATTACGAAGGGTGGATATTAAATCTAGGTAGGTGCCATCGATTAAGGTAGATGGAGGGCTAAGATTAAAACATGATGGATTGTTGGGATTAATTCATACATGCATACATACATACATGTATATATATATATATTAAATGTATATATAAATTATTATTTAAATTATATTAAATATATATATATATATATATATAATTAATGAAAGTGGTGGGAAGTTATGAATGGATGACAAGTGGCTAGATTTTGGTGTCTACAGGAATTACTCGAGACTCAACCTTACACCCTATCAAAAAATTAACTTCTTAGAAATGCTTGTCTAGTTAGTAGAGCACCTTGTTCCATTGAATTATAGAATGGTACTATTTCTTGAAGTAGGGTGTTGTGCTATATATTCAAAAGAGGAGAAGAATATATCAATAAAATTGTATCCCCAAATATGGTATCATTGTAAAAATTAGAAGTGTGACATTATATAACATATTATCATAACCATTACTAAATACATAAATAAGCATACTACTTAGGTAATATAAAGAGACTTACTACTCCTTGTAAATATGGATGACTTCCATACTAAAATATAACTATATCAACACTTGATCAGTTGAATGAGGTACGAGTAGAATTGAACCTAAAGCCTTTAGCATTGCACCTTATAAATGAATTACCAACTACCATGTCATAGTTCCAATATGATGTCACCCTCATTAATTTATGTACCTTAAACTTAGTGCAAATGTCATGATGATATATTTATAGTCGAAATAAATGGGTAAATTGACTTTAATCAATCCCTCTAAATAATCTCTTGCCCTCACATTGGAAGAAAAAGGGGCTCTCTTTTAATAATGGAAGGAAGAGAATTTTTCAAATTACAATATTTTCCTCTATTTTATTTCTAAACCATAAAATTTCCTTCTTTGTCTCTTATGCTATACACATTTCACAAATATCCAAAATGCATCTTCACATATTTATCAAAATAAAATAAAGGTTTCTAAAATATTTTATTTGTTTTTTTTAGTGATGATTCTCCACAAAATATTTAATCCCATGGCATACTTTATAGTAATTTCCATAAACACGTACAAGTAATATATTAAATAGAATATTATGATAGGGAAAAAAATTAGATGTTTAGTAGAAAGATCAATAGATGAAATAATAGAAATATTTCCTTAGGGATCTACATAAGCGATCACATGGGGCCATATCAATATAATGGATTAGGTGTTTGAGGGATATTTATATCAAATACTCAATAAAAAATAATGTATAAACATCATATAAGGCATAAATATTAATTTCAAGTTATAAAACCCTTTCTTATTACACATTAGACATTAAAGTGTTTTAGTGAAGGGTAACCATAACAATAATTTGACCAGTGCCAATAGGGTTAATCACATCAAAACTTAGTATATTACATTACATAAAAATTTCGTATAGGATTGTAAGTGATTACATAACATAATGCCAATATTTACCAACAAATTTAGTTTGCATATATTACAACAAATTATCATTATGAATATGAATGCTTGCAATTTTACTTTGGTATAGTTGTCAAGAAAATCATATAATTCTTAATTTTTGAAATCTTATGTCTTTGAATTTTTAAGGTAATATACTCATAATTTTATTAGTTATTTTAGACTTGTTAAAATGATTTATGTCTTGAATTATCTTATTTAGATCCAATATATATTGGAAAAAATAATTCATTGTTAAGAATCTAAATGTATTCATAAAAAATCAAAGCTTAGATTCTACCATGAAAGAATTTCCATATACCTTTGGTGTTTGAAACTAATCTCATGAATTAGTTTTTTGGTTGATTATGAATAATTTAAATTTATTTCTAATATATTTAAAAACACGAACATGATGGTCATTTCAAAATGCTTTTACAACATTCATAAGAAGTATATAGTATCTCTAAACTATATATATCGCTAGATAGATATGTATAGAGATAGAAAGAGAAATATCATAATTATATCGTATAGCTAAATGTTGGTTTGTTATCCAAATATATTACAAAAGTGTTATTATAAATTTTTTATTTAAAAATTTCTACATTTTCAATATAGTAGGACTTTCAGCCATTTAGTTATGATATAATATCAATAGTTGTATTGTTAAATTTATTACATATCTATCTTCTTGATCTCTTGTATATTACCCCCTTAGTTGATAAAGGAGAATGCTTCAATTGAATGGTATATAAACTTAAAAAATATGGACATGCCCATCAATTCATACATCTATGTTTCTATCTATGTATATTATAAAACAAGTCATATTTTTTTTTGGTATGTAAAGTTAAATTTATTTACTTACGGGTTGAAGGGACCCGCCCCTATTTACAAGAAGATAATTTACATTTGAAATGTAGGACAAAAGTACCAATTTATAATAGTTCATCTGCATTCGTAATGTAGGGCAAAAACACCAGCACCACAGTCGAAAACCAACAAAAACTAACAACCAAGCTAAACCAAAACAAACTAAACAATGGTGTCAAAGAGACACCTTTTAGGTGGTTAGAACCACCGGTAAAATTTGGCCACTGATGATTGGACTTTGCAAACATTCTAACAATGTTAGAGAAGAGCCACCTTCTTGCTTTGGTAGAGCTAAGTGTTTGACCTTTTGTCATTATCCAGGTTGACTTTATTGATGAATTTCATGGGAAAGTTGTCTTCCCAAATGGTGAGGGAGCTCTCTTTGATTGCTTTGTTTGCCAAGGTGTTGGCCACTTGATTGGCTTCCCTGAACACATGCTTGATCTGGGATTGCTCGTTGTTGCAAAGGCCTAGCTGGCATTCCTGGATAATGTTCTCTATATTTTTTCCACCCTTGCTATTTCTTTGGATGAGTTTGACAATGATCTCTGAGTCCCATTCGTAGATGACAGGGACTACCAGGTTTTTGGAAATGTTAATACATATCTAGAGGGCCCTGTCTTCCATGAAGTTGTTGGTCTGGATCCCCATATTTTCAACAAAGGCCTTAATGATTTTTCCACTATGATCTCTGAAGACCCATCCTACTCTCGCTTTTCTTGGGTTCCCTTAAGAGGCACCATCGAAGTTAGCCTTGAGAAAAACTTGTGGGGAGGGACCCAAGTGACCTGAGATCTGTCTTTTCTAGGTTTTTGAGACTTACTGCCATCCTGGAGAATATTAAGGGTGGAACAGAGCAATTATTCAATCCCTAGAGCAGGGCTGGACTGAGAAGGGATGAGTCTAGAATTTTTGGTGGCATAAGCAAGGGCTCTAGCAACTGCGGCTTTGCGGGTTCTGGGGCCTTTATTGAAAACTCACCTATTGTGCTCCAACCAGAGCCACTAGAAGATGTTATGGATGAGGACTTCCCACAAAAATCTTAGCCTAGGATGCTTTAAGGGCATAGGCCATTGGCAAATGAATTCTTTGACAGAGTTTTGCCAAGTCCAACTAACCTAAAAGCTTTGGGTGGCTAGGGATAAAACACTTATGGAGTAGGGGTAATCCATCAAGATGTGGTGAACAGATTCCCAGGCCTGGAGTCTTAGGAAACATCTATTCGGCACCATGATACCTCACTGCATGAGATTATCCCTAACAAGGATTTTGTTATGGATGGCGTCCAATAGAAGTGCATGATTTTGGGAATGAGGGATTTGATCCACACCTTGTTAGCGACCACCTTCTCGCATTTAGAGGTGCTCTAGGAACCCATATTCTCAATAATCTGGGTCACGGTCTTGATAGAGAAATTATTGTCATTGGTGCCTTTCCAACATCGCTCATCTCTCCTGTTGACACGGGGGAGGAAATTTGATCATTGGATCTCCTCAATCCCTTTCATGGCTTCCCTGATGGGTTCATTTCTTATTCTAAAATTGATCTTCTTCCACTCCTAGGCTTCTGGGCTAGAGGAAATGAAGTTTACAACCCTAAGTCCAAATCTACTATCAGTCAAATGCCTGACAGGGATCAAAACCAAATTATTGATGAGGGAGGAATTCCTGACCCTAGTATATTCCCAGAAGTTGATGTTGGCCTCATTTCCCAGCTTCCAAGAAGACCCTTCGAGGATGATGTTCTGGGTATGAGTGATGGATTTCCAGAAATTGGAACCATTATGTAGGAGAGGCACTTGGAGGAAGGTCTGGTGCTGAAGGTACTCTCTTTTCACGATGTTTACCCATTCGATATTGGCCTTAGTCACTACTCTCTAAGCCTGCTTGGCTAGGAGAGCTAGGTTGGCAACTGAGATTAAGCACAGACCAAGACCTCCCTAATATTTAGGGGAGCAAAATTTATCCCAAGCTACTAGGTGGAGCTTTCTTGAGGCCTCCGATCTAGACCAAAGGAACTGCTTTTGAATTTTTCAATGGCTTCTCCCACCGAGGTCGGGATTTTGAACACAAACATGAAATATTTGGGGATGCTCTACAAGATGGATTTGACCAAAGTTGCCTTCCCTACACTGGTGAGCAAAACCCATTTCCACCCAGCTAACTTTTTAGGGATCTTGTTCACCATATTTGCCCACATAGTTGGCTGAACCCTACCATGGAAAATGAGGAGTCTGAGGTAAGTGGTCAAGAACTCAAAAATGGAACATCCTAGGATTTTAGCAATCTTGCACTATATTTTGGCTGGGGTATGGATGAAGAACAACTTGCTTTTAGTGTAATTTATTTTTTGGCCAGCAACTTCCTCGAAACGATTAAGAATATCCTTGATCACCTTGGCATCTGCTATCGAAGCCTTAGTAGCCATCAACGTGTCATATACAAACTACTGGTGAGTGGTGGGGGGAAGCCTGGACGCTGCCTTGATCCTAGAAAGTTGACTACAAGAGTAGGCCTCCTTGATAGTTCTCCCTAAAATCTCTACTAGGATGATGAACATAATGGGGGACAGAGTGTCACCCTGCCTCAGGCCTCGAGAACTCAGGAAGTAACCTGCAACAAACTATTTACCATGATAGAGAACTAAGAAGAGGAAATACGGTTGTAGATCAGGTTTACCCAGGACTCATATAACCTAAACTTGAGAAGGATTTGGATGAGGAATTCCCTATTGACTCTATCAAAGGTGTTGTTCATGTCTAGCTTAGGAAGAAAGTAGCCTTGTATAAAACTTGGGCTTAATGGATCAATTCATGGATGGTGTTGACCCCATCGAGAATATTGCATCCTTTGACTGTGCTCCCCTGACATGGGTTAATTATGGACAAAATAATGTTGGATAGCCTGGACGCTAGGGCTTTGGTGAGGATTTTGTAAATGACATTGCATAGGTTGATGGACCGGTAATCAGAGAGGGATTAGGAATTGGCCCCTTTGGGGATGAGAGCCAAGAAGGTGGAATTCACATCTCTAGGAATGGACCTAGAGATTTGCATTTCCCTAATGGAATTAGAAATATCCTGCCCCATGATGTCCCAGAAGGTCTAGAAAAACCTAGGTGAGAACCTGTCCGACCCAAGGGCTTTGTCAAGATTCATGGAAAATAGTGCCTGGTGAACTTCATCCTAGGAGATGGGACTAAGGAGAAAATAATTTGATTCCTAGGAGATGATGGTGGGGATGATGTCTAGGAGGGATTCCATGGCCTCGGGAGATTGGAGTGGGCTGGAACCTAGGAGGGTTCTGAAATTATTGATGGCTTCTTCTCTGATTGTATGGATATCCAAAATGGCTGCCCCATCCTGCAAGACAAGGCTTTTGATCTTATTGACACTCCTATGCCTCAAGTTTGAGATGTGGAATAACTTGGTATTGGCATCACCTTCCTTGAGACAAAGTTGTCTTGACTTCTGGCGCTAGAGGGTTTTCTTAGAAGATGTTCTTGAAGGTTTCCTTATTCTACTTTTTCAAGTTATCTTTGATGAAACCAAGTTTCTGGGTTACCTGGTTAATAGCAAAACCTAGGAATTTTTGACTCCACCATGACTGTATCAAGTCCTTGAGATCCTTGTGGTGAATCCACATTGCTTCAAACCTAAAATGGGTCTTGAACTGCGGTCTAGAATATGATTCCAAGATGAGGGTACTATGATTAGAGCCTATCTTTGGTAGGGCTCACAAACTGGCATCCCCAAAGCATGGGGGGGCTTATTGGGAAAGCATAAATCTATCTAGGTGCTCTTATATTAGATTGGTGCCCTTCCTTTTGTTGCTCCAAGTGAAGAGGGACCCCTGAAGTTGGACATCCATGAGAGCATTGGAATTAATGAAGTTTCTTAGGTCTGCAGTATCTCTTTGAGTGATGTTGTTCCCTAATTTTTTTTCCTTGAGGTGCAAAGGAGAATTGAAGTCCCCTACTAGGATCCAAGGAGTTCCTTCGAAGACCTGCCTCATTGAAGTGAGCATTTTCCATAGCTTCTCTACCCACAGAGGTTTTCGAGGCATAGAAATTTGACATCACCCAAGAATTTTGGGATTCAATATCCTGGAATAGGATGTTGCTTACCCTATCGTGGCTCGAAATAAGGTTTCCCTAGAGCTTGGAAGGATTCCAGAGACATAGGAGCCCTCCCGACATCCCAGAAGTCAGGGAGTGAATGAAATCGTAGTTTCGCCAAATCTTTCTAGCAATGTTAGGGGACCATTGATCACCCAATTTTGTTTCATGAATGAGAAAAATCATTGGATTATGTTCTCTCCTCATGGTTGTAGCTAGTCTCTGTTTGGCTACCCTATTTAGGCCTCTCGCATTCTATTAGAGGACTTTCATTTCAAACTCTTGGAAATTATCTTTCCCCATTTTCCTTGTTGAGCAGGGGGTTTCGATCTTCGACTTTCATCTTTGGAATTGTTTGTTGTTTCTTGAAATAGTCTTCTATGGGTTCCATTGGCTATATATTCAGCCACATTTTTTTTCCTTATGTCCGAATCAGAGGGTCTTCCTCTTTTTTTCCCCTCCTACATCCATCATGGATTTTTGAGCGCTCCAAGTTATCCTGGGACTACTTTGCTCAAGGGATGACTGGTCATCGACTTCTTCATCAACAAAGATAGAGTCTGAGTACACAAGAGATGCTGGGTCTTCATGAATCAAGTAAGGGGACAAAGGAGGAGAGAGGGGAGGCACACCTTGAGGGATTCTCGAGGAAGTGGGGGCACCAAGGATGGGGGGAGGATTATGGATGGGGTTGGTAGGGGGTAGACCAGGGGATGTTGATGGAGAGAGAGGATGGTCATTGTTTTAGATGTGATTGGGATCTCACCTTCATCACAATCCTAACTGATAACAGAACTACACAAAGGATTAAATTTATTGATTAGAGGAACACAGGTACTTGCCTTATGATTGAGCAGGCACAGAGGGGGTCTAGAAATAGTTTTACTGGCCTCTAAAAAGATAGGCAGGGTTTGATGGTGCATCTTATTTGACTGGTCCCTAGCAGGTTTTGACTATGACGAGATTCGTAGTTTGGGGAACTACGACTAAATATGGCCTTGGGATTGGCACTCAGGGAAAAAAGATAGCTTGTTTTCATAGAAGAGTGGTTGCTTCCAGTTGAATTCACCATAGATGAGGTTTAGGTGGTCTAGAAGTTGACTTTCTAGGTTCGCATTCATGAAAATGCAGTCCTATGTTAGTCAGGTTCTTGCCTGGGTGGTTGGGTCGATAGCCACGAGCTCATCGATCGCATTAGAAAGACCAAGCAAGGCATCTTCATAGAAGAAGTGGGCTGGGATATCTGTAATTCTAACCTAGATGGGGATGAAATTGATGTTCTGGTAGCTGGTGTTGAAGTCTAGTTGCCATTTTTTGAGGAACAAACTTCACCTTCCATAGAACCAAGGTCCTCCGAATAAGATGCGCTCTACGTCTTCAAGGGAATTGAGTTGAATCATGAAAAAAAATCTTGTCATTGCTGAGATCTCCAAGTTGCCTAGGGTTTTCCATTTTGAAGCTGCCCATCTGTGAATAGCATCTAAGTCAGGTCACCCATCGATGAATTTTCCTACCAAGGAGTTGGTATCCCGGGATTCATAGTTTTCCATGAGGGATTTAGGGCATAGAACATTATTCCCTTGCATGATGAATTCATTGGCTATAGATGACATAGGAATTCATTTTTTTGGAGCAAGTAATCAAATGATGGCTTGTCACCTATTGTTGGAACCTCGCCTAAGATATGGGGCCCTTGCTTGGCCATGGTGCCAGGCCTGACGGAGCCCTTGACATCTCTGCTACAATGATCGGGATCTAAGTACGTCACCATGGGGGGTGCCTGCAAGAATTATTTTGCTGGTGCAACCTAGTTTTGGGAGTTGGGGAAGGTTCCCAACTAGCCCTAGGAAGCGACGGGAGGATGGGCTAAGGGCAGGAAATAATCCACCAAGGAAAAATGCGGAATCAAAAATTAGAAAATGAGAGAAATGGATGGTCGAACATCAAACCCCTGTAGAAAAGGCCGAAAGCTGCCAGGAGGTAGACTTTGCTTGTTGCTATGCGGACCTTTGATCACTGTCACCATGGCATCCGCTTAATTTCCAAAATTGAAGAAGAAATTTGAGTGAGCAAACAAATTACCATAGAAAACTAAATGTCAAAAACAAGTCATATTTAGTTCATATATCAACTTTGACATTATGCATATTTTCCTACATTCAAATATATTATTGTACTACATTAATGGGTTATGCTTACTAGAGAAAATTGGTTATGGAGAATTATATTTTATCCATGCTTTAAGTCATAACATATTTTATTTTTGCATGAGACCATTTAGTTATTGACCTTCACTGTGGGCATACACCCAAGACGTTCCAAACATGACAATGAATCATAAGAAACGAATGATAATTTATAAAAGTGATAATATGAGTTTTGTTATCCCACTATTTTATTTTCTAAGTATCACTTACTTAAATAAATTATAATATATTATAACCACAAAATAATCACTTGGTAGAATATGAAAATAGATGTGTTGTTATGGCTTTAGCTTTTACCTCTTACTTTTCAAATGTACAACCACTTCCTCTCCATTTTAGCAACCTATTTAATGATATTATTCTTATTTTACTGAATTATCTAAAAATTACATATAATGAATACTCCATATATGTTCTTAATGGTATTTGTTGTTTCTAATAAATTATTTCCTTTCGACAAAAATAACCTTTGCTAGATGTACATTTCCATCAAAAAATAAATAAATAAAATGTATATTTATTGTACTAAAGCGATAAATTTTGAAATTAATAATGGAGATTTGTTTTTAGATATTTATTTAATGTCCTAGAATCTTATTTAATACAACATGAGTTTGCTTGTTTCCCTGATATCTCTGTAGATACCATTTATTTATCATTTTTAATGTTGTGTCCAACAATTTTCACCTATGTTTTAATACTCAATTAGCTACTTAGAGTTAAGTTAATTTTGACCTCTTATGGTATTATTATAGTATGCAAGAGTACAACAAGGATAAATTTCACTCTTTATGTTGTTTTTTATATAGTATCATATACAATATCATTATATCACCAGCCACACGCATCTTATTCCACTTCCCAAAGACTACTTGAGTTCGAGGGGCTTGCTTAGTACTAGAGGGTTTTCTTGCATGCCTTCAAGAGTCACATACAAAACTAAATTTTTTGAGGATGTCCTGATTACTAGGAGCCTCAGGAACTCCTTCAATCACCTTCTTCCTCTGGAGGAGGGATTTTCAAATCTCTGCCCTAATTCCCAAAACATCTATGTCCCATTGCATACGAACCTTCTTCCCATAAGGGCTCTACCTTACACACCCAATTCTAAATCCCCATTCCAGTTAATACATCCCTTTTCTTACTGGATTTGGCTATGGTGTAATATCTACTTATTTATGTACTACGTTGATCCAGATACTTTAGAGTTGGATGCACTCATCGAGTTCATCCTTTATGAAAGGGGCTATATTCCTTTACTAAGGAATTTTTTTATCTAATGAATATGATACTACCATTGCATTTATGTGTAGTTAGAATGATGGTAAGATCATGATCCTATGCAAGGATTACATTGTTGACACTTAGCTGCTAGTGGAGATTATTGGTCTTCCTCTGATCGAAATATCTATGATGAGGGAGAAGCATAACTAGGAGGTGGAGCTTAAGGATTTCCATAATAAATTAAAAATGCTCAATCTAGCTAAAATAGGCATGTATATGTTTTACTTATCATATCCTTGAAATAAAATCATGAAGCCCATTATGTAATTCATAATAGTAGATGATCCTGAAAATACCCTATGTAGCTTCGATCTAACCTTTGTTAATAACTTTAGGGACATTAATTTCATCAATACCCCTAAGTTCCTATTACACTCAATGAATTACTCCATATAAAACTATAGGAAAAAAATAATGTAACATTTCCATTACACCAAGGTCTATTAGAGATCATATATAGTCACCTCTTGATTCATAGCCCTAAAACTCCCTTGGCAGATCATGTCCCCTTGAGGAACCTCCTTAGGGTAATTCCATTCCTCCCAAGGTCATCCCTAAGGATGATGTATCCATGAACCCTATGTTGATACCTCTGTCTAGGAAGTTAGTGGGACCTGACAGGTATGTTGAGGCTTCAAAGTGAAAAAATATCAATGTTTAAGAACATGCAAGTGTGACCGGATCTTCCATTCACCCAAGAAAGAAGATGTGCCAGAGCTAAAATTTATTTTAGGAAGTGGTTTCAGATGATTTTTATGACGACCACATGACTGCGGTGCTTCAGAAGATGGTAATCAACACAATTTCCACAACAATTTCCCAGTTTGAGGATTTTTTTTCCACCTTGAAGGAGATGTGAAATACCATGAACATGGTCTTTTTTTGAGAAGTGTTCCCTGTCATAATCATGAAAGACTCTAATATTTATGATAAAATTAATGTGGCTAGGGAAGTGGTGAAGGATGCCTTGAAGGAAGCGATGGAGGATGAAAATTAAGTATGTTGTGTAGTTGTTGTTCATGAGGATGTTGTTGAGGATGCTATTGGGAATGGTGCCTAGGATCTAGTTTTTGTGGGTTTGTTGGGCTATGAGTGAATGACTAACCCTTTTTATGGTTTTTGTATTGTAGGTAGCATGCCTCTTTGTTTTACATTTTCCTCTTCATAGCATTCCATAATGCTGATTTTGTAACAAGGTTTTGGGATTCCTTTCAAAACTCGCATTAATAAAATTTTTACTTATAAAAAAATATATACAATATCATTATTATTATTTTACATTTTTCAAGGATAATTAAATAAAATTTACTTGCATCATCAATTATTACAATTTAAAGATAATTTTTTTTATTCAAATAGGGCATACTTAGTATTTTAATGTTAATGTTTTTTTATCTAAAATTTCCAGTGGACCCATAATTTTCAATATATCAATTCAAGAACAACTTTTTTTATAAACTTTGAGCTATAGTAACTTTGTGCATTAAAAAAATTATTAATCTCTAAAATATTTAATTAAAAGTAATTAAAATTGTATAAAAGTAATTATACGTTTTACATTAAAATTGTATTAAAACAATAAAATATTAAAGTTATACATATTTTTTAATTTTATATTATAGTTATCACTAGAATATTTTATTAGTATGTTAAATAATTAATAATAATATTAATTTCAAAAATAATAATAACATTAATATTATAGATTATATTTATAATATTAATCGCTTTAAAAATGTGAAGTCCCAACAAAGTGAAGAATGGAGGCAATCACTTTGATGACATCTATTTTTTTTGTTCCTTTTGGTTACCAAAATCCAAACCCATGTTTAACATTAAAACATATATGTAGCAACCATTGAAGAGGGCATTTCTAGTATAAACTATAGAAGAACGGTTTGTGCTAGAAAAGGATCTTCAACAATTTGCAAGAAATACAAATATATTACATAAGTGTTATTATAAAATTTTCTACATTTTCTATATAGTAGGGCTTTAAACCATTTAGTTATGATATAATATCAATAGTTGCATTGTTAAATCTCTTACATATCTATTTTTTTGATCTCTTGTATATTACGTCGTTAGTCGATAAAGGAGAATGCTTCAATTAAATGGTATATAACCTTAAAAATATGGACATGTGCATCAATTCATACATCTATGTTTCTATCTATGTATATTATAAAACAAGTCATATTTAGTTGATGTATCAACTTTGATACTATACATCTTTTCCTACATTAAAATATATTATTGTACTACATTAATGGATTATGCTTACTAGAGGAAATTGGTCATGGAGAATGATCTTTTCTCCATGCTTTAAGTCATAACATATTTTATTTTTGCATGATATCATTTACATTTTGACCTTGATATATCTATATAGCTAGATAGATATGTATAGAGACAGAGAGAGAAATATCATAATTATAGCATATAGCTAATTTTGGTTTGTTATTCAAATATATTACAAAAGTGTTATTATAATTTTTTTTGTCTTGATAAAAAAGGGTTGTACTCGGGTCCCCCACCCTTAAAAAATTATCTCTCTTATTTGCAACTTGAGATTTTATAAATATATACACTTCTCATATCAATTGAGATGCTATAGTTAGAAACCTACATCATTTTACATAAAATGTTTGAATTCTTGATTTTCATTTTTTTGATCTTTTCAAATCTCTGTATGAATACAATTACTCTAGAATTTAGCATCTTTCTTGAAATTTTCCTATAGCAGCCTTCACAATGTCAAAATTTTACATCTACTAACATAGTAGAGTAATATTTCCAAAACATCGCACTAACATAGTTCGCTTTACCAAATCTAGATTACTAGTTTCTTTCTGAAACACAAGTGCAACCACAAAAATTATAATAAATAGTCTAAATTAAAACACATTAGTGTTACAAAATAAAACAAATATTACCAATGGAAAATATTAAAGTAAATCTTAATCAATAATTTATTTAGGCAATCAACAATTTTTGTTAGCTTCAACTAAGCTTTCTACTTCCTCTAACCATGGAAAGGAGGTGTTAACTTCATGATCCTCAATTAAAACCCCTATATTGGCTAGCTTATCTACACATTTATTTTCTTCCTTTAATATATGTGTAAACCTGATTTCTTCAAACTCTTTAGCAAGATCTTGAATTTCCACAATTATCTCTTGTATATTCCATGGAGCCTTTGCTTTCTTCAAAATTGTATTTATTACTATAAGAGAATCACCTTCCATCCAAACTCTATTCCATTTTATTTTTTTACATATTTTTAAGCCTTCTAAATCATCCCAAGATTCAGCTTCATTATTTGGCTTAAATCCACAATTGAAAGCATAATGAGGTAAAATATCTCCTCTATTATTTCTAATTATTCCTCCTCCCGCTGCTGGTCTTGGGTTTCTTTTAGATGCTCCATAAAAATTCAATTTAACCCACTCCACATATGGTGGTTTCCACTTTATATTATTTACCTTATTTTTCCATCTTTTGTACCCACATCATAATTCCATTTAATGAATTGAATCCATCTATAAAGACTCTCTGCTTCCAAATTAGGGATTGGTTGAGTTGATAGGGTTGGTTTAGACTCCTCTATGGCTAAACACATATTCTTTTTATTACCTCTAAATTTATTTTCTTTCCTTTAAATATTCTTCTATTCCTTTCTAGCCATATAGTCCAAAGTATTGTATATTTTGATATATCTCATATTGTTTGAAAAGCCTCACTTTTATAAGTGCTTCGCTATTGCTTTAATAAATATTCTATTATGCTATTCATCACCATGTATTTACCAAATATATTAATAATCTATTGCCATATATTCCATACTATTGAGCAATGTCCAAAGAGATGGTCAATACTTTCCTCCTCCTTATTATAGAAAACATAATTAGAGGGACCATGAAAACCCCTTTTCATAATGTTATCCCAAGATAAAATTCTTCTATGACCTACTAGCCAAACAAACATTTTAACTTCAGGAATGCTTGGACTATTGCAAATATCTCTCCAAATTCTAGTGATATTATTATTATATTGGTGTTGAACATTATATCCCTTTCTAGGTGTGTATTCTCCTGAGCTATTAGACTCCCAAATCAATTTATCCTTGGCACCTCTCGAAATTATTATAATTTTTATATTTCTAGTCAATTGCCTCCTAGCACCAATGTCTTGTATACTTGTAAAAAAAAAATCTTTCAATTTGTATCTTCCTTCTTGATTCTTGTACAAAATGTTTGAAACCCTATCGTCATATTTATCTTGAAGTAATATCATCCAAGGTTTCAAAACTAGATCTAAATTGAGTGGTTTTTTATCACACCAAGTATCCATCCAAATAGATTTTTTTTCTCCAGTTCCCACCACCCATATTAAACCTTTAATCATAAGATCAATAGATTTTTTTAAACCATTCCAAATAGCAAAACAATTTGGAAGAGAGAATATAATAAATATTAAACTTGTGTCACTAGGATCAACATACTTAGAAGAATTATTTCCCATTGTATTTGAATCTCTTGTACAATATCCAGATAAATTTTCCCCTAAGAGCTAAGTTTGCATCTGTAAGAGCTCTTAAACCAAGACCTCCCCTAGTTTTATCATCACACAACTTGCTCCATTTCATCAAAGGAAAATTGCTTTTATAATGTAAACATGACCATAAAAAGGATCGCATAATAAATATTAAACTTTTTCAACTGATTTTGGCATAGAATACAAAGACATATAATATGTTCGAATGGATTGTAATATTGACTTAATTAGCTGCACTCTTCATGCTAATGATAACCATCTACCTTTCCAAGCTAGAAGCATTTTTTTAATTTTACTAATAACTATATTTCATAAATCTATCTTCATTCTTCCCTAAAATAAAGGTATACCTAGATAAATTTTTGGTAAATTTGCCTCCTCCATTTGAAGAAATCTATAAATTCTTACTTTGATATTAGCATGAGTGTTAAGAAAGTAAATTTTGGATTTAATATTATTAATTTTTTCCCTGAAGCTCTTTCATACTCTTTTAAAAAGTTATTCAAATCTTTGGCCTCATTTATCCTTATCCTTCCAAAAATGGTTGTATTATCTACAAACTATTGATGGGTGATGTTATTGATGTTATTACTAACCTTAAATTCACTTATAATCCCATTTTTAAGCCTTCTTTAAGTTCCTACTCAAAACTTCTGCCATAATAATGAAAAATAAGGAAATATAGGATCTCCTTGTCTAAGGCCTCTCTTGGCTTTAAAATATTCTATCACTAACCCATTGACCAACACTGAATAAGAAATTTTAGAGACACAAGATTTAATCCATCTAATCTATTTCTTTCTAAAACTAAACTTATCTAAAACTACAAAAAGAAATTTTCATTTAACCCTATCATAGGCTTTACTCATATCAAGTTTTAATATCATAACTTTCTGAAGCTATTGAATGTATAACTTCATGAGCTACTATGATCCCATCCAAAATTTGTCTCCCTTTCAAAAAACCTCCTTCCTTTTTTGAAATGATTTTTTCTAAAAATGGCCTTAATCTATTCACCATCACTTTGGAGATAATATTATAAGCCATATTACATAGGCTTCTGGGTCTAAAAGAATCGAACAATTTAGCATCCTTATTTTTTGGAATTAGGGTAAGATCAGTTGCATTTATTTTGTAAGGAATATATTGATTTAACCTAGAATGTTCCACTACCACCAAGAAAGAATCCTTCACTATATTATAATTATATTGGTAAAAAGCTATAGAGAGCCCATTTGGACTAGGGGATTTATCCTAATTAAAAGAGAAAATATCTAAATGAACTTCTTCTAGAGTAATAGAATCCATCAGTTTCCTATTGTCTTCATTTGTTATAAATGAAGGAACATGTTGAAGAAGTTTCTCATTAAGAACTTCAATCTCCTCTAATCCCAAAATATTTTGATAAAACTACTTAGCCTCTTATCTAATTTCACTCCGATTTTCAATCCAAATCCCTTCTATTGATTTAATTCTACCAATTTTAGAAGTTCTTTGTACTATAGCCATCCTATGAAAAAACTTTGTATTTTTATCTCCTTTTTTTAACCAAGTATGTCTTTATTTTAATCTCTAAAATTTATCTTCCTTACTCAAAATATTATGATATTCACTAAGCAACTCCCTTTCCTATGAGCTTGTATTATTTTCATCACCTTTTTGGAATTT
Source organism: Wollemia nobilis (assembly GCA_028583015.1). Classification (NCBI taxonomy): domain Eukaryota; kingdom Viridiplantae; phylum Streptophyta; class Pinopsida; order Araucariales; family Araucariaceae; genus Wollemia; species Wollemia nobilis. The sequence goes on along the minus strand of JAQPPZ010000054.1, from coordinate 136,322 downwards.
TAAAATTTTATCTTTTAGTTATTCTTTCATTTCAAAAATATTTCCAAAGGTGATCTTTTTCCATTATTTTAATCTATATGTCATAGCTTTAATTTGGTTAGGAAGAGCATACAACCCAGTATTACCTAAAGAATTCCAATTTTGAGCTATCATAACAACAAATTGAGGATGGTCTTCCCACATCTACTCATATTTAAAATATGAACTTTTTAAAAATTCACTAACCACCATTTTAACTCTTATTGACCAGTGATCTAAACCAATCCTTGTTAAGGTATTAATTTAGCACAAGTTCCTTCATCTAGCCAATTATATGAGAGAATTCATCTATCTAAATTTTTTGCAATTAGGTTTTGACCTATCCTGTTGTTGGTCCAAGTATAGTTGTCTTCTTCAAACTCAATATCCCATAGATTGTTTTTTTGAATAAAATTTGAGAAATATCTCATAATTTGGGTCAATTTCCTAATTCCCCAAAAAATTTCATTCAACTTGGTAATGGCATTAAAATCTCCAATGATTATGAAACGGGTTTCTTGGTATTTACTTCTCATAAAGGCCTCAATGCTACTCCAAAATTCTAATCTACCTGACTAAGTTGTAGGACCATACACATTGATAAGGATGAAGTGAATATCAGTAAAGTAGCAAGTGATTAAAGATGTTATCCAATGCCTATTTTTATGAATGGTTAAACAAGATATTCTAGAAGTATTCCAACAAGTTAGAATTTCTACTGCTACTCCTTCATAATCTGTAGCATCCCATTCACATCTTACCCAAACTGCTTTCATTAATTTTGAAACTTTTTCTTTTGTCATTTTAGTTTCCTGGATATAGGGAATATTAGATTTATTACTTATACATAGGTACCTAATCCACCTATGCTTTGAGGGGGCATTAGCACCCCTTATATTCCATGAGATGATAATCATGTCTCATTAGGGGCTTTTGGCCACTCTTGCGTATTACCAATATCATTTTTTTTGGTAAAGAGAAGTTCAACCAACTTGGTTTGTGTTCCTTTCTCTATGTGAGCTCTTGCTTCCCTGGATTTTGCTTGAAAATTTGAAGGTTTTCCTATTTTTGCCTTGCTTATATCAGGAGTAGGTCTTATTATTCTATTCCTCAATATTATTTTACAATTTTATTTTTCAACATATTTATCCTCTCTTGGCTCTATTATAGAAGCTTTTGACTTATCCTACTCATTTTCTGGTATTTCCTTTTTAATGGCAGAGGTATTAACTTCTAAATCTACATTTTATTTACCAATTATTTTTTTCTAAATGGTGCATGGCACTTCAAGAGAGTATTCAAAATTTGATGAAACACATTCCTTGGGTTCATCGAGAATGTTCTTCCTTAAATTAGGATCATATTGAATAGATAGTTCCTTGCTAATATGTTGAAATTGTTGTCCTGTGATTTCTATGTTTTGATCTACTTTTTCTTCATGGGATAAAGCCTCAAAAGAATTGAAATTACTTCCAGTATCCTTTCTTATTATTCTCCACTATTCATTTTCTTTTATTTTTCTAGATCTATTTTTTGGAAGTTGAAAACCATATTTATCCATAGCCATTTGAAAATTTCGCTTAGGATTTTCTACAAATGATTCTTTTGGGCTCTTTGTAGGGCATGATATCTCAATATGATCCACCTCATGACATATTCTACATATAAAATATATGTTTTCATAATATATAGTTTGGGTCCACATCTTATACCCATACTTAAGAATGATTGATTCTAGTAAATCTTTCATTATATCAATCATGACCAATATTCGAGCATAAATAGCCACAAATCCATATTTTATTGTATCTAAAATCTCAAGGAATTCTCCTAGAGTGTTTCCTATTGCATTTAAGGTACTTATTTCCTAAAATTCAATGGGAAACCCAAACATCCTAACCCAGACTGGTACTAGTTATAGACTTACATTTTCAAGTGAAAAGCCTTCATACTAGCGAGTAAGGAAGAGCCCTGCTCTTCCCATAAACCAAGGACTCCCTTTTAGGATTCTTTATCTTTCTTCCATAGAACAAAAAATGGCTAGGAAGAAACCTTTGGAAAGAACTAACAAAATCACTCCTGGATACTTCTAAATTCTATCAATCCATTTTCTCAAGGTTGAAACCCCTAGCAAATACCCATTAAATTTACCAAAAATTTCCCTATCTTGGAGCAATGAGGATCTCTATGAGGTGCGCTCACTAACCTCTACCACTAGGGATGATTCTAAGGATTTAAATATAAATCGATCCATGGAAATAAAACTAAAACTCAAAATCTAATGAAATTTCTCTGAAATTTCTATAAGAAATATAATATTTGATAAAAACTTTATAAATTTTTCATGCACAATTTCTAAGATAAAGAAAGGGAAAAAAGAACTTAGCTGATTTTTTTTTGTCCATATAGAATGTCTTGCATCACTAAATTACCAGCCCTTCATTGCTCTTCCCATCGTTCGAACCCTAGTTGGAAAATATTTGCAATTTCATTTTTCACGATTTGAAAAATTGTCACTACCCTTGTTTCGAATGGTTGACTTCACAAGGTCATATATCCCTCAATATTACTTAGATTTTTGTATATGACCATTCATTTTAAATCTATTTAAATTTTGAACAAGTTGGTCTAAGAATCAACTGAATCGGATAACTTTTTACGAAGATATGGCTCCTAAAAGATGAGACATTTTTCAAGAAAAAACCCTAATCCTTCGCACTTTGTAATTTTGTTTTTCGTGATTTGAAAAATTATCATTGCCCTTGTTCTGAATGGTTGACTTCATAGGGTCATATATCCCTCAATATTGCTCAGATTTTTGCATATGATCACTTATTTTAAAGCTATTCAAATTCTGCACAAGTTGGTCCAATAATATTATTATAAAAATTTTATTTAAAATTTTCTACATTTTTAATCTAGTAGGAATTTGATCCATTTAGTTATGATATAATATCAATAGATGCATTGTTAAATATTTTACATATCTATATTTTTTATCTCTTATAAATTACCTCCTTATTTGATAAAGAAGAATGCTTCAATTGAATAGTATATAACCTTAAAAAATATGGACATGCCCATCAAGTCATACATCTATGTATATTGTAAAACAAGTCATATTTAGTTGATGCATCAAATTTGATGTTATACATATTTTTATACATTAAAATATATTATTGTACTACATTAATGGGTTATGCTTACTAGAGGGAATTTGATGTGGATCAAACCAAATTAATCATTAAATTAAAAATTAAGGGCTTAAATTAGAATTACTCAAGAGGTAGAGGAGGAAGAGGAAGACGAGTTGTTGCTAGAAGAGGATAGGGAAGGGCTGATTAAAAAAAGGTTGAATGCTATCATTGTCATAAAATGGGTCACATTGCACTATATTATAGATTGAAGATCTCAAATAGAAATAGAAGAGCTCACTATATATGTGATGATGAAGCTACATATGGTAATTTTTTTTTTACTACTGACATGACTCAAAATACTAGTCAAGAAGTTTGGTATCTAGATTTTGGTTGCTCTAACCACATGACCAAAAAGAAAGAGTTGTTTACTGATGTGAATGAGAATTTCAAGACTAAGATAATTCTAGAGGACAATAATTCTTTGGATGTGCCTGAAAAAGGCACCATGGAGACTAGCACTAAAGAAGGTATGAAGAAAATTCATGATATCTACTATACTCTCAGTTTGAAGAATAATTTATTGAGTGTTGGACAACTTGTAGAAACAAACTATAAAGTTGTGTTTGATAACAATGAATGTATCATTTATGATAAGAATAATAGGAATGTATGGTCACCATTGTGCCTATGACAAAGAGCCAATTTTTTTCATTGAAGTTTGGAGGAAGAGGGAGTACAAACATGGCACATATGGCACTTGAAGATAAGAATTGGCTTTGGTATCTCAAATTTGGACACTTGAATTTTAAAAGTCTAGAATTTTAATCTTTTAAAGACATGGTTAATGGAATACATAAGGTTGGAAAGCACAAGGGTGTTTGTGAAGCATGTGTTATTGGAAAGCATACAAGGAAGGAATTTCCAAAAGGAAAAGCATGGTGGGCCTCATACCCACTCCAACTTGTACATTATGATATTTTTGGACCTATGCAAACACAAATTTTGGGTAAGTCTTCATATTTTCTCACATTTATTGATGAATTTTCAAGGAAGTGTTGGGTGTATTTTTTGAAACATAAGGATGAAGCTTTTGACATGTTCAATATTTTCAAAGAATTGGTTGAGAATGAAAGTGGATATAAAAATAAAGTGCTTGAGAATGACTATGGAGGAGAATTATGTTTAAATAATTTTAATGTTTTTTATAAACAATATGACATCAAGAGGTAACTCACTACTACCTATACACCACAAAAAAATTAGGGTAGCTAAGAGAAAAACTAGTACCACTATAAAAATGGAATAATCATGTGACAAAAGGTTTGAGCAATTATTATTGGGCTTATTTTGTTGATGCAATAGTGTACATTCATTATAGATGCTCCATAAGAGCACTACACAAGAATACTCCACATGAATCATGGTATGAGACAAAATCCATTGTAAGTCACTTGAGATTTCTGGTTATCTTGTATATGCACATGTGAATGATAAAGTGAGAAAGAAGTTGGATCACAAGAGTGAGCCATGCATTCTTGTGGGATGTTCTAAAACAAGACATATGCATTGTATAACCCAAAAATTCACAAGTTTGTAGTCTCTATATATGTAGTTTTTGATGAAGGGGGAATGTACAGCCATAAAAAAATTGTAGGAAAATATATGATGTTGAAGAAGATAATACAATTATGGGGCAGCCTTCAAATATTTACTCTACTCCTCCAAGCCCACATAGTAACCCATTATCAAGTTCAAAGCAGACAATAAAAATTTCAAGCACAAGAATCTCATCCACAAGTTCTACAAAGAATACAAATAAAGGAAAGAAAATACTCAAAGCACATATAGGCAACCAAATTATGGATAAAAAATTTCATAGGAGGTTAACAAGAAGCCAATTGCAAGAGTTGGACCAATTTGTTTCAAAATTGAAAAAGCTCCAAATGTATGGTGATGATGAATACAAACCAAAAGGTGAGTTGGTGAAGTATGTTTTTTTTTAAGCTAATTTGGAACCTTCATGTTATGAATATGCTTGCATTAATGATGTTTGAGTGCAATAAATGAAAGAAAAAAATGAGTCCATTAAAAAAAATGACCCTTGGAAACTTATGGAATTGCCCAAGGATAAGAAGATAGTTGGGTCCAAGTGGGTCTACAAAACAAATTTGAATAGTGATGGAAAAATAGAAAGATACACAACAAGGATAGTTGAAAAATAATTCACTCATAGATATGGTGTGGATTATGAATAAACATTTGCCACTATTACAAGACAAGTGATAATTTTGATGGATCTTTCATTGGCAACCAATAAATAGTGGAAAGTTTATCACACAGATGAGAAAAGTGTATTCTTAAATGGTTATCTAGATGATGATATATATGCTCTTAAACCACAAGACTTTAAAGTGTAAGGAAAGGAAACCCATGTTTAAAATTTGAAGAAAGCATTATATGGATTGAAGCAAGCACCTAGAGCATCGTATTCAAGAATTGATGGGTACTTCCAAGTTATAGTTTCAGGAAAATTAATAATGATCCTACATGTTGATGATTTAGTCTACATGGGAAGTAGTTCAAATATGAGGAATTTGATATGAAATATTTAGGACTAATTCAATACTTTCTTGGTGTGGAAGTACATCAAGGTGATGGTAAAAGTTTCATTTGTCAATCAAAGTATGCAAAAGATATGTTGAATAAATATAGCATGGAATATTGTAAACTAGTTTGGACATCTATGACACATGGAGAAGTTTTGTGTAGAGATTATGGAGGATAGAAAGCTGATAAAAAATTGTTTAGAAGCATTGTTGGGAGCTTAATGTTCCTTACTACAATAAGACTTGATATTGTATTTGTAGTTTCACTTTTATCAAGGCACATGAATGAACCTTTAGAGAACCACATAAGAGAAACTAAGAGAATATTGAGGTATATCAAAGGAACCTTGAATTTTTGCATACATTATGATGATAACAATCAAATGGATATTGTTGAATAAAGTGACTCATATTGGGGAGGTTGCTTGGATGATATATAATCAACTTAAGGAAATTGTTTTTCACTCAGTGTAAGAGTGATAGCATGGAGCTCAAATAAGTACAATATTGTTGATTTATCTTCTACATATGCAGAATATGTTGTAGCTACTGCAACAAGTACATAATCACTTTGGCTGAAAAAACTAATTGAAGAGATTGGCGAAGTTAAAAATAGTCCAACAACAATTTTTTGTGACAACACAAGTGTAATAAATATTAAAAAAAATATAATCCATCATGGTAAAGCTAAAAATATTTATTTAAAGGTTTATTTCATTAGATACGTGGTGGAAAAGAAGGCTATATATTTGAAATATTGTAGCACCAAACAAATTGTAAACCTGTTTACCAAAGGTGTCAATAAAGAATAATTTTTAATATGGAGATATAAAATTGTCTCACCACTCAACATTAAGGGAATTTTGTTGGATATCAATTCTAACCAAGAAAAATACAAAAAAAAATATCTCCTAAAAATTTGAACAAGCCCAAAAGTTTCTATAGGCCTTGAAGTGTCACTATGGTTGTTGGACTTCCTAGAATGTGAAATGAAGTGTTGTAACATAATTTTATATCTTGAAAATGTAAAATAGATTATAATAGATATAGGAGAATGTGTAAAAATATTTGTAATACTTTTTAGTTCATTTGGAATGCAAAACAATATTCTATTTCATTCATTTTGTGAAATACATGCTTGTTGTTCATGTTTTATAAAATCTACAATTAAATTTAAGAGCTCATAGCTTTTGTTCTATAGATCCATTTTATATGTGTGATACACCACTGGAAATATCCTTTTATTTAGAATTCAATCCCAAAATTTCATCAAATTTTGAGTCATTTTGGTCCTTCAAAATTAGATTATCGTGCGTTGCTGCATTTTTTGTTGTAATTTTTTTTTTTGTGTTTTTGTTGCACTTTTTGTGCTCTTCATTTTTAGGTCAACTACTTTAGAATTGTTTATCGATCTCTATGAATTTTTGGATTTTTACCTACTTAATTTTTTGGAGGCATCTAGGTATACAATAAGGGTAAATGGATTCTTGAATTCTACCTTCATTACTCCTATTACAAAAAGGGATAATCCTTATTTCTTTAATGATTTCATACCCATTTCTTTGTGTAACTATGTGTACAAAATTACAGTAAAATTAATTGTCTTTAGAGTTAAAAGGTTCATATTCCTACATGGTAGGTAGATTCTTGAAGCAATTGGTGTTACTTAGCAAAGTATTTATACCATAATATTAAAGAAACTATTAGCAATGATGATTAAATTAGATCTCTCTAAGGGTTTTGATAGAGTAAATAAATTATATTTAAGAATAATACTTACTCATATTAGGCTATGTGTGTATATGATGAACTCTATTATAGGATATTTATGTTATGTTTCTTTTGTAGTTTTTGTTAATGGATCAACCTCTTAGTTCTTCTAAGCTTCTTGGGGGATAAGATAAGGTTACCCCTTATTAGTGCTATTATTTATTCTAGTAGTTGAGGTGTTAATTAGGTGCATTTTAGAATCCAAAATGGTAGGAGTAGTACTGGAAATTATAATAGGTAGAACAATAGAAGTCACCCATCTACTTTTTATAGATGGTGTTATTTTTATAGATGGAACAATAATATTTTGAAAGAAGTTAAAACAATATTTAGATATTTTTTGCTTGGAAATAGGTATGCATATTAATGCATAGAATTCAAGCACCTCTTTTAACTATGTGGATCAGGATTTGGTCATATTAATATATCAATATTCCCACTTTAATAGATTTAATCTTCAAGAGGGGTTTAAATATTTGGGGTTCATTTTTAAACCTGATGACTATACTAAACAAAACTGGATTTAGTTTATAAATAAGGTGGAAGGAAGGGTTAATATATGGTGTAACAAATGGCTCTAGTTTTGGGGGATATTGAATTTTTTTAAGTCAATGTTTGAGGCAATACCAATTTATTGGCAATATTTGGCTCATATACCAAAAGGAATTTTGAAAAAAACTAGATAGTTAAGCTACAAGTTTGTATGGATAGGGAAAAGAGAAAATAAAGGTATTGCCCTAGTCAAAGGAAATTCTTATCCAATATCAAGGAAAATAGAGGATAGAAACTTAACGATGTCTTATTATTAAGCAAGGCTCTAACAACCAAGTGTGTTTGGAAAATAATAGCAAAGGTAGGCTTATTGAATAATATCATGCAAGAAAAGTATTTAGATCCACTCAAAATTGAGGAGTGGATAAGCACCTTAGTGAAGCAAAACCATAATATTTTAATCTATTGGAATGCAATACTTCAAGCCTTTTATATTTTAGGTGATTGGATTTCCTATAAAATAATAGATGGTTCATGGATAAGACTGGGATTGGACCATTATATTGGTTGTGGTGGTATGTACAGGCTACCAAATAATATAATTTAGATCCTAAGACTTTAGGGTATTTGAACTCTTACCCAATAAGCCAACATAGAATCATCTAGAAACTAGAGACATAGATGGAAGGAAGCAACAATAGTAGGGCTTTATGGTCAAGAGGTACACTAGTGAGAAGAATATGTGTGGAGGCTTAAATATAGGTATATCAAGTTATGAGAGGAAGTTGATCAATTGGTTTGGATAAATAATAGAGATATGCAGGAGTAAATTGCAAATTTGGGCTATAATACTTTTTCAAAATATAGAAATTAAAATTGAGCATGGTTGTGGAAGTCACTCTAGAAGTAGAAAGACATATTCAATACAAGACTATTTCTATGACTTGCAATGAAAAATAAGGTTCCCACATGGGAGGTATTATAGAAGAAGAGTTGGAATGGTCCATAAATATGTCATTTATGTAAGTTACACAATGAAAAAATTGATCTTCTAATGTATCTTGCACCTTTACTGGATAGGTTTAGAGGGAGATTATAGCATAGTTAAAGATTCCTATAGGATGGCAAGAATATTCATTAAGAGAGTGCTTGAAATATTAGTTTGAAAATAGTTCATACAAAAGTTTTATAGCTCTCTCATTATTTGTGTTATAGGTTATTAGGACCCCATCCTAACATTATTTTTGTAATGCTCGTATGATTATGTAATGACCCACTTCCAACATGGGGACACCCTTAGAATGTTATTTTGTAATACTTTATTATGGTGTGTGGCAAGTAAGGCACCTAGACAAGTGAGGTCATTTCATGTAACTAATATGAAGAATGTAAGCAATGTTTGGTATAATATTCTTGCTTGAGTATCATTTTGCATGTAAGCCAACTCTTGAGCATTAGAATAAGGTTGCATGAAGTGTATTTTTAAAAGACATGGATCCATGAATGACTATATATTTTGACAAATCAGTGAAATTATTGAAGGAGTTTGTCCCCTCAAAGAGATCCATGATTTGAAGTTGTTTGTGAGATTACTTTAATTCTACATTTAATTGATGTATTGCAATATATTGTTATTTCATGAGTCTCTATTTTAATTTTAGTATTTTTGTGAGTTATTTGAGTTATAATAGTAGGTTCCTAACAAGTGGTATCAAAGTGCTTTCCAAGATCCAGTTTTTCTATGACTGTGACAATTCTTGCTCTCTCATTTCATTTTTCAAGTATAAATTTCTCGTATTTTCCATTTTCCACTTGTCTTTTTACTAATATATATATATACAAATCATCCAAAAACACAATTTTTTTGTAATAGTTTATTAGGTTAAAAACCTTGTGTTGGGGATTTTAAAATATCATGGATGAGTTGTCATTATTAGCCAAGCGATATTACCCATAAAGCGTATAACTAAGTGAGGGGTGATCACACTCCAATACCCAAGCCTCAAACAACACTTATTTATGGAATTGAGCTCTCACATATCTTTAGGTATATCAAGAGACCACCTAGGATTAAAAGAAACCTTTAGTCCGAGTAATATTTTTTGACCTTGTATTATCCATAGTACATTAGACAAAACATTCATAAATATCACCCTCTTGTATTATGCTCAAGGGTATGCATGGAATCCTCCTTGAGTAGTGACCTAAAATATTATTCTAAGCACTATCATTCATCACTATGATATAAAAAATGGCCTATGGGTAGTATATACTCCCTAGATTAGAGTACCTAGTTATGTTTTACCTGTAATAAAATGTCTTTTCTATGAATGTTAAATCTACAACTATAAATTTTCCCATAAAATTTGAGTATATGGAGGAGACTTCCATAGCATAAAATACTGTTTGAAATGAAGTAAAAAGTTTTACATAACAAAAATAGTCACGATAAAGTCTACCAGTGTTAGTAATAGATGGATATCACTTCAGTCTAAGAAAAGTAATAGTTAGGTTAGAGTTGTCAGGTGCAAGTGTCAGTAATAGTTGAGATAGTAAAAAATTGTAACAAACAGAGAATTATCCATGATAGAATCAAAACAACCAGTTTTTAGTATAGGTAACCACATTGTAAGTGACCAAACCATATCAGTAATAGATAGTGTAAAGATAGTGTCAGTAATTTATAGTGTAGTAATAGTGTCATAAGGGGTTGGCCGACCAAAAAAAATGTCTTTTGAACCAAGCCTCCAACTAAACAATTGACAACATCAACCTTGGTAACAAAACAAGTTAAAAATATATATTTTGTGTGTCCAAAACCTGTGTTGTGGTATATAGATCATTGTGATCATATTTTTGAGCTAATCATTTTGCTATATTGCATCCAAGCACTTTTTTTTGCTTCTTACTAAAATTAGTAACTCCTAAAATTATACATCTATTTTTAGGAAGTTAGTAGAAGTTCAAATCATACCAAAATAGCTAGTGGTACTCGTGGAGACCAAAATGAGGTAGAGCAATCCAACTCTTTGGAAAACATAGGCACCAAACTAAATTTCCTTTGTGAAATGATTCAATTTGTGAAGGATGATATATAATGTTTAAGAAGTGACTACTTTATCTCCAAAGCCAGCTTTCAAGAATGCATCTTAGATATTGAGGTAGAGATTAAGTATGGTCCAAAGGTGTTTAAGCATCATGATACTGAACATCTTAGTCATGGGAAATGTATCCATAAGGACTAGGAAGGCCTTCAAAATTTCTTCAACAAAGATACTCCTTTAAGATTCCCAAATTGGACTTTCCTATATTTAATAGGAAGGATGCAAAAGGGTGGTTATGTCATGCAAATCAATTTTAAACTTCAAAATGTCCCTCAATATTTCAACTTTGAATCCGAAGCCTTTCAGTGGTATCAGTGGTTATAGCACATAGTATTTTATCTTTCTTGGGAAGTTTTTGAGTCTCAATTACTCACTTTTTTTGGCCCTAATAAGTATGATATATTCACAGGATTATTAACCAAATTGTGAAAAACCTCTATAGTTCATGGCTACACGATATAATTTGAAAAACTGGTTAACAGAACCAAGGGATTGAATGAAGGATTTTTTCTAGTTGTTTCATCTCTGGATTGAAGGATGATCTCAAGGATGAGGACAAGACATTTAAACCATAAAATTTGATGTAGGTCATAATATTAGCACAATTGGCTAAAGAAAATTGTTTAGCTCAAAGAAGGGTATCTAAATTTCTGCAGGCTAAACCCTCTTTTCCTTCCAATTTCATAGTCATTACTGAACTTAAACCTACCCCTAAAAGCATTTGACTATCAAAGATATGGATGCCTGACATGAACAAGGTTTATGTTATAATTATGATGAAAAATATAGACGAGGGCATAAATACATCCAAACTAAGCTATTGTTGCTATATGTGGAGGAGGCAGTCAATAGTGAACAACTTGATGATGGTGCAAAATATTCAAAGGAACCACCTCAAGACAAGGGTGGCACACAAGAAGAGCCCCAACCCAACATTTTTATCCATGCTCTTGTAGGGATTGCTACCCCATAGATAATGAAAGTAGTAGGTTTCTTCAAATACCAACATCTAACAATTCTCATTGATTTAAGAAGCACACACAAATTTATTGATCCTCGAGTCACTAAGCAAGCCAATTGTTATGTATATACTTGTAATGCTTTTGAGGTTATGGTGGAATATGGTGAAACCTTGCCTTATAAAGGCAACTACCACAATATTAAGTTGAAGACAGGGGATTATGAGATCAAAATAGATATGTTTTCTCTTCATGTAGGGGGGTGCAACATTGTGCTAGGATCTAAATGGTTAGGTACTTTGGGAACCATCACCTAGAAATTTATAGAATTATGGATGCAGTTATTGTAGAAAGGTCAGTCCTACACTATTCATGGTTCACAAGCCACATCTCCTTAGATTATTAGTTTCAATCATATGGAGAAATTTTAAAAAAATATTCTCATTGGGTAATTGCTAAGATATTTTCCATACAACCCCCTCCTTTAGTAGAGGAAAAACTCCCTGATGATTTACAACTTATTTTGACAAAGCATGATTTGATTTTTACAAAATTGATATAATTACCACCCTATCACTTCGATGATCATGTCATTCCATTGATACCCATGAGTGTACACCTAACATCAGGCCTTACCGATAGCCCTATGCACTTAAGTCAAAAATAGAGAAATTATGACAAAAATTGTTAAAAGAGAGTGTCATTTGACCTAGTAACAATCCTTATTCTTCTCTAGTGTTATTGGTTCGTAACAAAGATATATCCTATAAATTGTGTATAGATTTTTGTGAGATTAATAAGATCACCATTAAGGATAAATTTCCTATACCTATGGTAGATGAACTATTGTATGAATTGCATGGTGCTATGTTTTTCTTCAAGTTAGATATTTGCTCGAGTTACAATAAAATATGGTTTAAGAAGGAGGATATCTGTAAAATAATATTTTGCATTCATGAGGGTCATTTTGAGCTTTTGATTCTACATGTGGTTACTCAGTGGTGACCCTATCTCATTGGGTGTAATTTTTCCATTAAACCAAATCATCAAAGTCTCATATACTTCCTAGAGTAGTGGGTCACTACCCCTGAATAACAAAAGTGGGTCTTTAAACTCATAGGCTATGATTATAATATTACCTATAAAAAGGGTAAGGATAACATTGTGGAAGATGCACTCTCTCACAAATTTGAAGTTCAAAGTATGTTATGTGTCATCTCTTCCCCATATCTTAGTGGATAAGTTCTCTTCACTAAGATGTACTTAAGAACTCAACTTTGATTTCCACACTTCAAACAATACCTACCTCATGTTTGGGATACAATTGGGAAGGACAATATTTACATTATCTCCAATGCTTTATTATTCCCCAAACTTCTTAGCTATGAGAACTCGTCGTAAATCAGATGCATGCTTCACCTATTGTAGGCCATTTTGAGTTCCTCAAGACCTATTAAAGGATTAAATGTACTTTTTTATTGAAGGGTACAAAGAAGTAAATTCAAACCTTTGTGGCAACATGTGAAATATGCTAGTAAATGAAAGGAGAAATGATGCATTCTCTAGGAACTCTTCAACCCTTGCATATTCTCAAATAAGTCTAGATCGATATTTCAATGGACTTTATTAAAGGATTATCTAATTTTGGAGGGAAATTAATTATTTTGTGGAAGTGGATTGTTTCACAAAGTAGGCTCATTATTGTACCATATCCCATCCTTACACAACCTTAGTAGTCACCCAAATTTTTCTTAATTGTATTTTCTACCTTCATGGCATGTTCGCATCCATTGTGTTTGATCGAGACCCTACCTTCACTAGTAATTTATAGCAATAATTATTTAAGTTGTAGGGAAATCAACTCAATATGAGTTCATCCTATTATTTGTAATCATATGATCAAACAAATATTATCAATAAATTCTTGGAGATATACCTTCACTACTTTTATTGTGATCATCCTACACAATAGGTGAAGTGGCTTTCCTTGAATGAGTGGTGGTATAACACTTCTTATCACACTATGATGAAGGTCATCTCTTTTAAATTAGTTTATGGATGACCTCCATCAACACCTTCCTTCCACATTCTAGGAATTTCCAAGGTCCATGTTTTTGACACTACACTTAGCCAACATCCTAAATTATTCCATCAACTAAAGATGAATTTGTAAGTGGCCCAAAATCGAATGTGCCAACAAGTTGATCAAAATCATTCTGAGTGCAACGTTGAATTTGGTGATATGGTTTTCATTTGCTTGTAGCTATATAAACAATCATCACTCTAGCTTCATAGATACCAAAAACTTATCACCAAATACTATGGTCCCTACTAGATCTTATAGTAGATTGATGCAATGACCTACAAATTGACCTTACCATCTACATTCAAGCTCCACCTTATATTTCATGTATCCTATCTCAAGAAGATTGTGGGAAACCAGGTAATATGTTCAATCTACTTTACCTTAATTGGATGAAGAGGGTTCTACTCGAGCTAGAACAATTGTTGCACCATAGGATGTGCACTCTTTACAACTGATTAATCACTAGAGTTTTTGCTTAATGACATGGTCTACAACCATAATATGATATGTCAAAGTCTCTCCAACAACTACAATAATTGTTTCCTCAGCTATAGCTTTGAGGATAAATATTTTTGAATGGGAAGGGTATGTTAGGACCCCATCCTAACATTTTTTTTATAATTATCATATGATTATGTAATGACCCACTTCTAATGTGGATCCCTTTATACTTTATTTTTTAATAGTTTGTAATGGTATGTGGCAAGTAAGGTAGGTAGAAAAGTGTGGCCATTTCATGTAACCATTATCAAGAATGTAACCAATTTTTTGTAGAAAATTCTAACTCAAGTGGTATTTAGCATGTAAGCCAACTCTTGAGCATGAGGTTAGGGTTGTATGAAGTGTATCTTTAAAAGACACGGATCCATGAACAAATGTATCTTTTCATGAATTAATGAAAGTATTGAAGGAGTTTGCCCCCTCAAAGAGGCCCATGATTCAAGGTTATTTGTGAGATTGTTTTAATTTTGCATTTACTTTATATATTGTAATCTAATGTTATTTCATGAATCTTTATTTCAATTTTAGTATTTGTGTGAGTAAGTTTAGTTTTAATAGTAGATTTCTAACATGGGAAGTATGGTTATTTATGACAACATGAATATTTTAGGTTAAATATAATCCTACTTGGTAGGTATCCTCCAAAATCATTGAAATTTTTAATAACTATAAGGTTTAAATACCAAAAAAGGTAATCAAACAAATCATCCTTCAAAAAATTGATAAATTGGGTGCCTAAGGATTTTTTGATGAGGCTAGATAGGAGGTCTTTAGAGTTTATGGGGCATGAAAATTACTATATATTTTTTACTCTAGTTATTTCAAATTCAAAGATGGATTAGGAGGTTCCAATAATTATGTTGAAATTATGGCACTCAAATTGTTGGTTGAGTTGGCAAGATTAAAAGGAGTACAAAAAATCTAAATTTAAGGAGACTCACATATGGTAACAAACTAGATACTTGGTGTTTT
This sequence comes from Wollemia nobilis, assembly GCA_028583015.1. Taxonomy (NCBI): domain Eukaryota; kingdom Viridiplantae; phylum Streptophyta; class Pinopsida; order Araucariales; family Araucariaceae; genus Wollemia; species Wollemia nobilis. The sequence goes on along the minus strand of JAQPPZ010000054.1, from coordinate 120,674 downwards.
TAGGATGGACAACATGGTTTACAATCCATATTCTCTCAAATAAAAGAAGTTGTGGATTGAATTGAAGCTTTTACTTTTTGTCATATTTATAAAGAACTAAATAAGGAAGTAGATGAACTCTCAAAGGAGAGGCTTTAAACTAAACTAGGTACATATATAGTATAAGAATTCAGTAAGGACAATGCACTACAACTAGACTATATTTCTATTTGGAGGGATTAATTTACTTCAGTTAAAGTAAGGACAATTAAAATAACCTTTTAAAAAACTCAGCAATGACTTAAGGATATAAGGTGTCTAAAGATAAAACTTAGCTTGATAGATATAGCTAGCTATAATGTATAAATGACCTAATTTTTATGCACTTATTAAAAATTTAAAAAACATATAAAAAATATAGAAAATAATAATATTTTGGATGAAAAACATAATATAAAAATATAATACTAAAAAAACATATAAAAAATATAATTTCATATTTTCTTAATATAAAAATACAACAATTTTTTTGGATAAAAAAATTAATAAAAATATACATTTTAAAATAATTAAGTTAATTTTAGAAAAATAAAATTCATTTTAAATATAAAATTAATTTTATATTAACTTTGTTAAATTAATATATATATATATATATATATATATATATATATATATATATATATATATATATATATATTAACATAAATATACAAATTTATCTCCATGAATATTAACCCTTGTTTCCTTTTATAATCACATCATTTACCGAATCCATAAACGAGCGACACCACCAGCTCAAGCCACATGTGATTTTCTAGCTTGTTGGATATATGGTAAGCCAAACTTCTTAATACAATAGGTGACATTTGTGATTGAAAGAAAATAAAGCATAGTAACAAAGTTCTTTTCGTACAATTCAAAAAATAAATTTGTGTTTGTTTGGAAAGACGGATTTTTGAAAGGAATTTTCAATTTTTTTTTACGGAAAAAACAACACGAAAGCCACAGCAGCACAAAGCCGAAAACAACCATGCGATCCAGAGGGGAAAAACACCACACCAAGGAAGAAAACAACACGAAAGCCCTAGCAGCACACAAAGCCGCGAACAACCACCCGAACAAAAAAAGAACCAGACAAGAAAAACAAACTGAGGGAAAAACAGAAACACGCAAAACAACCAGAAAGATCAGAACTGACCTGGTTGTGGATCTTCCGAACCGAAATATTTTTAAAACTAAAAATTGCCTAACGAACGAAAGAGCAATTTGAAACCATGGACGCGTTTATTTCTGGAACCTCTCATTGCAGGCGAACGCTCTTGAGAACGACCGTTTCCATGGTAAGCCCAGGCCCAAACCCAAACAGAACTCCCAAATCCAATCCTTCCCCGGTGGTCGCGCACCCGTGGAGTCGAGAGGCCTTCCTCATCTCGTCCAAGATGAACAACACGGACGCGCTCGACATATTTCCATATTCGCTCAGTACATGTTTCGTAGCCCTCAGCTTGTTTGGATCCAGTTGAAGTTTGGACTCGATCGCATCTAGAATCGCCGGCCCTCCAGGGTGGGCAATCCAGAACAAATCGTTCCAGTCGGACACGTCCGACTGCCGGAAGGCCTCCTCCAGGGCGGCCTTGATGTTATCGGAGATGAGCCGCGGCAATTTTTTCAGTAACTCAAAGGTGAGCCCAACCTCTCTAAGGTGACCTTCAATGGCTCCCTCGCTCTCCGGAAAAATTGTCTGGGCATTCCAAAGAAGATGGAAACAGGGGGTCTCCAAACCCTGCATGGCGTCTGCCCCCACGACCAGAGCCGCCGCGCCGTCGCCGAAGAGGGCCTGTTGGACCAGAGTAACGAAGTGCGAGTCGTCGGGGCCGCGGAACGTGCCGATCGTGTTTTCGCAGCAGACGACCAGAACTCTCGCTCCGCGGTTGTTCTCAGCGAGGTCCTTCGCCACCCGGAGGACGGTGCCGCCGGCGAAGCAGCCCTGCTGATACATCATCACTCTCTTCACGCTGGGCGGCAGCCCCAGCAGCCTGATGAGCTGGTAGTCGGCTCCTGGCATGTCGACTCCGCTGGCCGTGGAGAAGACGAGATGGGTGATCTCCGACTTGGAGCGCCCCCACTCCTTGATGGCCCGCGCGGCCGCCTCCTTTGAGAGTCGTGGAACCTCCACCACGCTCATGTCCTGCCGGGCGTCCAGCGAGGGCGCCATGTATGTGCACATGTTGGGATTCTCCTTCAGTATCTCCTCCGTGAGATGCATGTACCTCTTCTTTATCATCGATTTCTCACCTGCATTATACAATATTGCTTTAACATCATCTTTAACCCGCCGAAGTATTTGATTAAAAGGTAAAATAACTTACAAATTCGGCTGAACTTCTCCTTGAGATCGGTTTTATGCTCGTTATTCGTGATGCGGAAATAGTAGTCGGGGTAGGTGCTTTGGTACACGATATTGGGAGGATTAGCGGTACCGATGGCGAGGATGGAAGCGAGGCCATGAGACCTCTGAGCCTTCCTGATTGCTTCCACGTCCTCCATGTTCATCATTTTTGCAGCCAACGTATGGATACCCTGAACGGCGTCACAATTGTAGTATTGACACAAATACGTTGTAGAAGAAGCTATAAAATTCCGACTATCCCACTCGAGGTATTTATAATCGCTTTTGATGTCTCTTGTGGGTTAGTTGATGTAATTTGCTTTAATTTAATGCATGTAACAGAGATTCTGGATCGGTTGAAAGTGGGGTCGGTTGAATTCGAGATAACCATTCCATTTCGAGATAACCATTCCGTTGATCGTTGAGGTGATAGGGTTGACGGTGGATGTCTCGGTCCATAATACGTTGAGGTGATAGGGTTGACGGTGGATGACTTGGTCCATAATAGGAAGAAGTACTTCTTGACGAAGGAAGTATAAGTAAAGTCATCCATAATAGGAGGAAGTACTTCTTGAGAAGTGTAAGTAAAGTCATCCATAATGGGAAGAAGTACTTCTTGACGAAGGAAGTGTAAGTATTTTTGGGTGGTGAAGGAGAATTAGTCAAGACCTAGAACGGGTTTAGGCGAATTTTTTTAAAGTTCCTTGGGTCGTATAGTACTGCTAATAATGCAGTATTTCACTTTAGATGAAAATCTGGTTGTCTTAAAGAGCTATCATTTCGTAATTTTTAATCATCTACGTTGTAAGAAAAACGACGAACATTTTATCTTTTTCTAGTCTTTGTCAAAGATTGTTTCGAAAGTAAAAAAGCGGTGGCTTCAAAACCAAGCCACTGCATCAAAGGCTGCTTAAATTAATTTTTTTATTACGTGGTGAAGTAAAGGGGTCTTGATGGGGACAATATTTTCAATGTTCTTATTAATGCTCTGGTCCTTATGGTGGATTATCCGACTTCTTTGAGACTATGGATACCACTCTCATTACTCTGAATTTGGCAGATTTTATGGATTCTACTCCGACAGGTTGTGGTAGTAGTGATGAGGGTACAAGGAGATCAAAGCGAACAAATGCTGGTAAGGACCGGATGATTGTGAAAGATTTTGACTTGGAGGATTTTTCTCCCTCAGCTAAAAAGTTGAAGCTGATTCTCAAAGTGGGAAGGGCAAAGAGGTTTCAGAATCCTCGTCCCCGCTTAAGTGGTTACAATCCGAATGCTTTCAATTCGATGATCTTAAAATTGCAGCATTCGATAATTGATTCCATGCAAGCGTCAATTTCTTGCTCTGAGAAAGTTTTGGCTCTCAATGGCAAGTGCCTAATGGAAATAATACCAAGGGAAAAATGACATTGGTCTAAGCGGGACAAAGTTATGATGGTGGATGGTTTGTTTTTCTCCAGTTTTGTTCAAGGCTTGGGGTTGTGTCCCTGGTTAGTTCTATTCTGTTTATTAGGACCTGCCTGATTAGTTCTGTTTTGTTTGTCTTGGCCTGTGAGGGAATTGTAGATACCTTGGATTTGGCTTTTAGTTTGGGTTGGTTTGTTGTTTGCAGTTCTTAACCTCTAATCCATTGGTGTTGTGTTGGTCTCACTTTACCTCCTAATATACTCGGAAAGTCCAATTTTTATTAAGTTTAAAAATCCTTTCAAAACTCTTTGATCTGCTTTATAAAAAAAAATCAAAGATCATAAAATAAATCGTGATTGAGATCAGCAACAACGGATCCTTTTTCTTCGGATCCCTATCATTCGTCGTTGAGAACTATTCAAATCCATAGTAACCATGGAAAAGCTTATTATCCGGCAAAGAAAAAAAAAAATTTAAAAATCAATAAGTAAAGTCTAAAATGATTAATTTACTTAGCTATGGAAGCTTGCGCATCTTTCAAAGTAAGGGAATCTTTTCGTATTTCTATTTAAAATCAAAGCCGTATCCAAAAATTTAAGTTTTTTTGGAAAGGTTTTATTTTCTCTATGCTTACCATGTTCATATTTAAATGTATGTGTATTATTTCTTTATTGATAATTGTAGTTTTTTATTTTACTTACGAGGGGTTATGATTGGAAGAGGATTGAGTTATAGGGGTTTATCACATTAACCACAAAAATTTTACAATAACTTACATTTTAAAATAGTAAATCTATAATAAATTGTTTCTCTTGGCCCTTATGGTTGGAGAGGACTGTTAAACCCTATGCCTCTGTCATAGAGATTTATCACATTAACTATAGTAGTAACATACATTTTAAAATAGCTACAAATGTATAATGCTATTTTAAAAGAAACTAGTTCTTAACTTTTAAATTTAAGTTAATTTGTATAAATATTTATCATTTAAAAATAATAATTATTATTTATTGGATTTGAAGCAAATAATTAAAAAATAAGATTTTGTTTTTATTTTAAGTCAACGTTAAAATAATTGTAAATATTATTACCTATAAACTTTTTTATATATATACTATTACGAAAAAAAGGGTTTTGAAAGGAACTCCACAACCTTTTACAAGAGATAAATCCTAGGGGCCACCACAAAAGAACATAAACAAACAAGCCAAGGGTGAACCAACAATAATTGAAGAGACAAGAGCAGACAAGAGGAATAAACAAAACAATAGGAGAGAACCGAGGAAGTTCTACTCTGAAGAACGAAGGGATCGATCCCACATCCACCACGTTGCTTCAAGGACAAGGATTCAAAATTTAAAAATTGCCAACGTCTCCACAAGGCATATATCATGAGGAGAACCACGTACCCAACGAGAGGGTGAAGGTACAACAAATAAGAGCAGAGCCAGTCACACACAAATGACACCATGAATTCCATGTACCTGCAACATACTACCAAAGATCTGTGGAGGCATCAAACAGTCCACCATGAACAAAGTCCATGAATGAACCTCTGACATCAATTAAGGAACTTCATATCTGATGCGACCAACGATATCCATGGGGAAATCCTTCTACCAAATATAAAATCCTTGGGATGAAACACCCAAATTCACCAATAAATCGACCACCGCATTGCCCTCTCTGAGCACGTGCTCAAACGCCACATTATCAAAGGAGTGGGAGTTCCAAATCATTTCATTAATAAGATTAGACACCTTCCAACCAGGCTGACAGACCCTTTAAGCATATTAATAACTAACAAAGAGTCACCTTCGATTATTGCATTATAGATACCAATTTTTTTTTAAATACATCACACCACCAAAGACAACACGTGCCTCTGTATAAATGGAAGATTGAGTAATGAGATAGTCCAATAAGATCACCATTACTGTCTTGTATTCATAATAAAATTTGGTTCAATATTTTATTATAAATTTAAAATTTGAATGATAACTACAGACATAAAAAAATAATAATAATTTAATAATAATTAAAAATATATTAAATTTTGTCCGCAAGGGCTAGGTGGATTGGTAAGAATTTGGGCACTTACCAAGAGGATACCTAGGTTCAAACCTCATGGGTATGCCCCATATAGGGCAAAGGTAGTAGTCTAACTTGGGTCTGTTGAATGTGTTCCAACTTGATGATGGCGGTACCAACCCCGAGCCACTCGAGGTGTCCCTCACTCCAGGTCATGTTTACTAAGGCGAGGTAGGGGTTATAGTGGTAGCACCATGATTTGACACTATGATCGGAGGCAATGTGACTTGACCTTATGACCAGTTGTTCAAAAAGGAAATGTAGTTGTCGATTCCTCTATGTATCAAAAAATATATTAAAATTAAAAAAAAAAAAATTAATGATGATTTGATATTTGTCAATATTAACATATGTGAATGGCATGGGTGAGTGTGTGAGGGGGTGGGTGTGTGGTGACTTTATGTTAAATTCCCTAATTATAAGTATATATCTCATCTTTACGAGAGGTCATGGTTGGAAGGAGACTGCTCAGCCTTGTACATCAGTCATAGGGGTTCCTCACAATAACTAAGTCAATATATATATATATATATATATATATATATATATATATATATATATATATGTGTGTGTGTGTGTGTGTGTGTGTGTGTGTGTGTGTGTGTGAGGTTTATTTGAGGATTGTATGTGGAGGGAAATGACTCATGGTTGGTCGATGGTATCTCACAATCCATCATTTTGAATTGTGAGATAATGGCTGATGGGGATGGAGATGGATTTGGTTGAGTGGATTGTTAGATGAGCAATAATGTGGAAGGAGTGGTGGATTGTTAGATATATATATATATATATATATATATATATATATATATATATATATATATATGTATGTATGTATATCTATATATATATATATGTGTGTGTGTGTGTGTGTGTGTGTGAGGTTTATTTGAGGATTGTATGTGGAGGGAAATGACTCATGGTTGGTCGATGGTATCTCACAATCCATCATTTTGAATTGTGAGATATTGGCTAATAGGGATGGAGATGGATTTGGTTGAGTGGATTGTTAGATGAGCAATAATGTGGAAGGAGTGGTGGATGATGTTGATGATGTGTCTAATGTGGATTGATTTTGATCACATGTGCATGTAGCCAAGGGTGATGAAGATGGGGGTATGGACATGGATGCTTAATGCGAATTGGTGATGGGAAGCTCCTCAGGAATAGGGTCTTTAGATGATGATATGGATGGGGTGGTTGATGAAGTTTTTGACAAAGTGAGGAATATATGAATGGAAGGTAACATGGAATCATAGGTATTTGAGATAAAATTACAATACTTAAATAGTTCAATATCTGCTGGTATGCAATGTACTTGTCCTTCATGTACGCATTTCAAGCATTGATGTAATATAGAAGGGACACATATCATTTATCTCATACAAGGGCATCCAAGGAGCACATTATACACCATGGACCCTTCCAAAATGTGGAACATAGTATGTAATATTTTGACCCCCACTTCAATGGGCAAAAAAATATTGCCAACTATGGAACAAAGATCATTGTTAAATGCTTTCAAAGTGAAGGATGATTTGGTGATGTGGTCTAGTGGAAGCTTGGTATGTTGAAGGGTGGATGTGATGATGATGTTAATGGAGGAACCGATATCAATTAAAACTCTTTTAAAAAGCTTCATATCAATTTTAGCCATGATATGTAATGGAGGGTCCACTATTTTCGATGATACTGGTTTGATCTCAAAATCATAGAAAGTAATGGAAGGCTCCATACATGTCTAAATATTCCCCACAAATTTGTTAAAAGCATTAACATCTTGAGATTGAATTTCAATGGATTTTAGAATATCCATTAATGTTTCACTATGTGGAGGATATTGTTGAATTAGCTCATATATGGATAGTTTGGCTAAAGCTATTTTTAAGCTTGTGGTTAACCGACTACTCAATGAGATGATTGGCCTAGATGGATGATTGATGGGATGACTTGGAATATGAATGGGTTGAGATGGATTGGAAGAAATTTGGATGGGATATGATGATGTGGTAGGTTGACACACATTTGCCTATGGAAACATGGGTGGTTGACTAGACTACTATTGAATATTTTGTTGATTGGAGCACTGTTGTTGACCTCGGGTTACTACATGAATAACACCTAAAAGCCTTGTGCTATTGGACATGATCATCTTGATTAGGAGAAGTTTTGGTATTTGACACTTCTATTGTGGGTTGTGCTTCCTCATGATGGGGAAGTGATGTTTGAAAGATCCCAATATTTTGATTTTGTTGAGCTATAGGACTGTCAAGCCTGATAGCCCCTAACTAAATGAGGTCTTGCACTCTATATTTGAATTGATGGTAGTTACTAATATCATTCCCATTATATCATGATAAGGATAGAACATATACTCCCTATAATGTTTACCATGTTCAGAAAGATAATTAGGTCTAACCTCAAGCAAGGAAAGTTGGTTCGTGTCATATAACCTACAAAAAATGGAAGCATAAAATTTTTTCAATGGGATATATTGACGAGGTTATAGAATAGATTGTCGATGTGGTCGATTTTCCATAGTTGGAATTATGTTTTGATTTGATTGAGTAATTGAGGGAACCGCATGATATTCAAATTTTCATGGTTGTTTTTGCATGGGTTTTTGTTGATTCATTATAGGCTTACTCATGACCACTTGATTTACTTGATTGGAATTGGTCAGATTGGCTTGGTTGGATTTTGATTGACTAGAATAACTTCCTTTGTATTGGCCCTTGTTTTGCCATTATTTCTTCTTAGGCTTAAGCACTTCTTCTTGGATTTTTATCTCCTGAATTGTGCTAGCCTAGGCAAGAGCTTCATCAAACGATCTATGTTGTTGTAATTGCAATAACCAAGATATGGGTTTTAAACAAATCTTAGTGAACAATCGGGTCAACTCTTCTATTAGTAGGGTAAATGACAATTTAGTGATAACGACCCTCCAACGATTACCAAAATTATAGATAGACTCATCATTAAATTATTTTAGATCATAAATGTCAAATAATGGGACTTTCTTTCTTATATTAAAGGAGAATATTTCAATAAATTGATCAACCAATTCCTCAAAAGTATAAATACTATAATTGGGAAAATGGTTATACCATTGTACAACATCTCCCCCTAATGTTTGTGGGAAGGTTCTAAGCATGAGAGCATCATTGTTTTGAATTCTAAAACAATAATGAATGAATGATCTCACATGCTCGTTAGGGTTCTCCATCCCTTTAAATTTATCAAACTTCGATATTGTAAAACCTATCGAATATGGTGGTCATGGTACCGAAGGATGAATTGGTTAATTGATTAATTGACATGGGGTAGGCTTGTGGTTTATCATGCCAGGAGTATATTGTATCAAATTATCAATATGTTGTTACATAGTCTGGATTCTAGGGTCCTCCATAGGAATGTGAAAGCCTTGAATCACTTGATGATTTTGTGATGGTGAGGTGGAAATATGCTGAGGTGTGATGAGGTGATGATGACTTGGTGAAGTTTATTTATGTTTATGATGTTATGGTTGATGAAGGAATTATTATAAATGGAGATGTGGAGATGATGTATGGGGTCTTTGAGTAGATTGGTCAATGGGAATAGAATGGGTATGAGTTATTTACGGTGTTGTAATGAAAACCACAATATTTTTGTACCCAATATAGACATTGGCTAATGAAAATGGGTTGAGTGGAAATAGGTTGAGGCTTACGATTCACCTAAACTTACTACTGAGCATTTTTCCACTGCTTAAGCAATTTGTTAATATGTTCCCATGTCTCATGTATTTACCTATTAGTGGCTAATGGAATGGATGTGGATGAGATTGATGAGGTAGGTGGGGGTTAAGTTACAACAGGAATTGCAACTTTATGGAAGACATTAGATGGTATGGATGTGGGTACTTGTGAAGTAGCATTAACATGTGCTTCATACAAGGGATTATCATGGACTGAGGTATATGAGGATGGGATGGATGTGCTTGGATCACCTAATGATTGGGGTATGGATAGATGTTGGGAAGGTGCAATAGATACCTTAAAAAGATAATTATTATAAACCTGGATAAAGCTAGAGGGTTGGGAGGAGAAAAATTCCTACTGTAAAGAAGGATCATGTCTAGGTGAGTTGGGGACTGAATCTAATGCCATGTCTATATGGGTAATGTGGCGATCAGTGGTTGGTGAGGTTAATTCTATTTGAGGCATGACCATGTGAAATGATGTGGATGACATAGTGTGTGAAGGACCTACAAAAAATCTACATGACTTACCTATATAACACTAGAGGGTTAATCATGGAAGTGGTGGTGGAAGGTGATGATGAACACTGCATTGCTAGAGTGGCTTGGTTTATGGATATTTGATTCATTATTTTAGTATGATTTCTTGTTAACACCATAAACTAATGAACCAAATATAAAATATGCTGAAAATGAAATGCGGAATGAAAAATTTCCAAAATCAAATAGGCAATCCAATCCTATGTTTATGGAACAAAATGTGTCTTACCTTGTTCTTTTATTATCTTGTGTTAATATTTCTCTTTTTTTTTGGTTTTGTGTGTTTCAATGTTCTAATCTGAATTAAAATGGGTGAACACTAGGGCTAGGATGGACAACAAGATTCTTACTGGTGATGAAATCTAACAAGTTTTCTTAGGGATAATCTATGGTTTCTAGGGGCAGAGATTAGTTGATGGAGATGAAACTCACTGTCACTAGATCTTGAGCAATGGTTGGTGATTAAATCCAACCATTATTGTTAAAAATGAAACTTGTAGTGTGTGATTCCTTTTAAAGGTTTTCAATTATTTATAGTGTACAAACAATGTCAAGAATAACTAATTTCACTAGTCTAAATTAGAAGACAACATAAGAAATATTTATTTTCCCAAAGGAAGTAGAGTACACTACTTAAGACCGCTCTCTAAATAGATGAGGATTTGTCTACTCTTTTGCCTTGAATCACCAAATTCGAGGGTACTTTAAATAATTCTAATGGTGTTCCTACTTAGACCAACAAAAGGAGAAATCCCTAACCCTAGAATGCATAACTATTTTATGCAATTAACCACTCACATGAAAAAAGAAATGCAAGGTTGTAATTTTCAGCACATCAAAAAATCATGAAATCTTTAAATGAAAATGTGTGATTTGTGATTTGAATATGAATGCAAAATTATTCTAATGCCTAAAAATACGTATTAAAATGTTTGTTCTTAACATATTATTAATGATGTTCCTTTTAACTATAAATCTATAAAAAACGTGAAAATACGTAAAATAGAGAAGTTAGGGTTTCAATGTAAACTTACAGGTAAGCCTGCGTATTGTTCCTCTTCTCTGTGAAACGAATCTGTATGCTTGTGAAAAAAACTTAGGTGCATCTTGAATGTACCACAAGTGCCACATGCCATATACACACTTTCTACAACTTTTGCAACTCTTCAAAAACCGGTTTTACAAAATTTGTGCACAAATAATCCATTATGGGTCCCACCATGATCACTATTTGTAGATGTAAATTTTTCCAACACCAAACAATATACTTTAAATAAATGAATGAATAAAGTAGAATAAACATAGATGATTGCACAAAAATAAAATTTTATTCTTATTATCGGGTGGATCTTTGATATTACAACCAAATGCACCCTAGAGAGGGGTTTACAATGCTTTATTATTCAATACAACAATTTCAATATTCTAGGGTTCTTCAAAATCCTAGCTAACATATAAGGGTGGTGTCTTCACACTCGACTTTATTTCAAAAGTAAGGTGAGTAGGTTTCAGATATCCAGAGGCCAGACCACTCAAATGCTTCAGCAATTTCCAATAAACTTGATCCCTAAACCTACAAATATCAAATAAGAATAGAATGTCAATAATATCTGTGAGGGCTCCACTGTGTGAGGCTCTCAATAAGAAAACTACTAACTCTAGTTGTAGAAATAAAGCTATAAGAAAATATAAAAATATTAAAATAAGCACAATAAATAAATTACCTTGTCACATTAATTTGTTGTTCTATGTTCTTCATTATTATTGTAGGTTTTGGTGCACAAATGCCCTAGCAACACCCGAGGGATTTCTAGACTATAGAATTGGGGTTGTGAACATCCATGGGCACTTGGTGATGGTAGAAGGCACCTAGAGATGCTCAAAAATGGAAGGAGGTACTCAGAGGCACTTGGTAATGGTAGGAAGGCACCTAGAGGTTCTCGAGTATGAAAAGGAGATGCTCAAAGGCACTCGAGGGATTGGAGCAGAATCTATAGAAGCAAAACTGGTTCATGCGAGGTTGGCAATGATGGATGTGGAAGCGATGACAAACAAAAGTGAAGGTGAGGATGTGTGGATGCTTGAGGACTTAGAAATTTTTAAAACTTAGTGAAGACTTTTTAGGGATTGAGTCATCAAAATGACTCCTCTTTATAATCTTCCCTAAGGCACATTAGGTTTTCAACGACACAATTTGTGTGGTCAATATTAAAGTGTGACAGAGGGTAGATATTAACTCTGGGAAGGTGGTATAGATTAAGGTCGATGAGTGGTTGGGATTAAGTCATGATGGATGGCTGAGATTAATTCATATAAATATACATATATTTATTAAATATATATAAAATATTATTATTTAAACATATATAAATAATGGATAAATGTGGTGGGAAACTATGGATGGATGAAAAGTGGCTAGATTTTTGTGTCTACACTACCAACACAATAATTATGTTATCTAGATTATGCCTACTTTTTATAAATCTTGTGTATTTAGAAAAACAATTAGGAGTAGGTTTCATAGATGGAGTACCAAAAACTTAGTGATGATTTTGTAAGAAACATTTAATAAGGTAATTGAATTTGAATTATAGTTTTCCTTTGGATTTTGGATCCCTAATGTACATGATAGTCAGTGATTTGTTTTTACTAGTAAAGCTTGGATGCTCATACCTACATGGGAAAGAACAAAAAATTTATAGCTTGATTCAGCTCCAAGGTGGTATCCTCATAGGAGCAAGTATGAATAAGCACAAGTTGGTGGTGATCGATGCAAATAAAATGTGATTTAAATTTTATCACATTGTTGCACCACTAGATCTAACCAATCTCATTGCAGGGGTGAGGATGAAGATTCCAAATATGGGCTAGTCTGGGTGTATGAGCCAATAATGTGTGTTTACAAAAAACTAATATTTTTCCTTCTTGGTAATGCCACTTAACCATTCAATGCAAAATAAAATGAGGAAGTTGTCAAAGAGGACATCATCTGACATGGGCTCTACTTGTAGAGAAAAATAACTAGAGAAGGAGAAAATGGATTGACTTATTAGCATGGCTTTGCCAAGTTGTTTGAGAATTCACTTTGCATTAGTATTGGGATAATAACTAGAATGACAATAACTAATATTGGGATAATGAATTCCAACTTATTATGCATATAGCACCATGCATCCCTTTTTCCAACTATCCAACTCATTAGAAATTTGTTGCATTTGTTTGATGTACATTCAATCATATTAAATTATTTGCACAATATCCAAGATGTAGTATACATTACATCTACAACCCAACACTAAAGGTGAGCTTGTTTGACATCATTGGAGATATAAACATTAATAATATTGAAGAAATGATGATTAATGTTGAAAATCATCCATAAGGCTTGGTAAGTGGGGCCACATCCATGGTCAATTAAATGTGTCCTCCGCATAGTAGATGGGGGTGGCAACTCTACCATGTCCTAGATCATATTTTGCTATGGAAAAAAAATCGGTCCACCATATGGCATGATAAGCTATAGAGATATTTAATTCTTATAAACAATGACTATTGAGATCATTTTACTTCTATTAATATTCCCACATGAAATACTTCCTTTTAGAGTCAGTCAGATCTTTAACATCTATGAAAGATGTTAATTGAATGATATATCCTTGCTATCAAGCTTAGCCATGACTCCATAGTTATATTGTGTCTACATAGACCCATGGTCAAGCCTATAACTTTGCAACTACATAGTGAGTGTGAAATATGAGCATTTATTTAACATAATTTTTTTAGTGTTCTCTTTATGGCTTGGGGTACATGAGTGCCTAGCTTTTGTTGGAGGAGACAACAAAGAACTTATCTGAGTGATTACGTAGGTAGAGATTGCACTAGTAGCCTAGGGATTTCTAATGTAATGAAGTTTGATTACCTCTTTGAGATTATTTTTATAAGGGGTGGTGGACAACTTCCTTCCCCTTCCTATATTTCTTAGGAGCTTGGTTGAGAAATTTTATTTGAACCCTAGTAGGTGTAGATCCCATGAAACGATTTTTATAGCTATTCCATCAGTTACACATAATTGTCTATCCCTTGTCAATGGACTAAGAAGTGATCGTGCTTTCAGGATTTAAAGCTAATTTATCTCTTTGGATGGTCAAAGTATGATCCTCTATCTTGTTCTTAGAGGAATAACATCTAAAGCACGCATTAGGAAGATAGGTACAAAACCTTCTAAGACATGCATTGGACACCAATTTGGATATTAGTGGTATCCTTGAGATCCTTAGAGATATCTATCTCAACATAAACCTTTTTTTGAGGATGAGCCACAAATAACTTTTTTCGATCGACATAAAAAACATTATGAAGGGACATCACAATGAGGCTAAGATAAGGCCATAAAGGTAATAGATGTCTAGGAAACTCAACCCAAACTAAGACTCATTTGGCGTATTCTTTAGAAATAATGAAATCCTCGATCCAAGGGGAAAATATAAGGAGACAATTATAGACATAACATGATCCATGTTGATAAATGGCCTAGGGATGCTTTGGCTCAACAAAGAAAAATAGGAAGAAATATTTACTAATATTTTGAACACCTTCTAACTAGATCCCATGGGGACCCTAGGTGAAATTGACCCAACACTTCAGAATAATTTATGGCAGGATTTTACCTACAAAATACCCAACTAGGGTATAATTCTCAAGCCACTTGCATACAATATCAAACTTAGGAATGTGAATAAAAACATTAGGACCAAAGAGTTTACCTTGTGAATCTCTTTCAGTATGAAATTTCTAGATGGCTTGACTTAAATAATTTGAACATGCATCCATGTCAACAATACCAACATCAACTATTGGTTCATTATGTCTAGAGACCATAATAAGGAAACAATCTGATGGTAAGGGAAAGACCTAGAAATAGGCCTACAAAAAATGTGACATGCTAATATTGTAAGAAGGTGAGTTTGACCATGCAAAAACTTAATAGGGTTTTGCATAAGCTCTTTTAATATAAATCTGAGATAAAAAAAATAACTCCTTTGTATAATCACTTTCAATCCAAATGTATAATTTTATTAAAAAAATAATACACGCAATAATTAATTTTTATTTTTTAAATGTCCCAGGGGACAGCGCAATGTTTCAGACATTGGATCTTCTTCGAGAGGTCCAAGATCCAAGGTTCAAACCACCGTGGTATGAGCGAGTGTGTGAGAGGGTGGGTGTGTAGTGGTTGTGTGTTAAATTCATTATTGATAAGCATAGCTCTCAAATTTTGGAGGGGTCATGGTTGAGTGGAGCCTACTCAGCGCGTCATAAGGGTTTCTCACACTAACCAAATAAAAAAAAATTAAATTAAATTTTTATTACATGAATTTATATTAACAATTATGTAGGGGTGCAACACAATGGTTCGGGCTTTGGCTCTTCTTCAGGAGGTCCAAGGTTCAAAACGTGTCATGGGTGAGTGTGTGAGAGGGTGGTTGTGTGGTGGCTTTGTGTCAAATTCTCTATCTATAAGTATAGATCTCGAATTTAAGAAGGGTCATGGTTTCTCACAATAACCAAATAAAAAAAAACAATTATGGAAGGGTTGCTCACACTAACAAAATTAAAAAAAATATATTTTTAAAATATTTATTACATAAAATCATATTAACAATTATTAATAACAAAAATCAATGTTTTTCTCTTTCAATCAATAAAAAATATTAAAAAGAATTGTTGTTTGATTTTTCCAAATAATTTTTTTAAATTGCTAAAACATTATATACAACTTTATCCCTTAAATTTTAAACCTCTATTCAAAATTTTGAAATCTCCACACTAAACCCAATCAAATTACATATACATATAGTTTGCACTGCAAGAATGGTGCAGTTTGGGGGTATAAAGTTCGAACTACAACATACTTAGAAGGGAGATAAGTTGAATGGTAGGGTTCATTAGCTGCCCAATAAAGTTCAAACCACAACAAACCACAACATACTCAGAAGGGAGATAGGCTGAATGGTAATGACCAAATGTTTGACTATTGATTGCCCGTGTTTGCATCCTAAAAAATGGTAGTGGCCAAATATTTATCAATTAGCTGCCCCTGTTTGCATCCTCAAGGCTGGTAAAATACATTGAGTTCTATGCACCAACTTCCAACGGTGTTCCCATCTGTATTATATATAATTATTAGGCCAAATGTTTATCAATTAGCTGCCCTTTGCATCGTGAAGGTTGGTGAAATACCTGAGTTCTATGCACTAACTTCCAACGATGTTCCCATCTCTATTATATATAATTATTATTTTTTTGTTCCCAAGGGCTAAGTGGATTGGTTGGATTGATAAGAAGTTGGGCACTTGCCAGGAGGAGACCTAGGTTCAAATCTCACAGGCATGCCCAATTTAGGGCAAAGATTAGTAGTCTAAACGTTGAGTGTGTGCCAGCTTGATGACGAAGAGCCACTGGGGGTCAAGTTTACCAGCTTGATGACTACGATAAAAACCCCGAGCCACTAGGGGTCTCCCTCACTCCGAAGCAAGCAAAGATCCAAACAATGTTGATCCTTTAACAATTGTTGAAAAAAAGAAAAATAATTACCATTTTCTCTATATCAAATAAATAAATAAATATATATAGATATAATTTTTTAATTTGATTGACCTAACCCGTCCCATCCCCATCCCGGTATGTGTCTTTGTAATTTCCAAACGTGGATTGTTTGAGGAGCCCCCAGGTGACATGCGATTGCCTGAGCAGAGGCTATAAACACCACCCATCACGCCCATATTTTATGACGAAATTATACATGGCGATCGTGCCATGGACGGCATTCAAACCCTGCTCATCCTTAATATTAAATTAATAAATCCCACCTTGAAGCTTTTATAACGACCCGTTCCATCTCGTCTGTGTCTTCTTAATTTCAAACATATATATATCTCACGACCCTCACGACCCGTTCCATCCCGTCACTGTCTTCGTAATTTCAAAATATATATAGATATAGATATATATAGATATATAACGAACCGTTCCATCACGTCTGTGTCTTCATTACCTAAACATTCCTTTAAAATAAACTGTCTTCATTAATAATAAGCAAAACATCTATCATGCAAACATCAGACCATTATTATAATTGTTGTCTAATTCGTGAAAGCTGTGTCTGACAAGACATATATACGTTTCTTGAAAATGCGTTGAGGTCCAAACTGGAAATACCTATTATTATGCTATCAAATTTTAATCCACTCCTATCTAATTGAAATACCATTTTCAGAAGAAAGGAAAAAAAATTGACCAAACCAGACTGTGGCGACTTACAGTAATGGTGTTATAGAATTAGATGGGCAGTCCTGTTGTGGTTTAATTTTTTAGTCTACTTTTTAAATTTGTGTTGGGAGGGATAAGGGTTGAAGAAGCTGACTTGATTTTACAGACCTGTCAAAATGCTATTTCTTCGAGCAGCATTATTGGCCCATTCAATTTTTCAAAATGCACGGCACCTGTGTCAGAGAATACGTTATCTTCCCTGAATTTATATGGTTTAATAACAATTTACTATTATAAAATTTAAATTATTTAATTCAATCAAATTGTTGATATGTGCGGTAATTATATAGTAAATTGTTTGTAATAGATTAATTGTATTCCTACAAACTTGAGTTTGTGATGAAACGATTTAGTAGTCATTCGACATAGTGGTGTTTAGATAAAGTTATTTTAATTAAATTATTAAAATTGTGATTAGGTTCATTATATCAAATCCAAGTAGAATTTGTAAAAATAATAGTTTTTTATTTTTAAATTTTATTTTAAGGTAGAAGATTTTTTTTTTCTTTTGTAAGTTATTGCATTTATCTTTTATAAAAATAATAAAAAAATAACTTTCTAAATTTTATATATATAATATATATATATTATATTTTTTTATTGTTTTCTTCACGATACTTGTTAAACCTTTAAATATTATATTAATTGAAAGATAAATTTTGCAGATCAATTACTTTATTTAATTTAAGTTTTAAAAGTTCAAAATCAAAGCTACACTTTGGCCGAATTATCTCTTATCGTATTTTTTTTCTTTGTAAAAGATAAAATATATTGATCAATTACTTTATTAAATTTTAAAGTCAAAACCACACTTTGGCTAAATTATTTATCACATTGAAAATTATGTTATTATTGATCTCATCTTCACAAATATTTTTAGCTAAAATATCTCCTTTTCATTTTGTTTTTTTAATTTAAATAATACTTTTTCATTAATAAACAAATAAAAAATACATCAAAATTACATCAGCTTATCCAAACCAGCAAGCAATCAGATCTAACATTCTTATCCTAAAAAGTGCTATAACTTATTTACAATTATTATTTTTTTACATAATATTAATTATACAACCACACTATGCATAGTTGTTTATAAACAAATAATATGATTCTAAACAAGTGAGGAGAATTTATTTCATTTTGAAAGACCACATTATTAACATTTACAGGTTTTCATTTAAAAGCACCATCAAAATTCATTAGGATAAGACCAACATTGAAATTTTTATTTTACTTTAGTTGAAATGTGTATCTTTATTCTTGTAAATAATATTAATTATACAACCACCCTATGTAGAGTTGTTTATAAAAAAATGATATGATTCTAAACAAGTGAGGAGAATTTATTTCATTTTGAAAGACCACATTATTAACATTTACAAGTTTTCCCGTGAGTGTGGTCTACCGGCAAGGATGCCACTTGCATTATCGGTGATGTGACCCGGGTTGATGGATGTGTATAAGAAGTATTACTTAAAAAAAAAAAAAAAAGCATTTACAAGTTTCCTTTTAAAAGCACCATCATAATTAGGATAATACCAATATTGATATATATATATATTTTTAAATAAAATTCGTTATTAATTATTGGATTTTGTAGGTTAACTCAAAATCTAATACAAAATCTAGCTTTATGTTGAGATTGCAGATCCTAGTCATCCTTAGAATATTCTTTTCAAAAATTGTGATGGTTATCCTACAACACCTTGCACTTAATGTAGAAAGACATTTCAACATGACAATTAATATTATTTACAGCGATAGCCATTTGAGTTGACTTAGAGAAAAAACTCTATGCTTATCATGAAAAACTTGGGGAAAAAGCACCCTTCCACCTTTCTCCTTAATCAGTAGTGTGCTTTTCATGTCTAAGAATGTCTTCCACTTCACATGGTACCCCTTGTGTCCACATCATCAAACTTTCCACATCAATACCCACATTGGCTAATTTATCAATCGCTTTGTTGACCTCATGAAACACATGGTGAATCCTAATGTCTTGTCTTGCCACAAAAAGGATCCTTTCCTCATGGATGATGACATCAATACTCCATGGAGGTTTTCTTCCATTGGTTAATACGTTGATGATATTCATGAAATCACCTTCAATCATCAAATTTCCATGAGTCTCCTGGGCAACTTTTAACCCTCTCAAAAGAGATCTAGCTTCAACCTCATTATTAGTTCTAATTCCCAATGGTTTAGTGAAGGCCTTAACCAGGTTTCCTTGATGATCTCTAATTACTCCTCCAGATCTTACTCTTCTCGGGTTCTCCTTAGTTGCACCATCAAAGTTCAATTTGAACCAAGCCCTAGGGGGTGACTCCCAAGAGACCCCATTTTTGGTATTGGGTAGAGGGATGAAAGTCTTTTCCTCAATGCCTAAGGCTAAAGCAATTTGTATTTCTTGGGGAGGGATTATACGGTTATCCTCAGCAAGGATACTAATATTTTCTTTCACAAAGGCAAGGATTCTATTGAGGATTATTTTAAGGCTATGACTGGTGTCCTTAAAAGCTCTGTGATTCCTTTCTAACCATATCCGCCATAGGAAATGGTACCAACAAATTTTCCAAAGGTACTTAAGTTTCAGACTAACAAAGGGTTGAGGTCATTGTTGGAACACTTCAGAAACTAAAGCCGGATTGACCCACAAGATACTAACATTAATTTTTTTTTACTTTAGTTGAAAGGTGTATCTTTATTCTTGTATAAAGTATTTTAGCCTTCATATTTTTCATCAATAATTCGTAGGATTTTAAATAAGTTAGGAGAATTTTTCCTTCATTATAAAAAACTACCTCCATTAGCATTTATAGGGTTTCTTTTGAAAGCACCATCCAATTTTAGTTTAATAGACTCATTTTTTAACATTTTTATTGTATCATTAATTGATGCAAATCCTTCGTGCTAAATTCATTGTCAAGAATCACCTTCATATGTAATTAATATGTCACTACATATATTCTACTTATGATTCTTTCCATGATGCCCACCATGCCTACAAATATTCACAAGAGAGATAATAATATAAATTCAAGATTCGTATAATTTCAATATTTTTTTATAAAGTTCTATTATTCCTTTCAAGACCAAGATTCCAATAAATAATAACAAGATCAATGCTCCATACATTGCACAATGCCTTTTATTTCACTTAAGTTATTCAATATTTCATCAACTATTCTGACAAAGCAACTCAATGGATTCTCATTTGCTTAAGCAAACCCAAATAGGAGAAATAAAATATAATAAATAAGTAGATAATCTAACATTTCTAGATCATTCTCACACAAAATCACACCTAAATATTCAACAATATCACCACTTTTTTTATACTATCACCCATAATTTATTTTGCTTTATATCACTAACCAAATGGATGTCAAGGCCTTAGGGAGGGATTCAAGTGACTAAAGTTTCTTCCAAGGGAATTATTTGGAAGTAGAAAATTTTGATTGTTGTAAGTTGTTATATCCCAACTTGACTAAGTATCTATTGCCTCTTAAAAGTAGTTATATCTGTAGACACCAAAACAGCACCAATCCGATTATGTGACCGCAAACACTGATCGCTTTGGCAAACATAGCCCCCAGGGCAGCCCTCAGAGGTTAAACAGTGGTCCTAACCACTTTCATAGCAATTTTGTAAGGTCAAGAAGCAATTTGGCACACTTGGACACTTTGCCCAGTACTCGTCTCACCCCGGGACGAATTCAAAATAGAATCCGTCCCACCCCAGGATGAATTTTGAATCCGTCCCTGGGTGGGACGAATTCTAAGCTTAACGGGCAAAAAGGCAAATGGTGCCAAGTGGCAGCCCGAACGCTCGGTTAAGGGCTCCTACCTTGCACGCATGTGTAAGTGGACAGAGGGGCCGTTAGAGGACTGTTACAAAAAGCATTTATCAAAGTTCAAGTCAATGGAAGACTCCCCTCCCTCATGGGAAGACAAGACTGCCACATGGCGCCTATGGCCAACACTTGGCTTTTGTGCTTCCCTCCCAAAAGAGACCCCTTGGGTCTATAAAAGGTGGGACTTTTCTCACCCAAAATAGACAGGTTGAAGGAGTGTTCAAGCAACGAAGTGCTGCCGAATTGAAGACTCACTTGCATCCCCCTTTGTTCACCTTCCTACATCCATCAATCTCTTTTGCAAGGGAGGTTGTTGGGTGGCCTTTGGAAGCTCGAACCTTACTCAAATCCGACGCATGGACATCTGAACCTACCAATTCGCCGACCCCCCAATCCTAAAAGGTTTTGGGCCCATCCTTGGTGGATTGGCTCCAAAATCGAGGGCCAACGGTGGGAGGCCCACTTGGGCACCCCCGCACCTCCCAAGTCCTAATTTTAGTTTTTGAGCACTTTAGATTATTTTTTAGATTGCATTCTGTGTTACTAGGTCTGATTAGTCTATAATTGCAATTTTGTAGCTTTTGGTCATAGTTTAGGGTGTTTTGTATTGCTTTGTCGTTTCGCTAACTTGCAGGTGTCAAGGTCAAATTCCCGAGGGTGGAGGCCAAATTGGGAAAATCCGACCATCTGGGTCGTCCCAAAATGGCCCCAATTACCTAACCCCCCTATTTGCGTGGAGTTTTGCAGGGTCCCGGGATCCGACATTGGAGCAGCGAGTAGGTCGGTTTCTCCTACTCGAAGAATTCGTCCCACCCAGGGACGAATTACGATCGAAATTCATCCCGCCTGTGGACGAATTCCAGTTTAAGGTGGATTGGCCACCGCCTCGGTGGCAGTGGCCTTCCGGTAACTTTTCTTACCTTCTGTCGGGTTTTGAAGCAATTTGGATTCACCGTTTTCACTGCTTCGGGCAAATATTCGTATGCATATTTTGTTAGTTTTAGAGAGAGAATGCTTTTCATTTGCAGCAGGTGCTACTAACGTCTTGATCATTTCTTTGTTCGTAGGAGAAGCAGCAGAGGCGAAGAACTCATCGACATCAGCGGCGACATCATCTTGGCCCGCCCATTGCAATCGTGGGCACGCGGAAGGAGGAATCATTCAGCGATTGTAATCAAACCCTATTTGCGCTCCTAGCCCCTGAAAAGGGAGGAGGCATTATTGTAACAGAGATCGAAGGAAATTAATGAAAGGGCTGTGTTTTCTTTATCTGATTGCGTCTCTTCCAATGTGTCTCTTTTTCGTTTCATGCAATTTACATTCCTAGGACTTAAGCGTGCTTAATTTTGAATGCAATTGCACTTGGTGTTTCCTTTGACCGGAATCTCGTGCTTTCAGTGGCGATCACGGTGGGACTCTGTTCCCTGGTTTTTGAAATCACAGAAAACTGATTAAATTTTTGTGTTTGTGCTTGACAGGTACACTTTTTTTTGTTGCAGACTGCTATTCGTCTCTGACAGGGACGAATCCTTTTCTGCAATTCGTCTGACCCTGAGACGAATTCAAATTCGTCTCTAGGTGGGACGAATTCTGTTCTGCAATTCGTCTCCCAGAGGGACGAATTCCTGTCTACGGATTTTCAGAGCAGAAATTCAGAGACAACAGGAGCAGGCAGAGAAGAGGTAGGGATTTTCATGATCTCTGTTATATTTTTCTGTTTCTGTTTCTGTTTCGTTAATTGTTTTCATTTAATCTTGCATTGCATTAGGAAAAGTCATGTATGCTAGTTTCATTTTGTTGGATAAAACGAATCCCACACACATCACGAAACAACTTTAAACCAAGGAGCCGGTCGTAAGACCCCGACCCTTGATCAAGACCATTGGTGGATTTAATCACCGCCTTGGCTTGATTTGCATCCATTTCCCGATTGTCAACCGTTGTTAGGCGTAAATCCTGACGAAGACGGACCGAGCGTAGCTGGGGTGATTCCCATGCGCGCGAGGATAAGTTTTCTATGGTAGGTGTCATTAACAGGACAATCCCCCTTCCGTACCGCCTATGTACCACGTACCTTCTGCTCTCACGTACCTATAGTCTCCCTCTCGTAAGGGCGGGTATATAGAGAGGTTGGTATATCGGCCGGGTTGGTATATTGAAGGGGCGACCTTTTTTGGAGTTATAAGAGCCTACATGATGCATTTAAACGTTCTACAAAACCTACAAAAACAAAACAAAACATCAAAATGCACTAAACCAGTTTAGGACACACCAAGAATCCTTAAAAGAGATAATCATGGTTTTGTGAATGTGTGTGTTTAATTCTGCTTAGTGTAGACAAAAAAAAAAAGAGAAAATCATAAAAACGAGATAAAAATTTATTTAGATAGCATAGAAGCACCGCAATGGTGTACACCCGCAGTCAAGCCCAATCAAGGGCGGAAGCTCCGGAAGGTACACAAAAAGTAGGCACAAGTCGCCTTCACTTCAGTCCTGAGGATTTGGTCATACCGCCTTATAGGTCAAACCTACAAAAGAATCCAATTCGTAATCCTCGGTGGGGTATGCCTATTCAAAGCAGCTCCCTTTCGGGAAGATGCCTTACATGTAGACCTTGACATAAATAGAGAATCACCTCTTGAAGGTAGGCATGAGTGGCCACCGCGCGATGAAGCGCTAAACAAGCACACTGTCCATTTGGAGGGGCAACGTGGATATGGCGTCCCTTCTTTACCTATCATCATAACAGAGAGACCAAATCCGGAGCGCAGGGCTCCTTACATAGGGCGACCTAACTCCGCCCATCCCATTTACACTCGTGAAAGGGAGTATGAGGAAAACCATCGCATTCCTCGAGAGCAACAAACAATGCGGGAACCTTGCATTTCCGCACCAGCAGGATATCATGATCACCCCTTGAGGCCAGAACCTCGAGCACATACCGCTTACCTCGACAGAGGGAAGCGACCCATTGAAACCTTAGAGCATCAAAATCGAGGTAAACCCATAGGAGGAACATTTGAACCTTCTGAACAAAATAGGGTAGAACAAATTGATCCGGTTGTCGCCCGATATACCACCCGTCAAGCCCAAATCATGCGGCTTAAACAAAGTCAGCAAGAGATAGAGTATCAATACCGCTTGGATAAAGAACGCATGCAACGCGAAGCGGATGAGTTACGCTATGAAATACCTGAGAGGGGGCCAACCCCTCGCATCCAAAGAGCTGAAAAGTATGAGAGGCGTAATCCGTTGGCGCAAGATAGGTCTCCACGACCTCGTCAAGCTCTGCCTCCAAGACCCCATAGATTCGAGAGGGAGGCAACTCCCCGAAACAATGATGGGTACCTTCAGCAAGAACTTGATCAAGGTCATAGGTTTCGCCTTGAGACTCCTCAAGAATTTTACGAGGAGTATGAACCAGAAGAGGAGTATATCGAAACTCCCCATCAAGGCGAGAAGGATGCCATTCGGCCACCCCTCCATAGGCCTCCAGTTCACCGTAACTTGCAACAAGAGCGAACAAGAGAGGAAGAAATAAAATCTTCCGATGCATACCAAGCGCTATTGGAGCGTTTAGAGTCGGTGGAGACAAAAGCTGCCGGGCATCAAAAACCCACATTACGTCTACTCCGCAATAATCCGGTGCATCCCTCGGTGCCTACACCTCTTTACCCCGAACACTTCAAGTTGCCTCAATTGGTAGCTTTTAAAGGTGAAGAGGACGCACAAGAACATGTTACACGGTTTCTAAGCCAATGCTTCGGCATTCAAGATAATGACGCATTATTGCTTAGAACATTCATAACCACATTCGCAGGCCCCGCCTCGGATTGGTTCACACAGCTGCCCAAACACAGCATAAGCAGCTTAGATCAGCTAGTAGATGCGTTTCTTGAACGTTTCGCCTTCAACACAAGGAAGAAGGCATCACTTAGTGATCTTGCTAGCCTTAAACAATTTGAGGAGGAAACAATGGCAGCGTACGGGAACCGATGGAGAGCTTTGCTTTCTAAGTTACCCTACCGTCCTCCCATGTCGGACCTCA
Source organism: Wollemia nobilis (assembly GCA_028583015.1). NCBI lineage: Eukaryota > Viridiplantae > Streptophyta > Pinopsida > Araucariales > Araucariaceae > Wollemia > Wollemia nobilis. Next base: position 95,293 of record JAQPPZ010000054.1, on the reverse strand, counting down.
CGCAAATGTTCACGAAAAGTTGTTTAAAATCAATCTCTCGGTCTATTGTTGCTGCGACAATACGACAACTTAGAAGAAGCTTTGGCGCAAGCCAGAGTCATAGAAGAGATTAAGATAGGCGAAGGCGCAATTGCCAAGCCTAAGAAGAAAGAGTGGAATAAAACCACTAAAACTGGGACAACGCAACCACAACACGCTGCAATCAACCAAGTTGCGATAAATGTCCCCGCGCCTGTGCAAGAAACGCAGCCTCAAAAGGCTAACTACTAGGCAGTGCCTCCTGCTTACGAAAGAGATAACAGGAGACAAGAACAATATCAGTAGCATCGCCCTAGGCGACAATTCACCCCGTATGCGGAGTCTAGGGACTCCTTATTTGACCGCTTGTCAGCGGCAAATTTAGTTACTCTGCCAAAAATCCAAATTTTTGACCCTAACGTTCCCAAGCCTAGGGGGTATAGGGAGGAATTGTATTGCAGATTTCATAGACGCAGAGGACATGACCTAAATGGGTGCTGGAAATTCAAAGAACTAGTCCAGGATTTGATCGAAAACCGAACATTGGTCGTGGACAACCCCATCGCACCTAACAACCAACAAATGGGGGTATTCAAGGACCCCTTGCCTGCCCACGAGGCGCAGACAAAACCGCTCCAAATTAACGAGGTGCGACAAGATCTTCCCGCGCAAGGATTTGTGGGAATGATTAGCATTGTAACAAGGAACAGAAAATACCCAGCAGTTGCCCCCGAGGTACCTGCGAGGGAAGTTCCGTCGACATCGCAGCCTCAACAACGCCCAATGCGAGTTACCTCCGCCTAGACCTGAGGTCACGATACGAACCAAACTCACGCAGAGTTTGCGGACCACGTCGCCTAGGTTGTCCATCTACGAGCTTATTCAACAATCAGCTCCACATAGAGAAGCTCTTATGGACATCTTAAAAGCCATTGAAGTACAACCCCACGAAGCTAATTCTTTCAACGCCTTCGTGGGACATGTGAAACAATGTACGGAGCCTGTCATCACATTCAAAGAAAATGAGGTCAAAACAATATCGAATGACATGCCGGATCCACCCCCGCACGTTATCGCGCGGGTCAACGGGATCCCGTACAAGAGAGTGCCGATAGATACCGGCTCGTCCAAGGAACATCATAACCACTGCAGCGTTAAAGCATTTAAAACTGCCAGCCTCTCACATCACCGCTTCCACGTACACACTGCGAGCTTTTAACGATGCAATATGCTCGACAGTCGGCACGGTTGTTCTTCCTATACAGGTAGGACAAAAGTCAATACCCACACTGTGCCATGTGTCGGAAGGCGAAATGGCTTATAACATACTGCTAGGGCGGCCTTGGATCGAGGGACATGAAGTGTGTCCCCTCGATCGCACACCAGTGCTTGAAGTATGCCTATGAAGGGCAAATACATGTAGTCCCAATGGACTTAGAGCCCTTCAAGTATTGCAATGCGGTACAATTCATACCTCAATCGACCCTACCATCAACGCATTTGGATTTTCAATTGAATCCATCTAAACAGGGTTCGATACCGCAGGCACCACTGGTGGCCAATAAGGCAAAATCCCAGCCAGGTGAGACGTCATCATTGGCTCCTTCATCATCAACGCCACCTATCGTGGCCCAACAGAAGGACAAGGGAAAGCAAATCATGGAGGAGGTTAAGCCTCTAGAAGAGGGGTTGCCCACGATCTCAACAATATCAACAGAGGAAGCGCCCAACGCAACGAAAACCAAGATTCCCGAACAACCAAACATGGAATGGACTCGAGAAGGACTACCGTTTCCTCCTACCCAATCATCAACAATCATCGTTGAGATGGCCAAGACAGGCCCGGGAGAGTACATAGTGCAAAATGTTGTGGCAACCCCCACACTCGGAGTCAAGTACAAGACATGGGAAGACCTCGCCTTCCCATTGGAACAATCGTCCCTCTAGGCTACCCACCGAACCAAACGAATTTTGTGTATGGGGGCCTTGATCATGGTTTCGAACCATGCGAACAAAAGGAAACAGATGAAGAACCTTTTGTCGAAAACATCAATTATCTCGTCGAACCTAGAATTTGCCCTAAAATATCTCAACCAATGCAATTGGCATGGGTATGGGCTAGGCGAGATATGAGCAAGGGATGCGGATCCTTTGCCAACCAAGGTATCGTATGCCATATGACAAGTCGGGGGTAGGATTCAACCATCCCCCTGCCATTAGACATCTTGGTTGAAAACATGCAAGGCCTAGAAATAGGCAACAGGGGGGGATTGGCACAAGACCCGTACGCCAATCCAAACATAGAATACACATTGGGGGATTATCTCCCATGGTCTACAAACACCCCTGGTAACAACAATAATCCCTCTCCTTTGCTAGAGAGAGGTGAAAGTTCAGAGAGCAATCATCAAAGAGAACAACAACGGCTTCCAGACATTTTTCTGAAACTGTTCCCCTTAGAGGTTCCAGACGAAATAACACAGTCTCAAAAGAATCAGGTCCCTCCACTAAGAGTGGAACAACCGCAATGGGACCAGATTAATTCACTGGAACAGGAAGAGTCCTCAATGTCGAAAGCAACAGATGCTGAAGAGGATGAACAATTTTGGATCTATGAAAGCGATTCAGAAGACGAGACTGAGATGGACTATCTCAGACATGCGCGACGACATCACCGCGCTCTAACCCATGAAGATCTAATGGGACAAATGGGTATACGGTTGGGACATGAATGGCACTTAGACCCAACGAGGTGGGACCAAGTGCTAGGCCTATGGCTCCAAATTCAAGATGAGCATCGTCCACCTCAAGATCCCATCAGAACAACAGTACCAAGGGAAGACCCCGCCTTCCTTTTCGCACATAGAGACGAATTTGCACCTAGAGAGGATCCATTCGTGCCTGTTCCCGTAGAGCCGCATCCAGAGTATAGGGAACATCTGAAAGAATCAAGTCGTCACACCCGTGGTTCTGGAGACCAAATTCATTCCATCCACATGATCTCCATTGATTTGACCACACCCATCCGCAATCCGACCGATCCATCACGGTCATTGCATCTAAACATGGATGCCATTGATTGGGATCGCGTCAATTCACCATTGTCACCATCAGAGTACTGGCCTTTCGGTGAAATGCTTCATTTTACCCCAAGGACAACTCAAGATATTTTTCAAGCTGAAGAGGGACCCGAGGTCCCAAACGCAGATCTTAACTCAGCTGATGATATCCATTTAATCCCAACTCCACATCAGTTGGAGGACGGATCTCACATGTCAGTCGAAGAGACGACTGACGTAGACATCGGCACAGATCCAATGAATCCAAGGATTCTCAAGCTGGGGGTAAGCCTTTCCCCCGAAGAGCAAGCCGATTACATTGCCCTTCTCAAAGAGAAGAAGGAAGTTTTTGCATGGTCATACAAAGATATGCCAGGACTAGACCCGCAGCTAGTCATGCACAATTTAACGCTTGATCCGAAAATCAAGCCAGTAAAGCAAAAACTAAGAAAGATGCACCCAACAGTGGCCTTGATGGTCAAAGACGAATTGCAAAAGCCGTTGGATGCACAATTTGTCATCTACGTGGATTATCCGCCATGGTTGTCCAACATGGTTCCCGTCAAGAAGCCCGACGGGAGGATTCGCATATGCACCGACTTTCGAGACCTAAACAAAGCGAGTCCTAAGGATGATTTCCCCTTGCCAAGCATCGACGCATTGGTAGACGCTACAGCGGGTCACGAAATGCTCTCCCTAATGGACGGTTTTTCAGGATACAATCAAATTCGTATCAATCCTGAAGACCAACTCAAAACGGCATTCACAACGCCTTGGGGGACATTTTGCTATAAGGTCATGCCTTTTGGCCTTAAAAATGCTGGCGCTACATACCAACGTGCTATGACGTATATCTTCCACGATTACATGCACAAAACTTTGGAAGATTACATGGATGATTTGTTAGCCAAGTCTATCTTGCGCTCAGATCATCTCGGTGACTTAAGCAAGATTCTCGATCGCCTCATAGAGCATAAGGTCAATCGAATCCCAAGAAGTGCGTGTTCGGCGTCACATCCGGAAAACTCTTGGGTTTTATAGTCTCAAAATGAGGCATCGAAGTGGACCCAAACAAAGTCAAGGCAATCCTTGAAATGGCTCCCCCAACAACTATCAAGCAACTTAGAAGTCTGCAAGGAAAGGTCGCGTCGATTAAACGCTTCATAGCGCAATTATCTGACAAATGCCGACCAATGAACAAACTATTGCACAAGGGGGTCACATTTCATTGGGATGACGAGTGCCAGTCGACCTTTGACGAAATCAAACAATACTTGGCTTCGCCGCCAGTATTGGCACCGCCTAGACCAGGTGTGCCGTTCTACTTATACATCTCAGCTACTGAGGTGGCACTGGCGCAATGCTAGCCCGTAAGAATGAACTTCACAAAGAACAGAGCTACATACTATCTTAGCCGCACCCGGTCGGGCTACTTAACTTAACTATGCATACGTTGAAAAACTCGCTTGCGATGGTGTTTGCTACCAAAAGGCTACGCCACTACATGCTGAGCAACACGACGTATGTTGTGTCTAAGGAGAATCCATTGCGATACATGATGAGTCGTACTTATCATAGTAGTCGCACGGCGAAATGGATCATGTTGTTGACGGAATTTGACATTGAGTTTATTGGGCAAAAATCTATAAAAGGACAAGTCATAGCCGATCAACTAGCAGAGGCTCCTCTTGAAGACGATCAGCCTCTCGGTCATAGAACTACCCGATGATGAGGTCTTCCATGTCTCGTAATCGCCAGATTCTCAAGAGCCTCGAGTCTCGAGCCGACATAACCTTATTTTTTGATGGTTCTAAATGCGAGCAAGGTGGTGGCGCAGGAATTGTATTCTTCACACCGCAGGGCGCTCCAATGCCCCTGTCATTTAAATTAAACTTCCAATGCACCAACAACAATGCAGAATATGAAGCCTTGCTCCTAGGTCTTCATACAGCAATCGCCATGAACATCAAAAGACTGAACATCTTTGGCGATTCGCTGTTAATCGTCAATCAAGTCAAAGGGGTATACCAATGCAAATGCCCAGCTTCGAAGGCCTATAAAGCCCTCGTGGATAAATTCCCGGCAAAACTTGAGTGGTATGACATCGAGGCACTCCCTCGATCATCGAATCATTTTGCGGACACAATGGCCTCCTTGGGGTCACTAATCCCGCAAGACCTTTCCGGTGATGTAACAACCATTCAGGTCAAAACCTTATCGCAACCCGCGATGGAGCGCGCAAGCTCAGACTTGACGCCAGGAATCCACATGATCCAGATCGAACCATCTTCGGATAAGTTCTTTCGAATCCGAGACTATTTGAAACACGCCAACTGGGGGTCTTTGTTCTCCCCCACTCCCATTAATAGCAACACAACGCTATTTTTACAAGTTCTCTCCCAATCAGCATTTGTTAGGGAAGAACTCCAAAAGGGATTGGCTGTTCAAACTGTCGAGGTATCCGATCAACAAGACTGGTATTTACCAATAAGAGATTACCTCAAGTTAGGTAATCTACCCTTTGGATTGACGCAAGCCGCAAAACGAACATTCAAACAGAAAGCGGCAAAATATGTCTTGATAGGAGACATTTTGTATCGTCGCAGCTACGACGGAATTCTTCTTCGTTGCTTGGACCAGCAAGAGTCCACTTGGGCAGTCACCCAAGCGCATGACGGTACATGTGGCGGCCACTTCAATGGTATGGCCATTGCAAAGCGCATTCTTCGCATGGGCTATTATTGGCCATCTTTAGAGCGAGATTGCTGCGCGTATGTCAAGAGGTGTGTAAAATGTCAACATCATGCCAATCTGATGCACGCACCTTCCCAGGCCCTACAGACAGTCCAGTCTGCTTGGCCATTTTCGCAGTGGGGCCTCGATCTAATCGGAAAGATCTCCCCTGCATCGTCAGGCCGTCACACGTTTATCATAACGGCCACATAATACTTTACCAAATGGGTGGAAGCAATTCCGTTAACCTCTACGATAGGACCCCGCATAGCGGAGTTCATTTTGCATTACATCATATGTCGTTTTGGTATTCCATCCAAAATAATCTCGGATAATGGGCCATCATTCAAGAACAAAGACGTGCGTGCTTTAACCACAAAGTACAAAATTCAGCACAACTTTTCAACACCCTATTATCCGCAAGCAAATGGGCAAGCAGAGGCGTCAAACAAAACGCTAGTCGCCATCCTTAAAAAGACCGTCGCAGACAGTCATAAGGATTGGCACATACAAATCCCACTTGCCCTTTGGGCCTATCGCACTAGCATTCGGACGCCCACTGGGGCAACTCCGTTTTCACTAGTGTATGGCTCAGAGGCAGTAATGCCTCTCGAGTTGGAAATTCCTTCCCTCCGCATATCAATGCAGGAATTCATCGATGATGACACTGCACGGCAGGCCCGGTTAGACCAGCTTACGTTGCTTGATGAAAGACGCGTTAATGCTCTCGAGCACTTACGTATCTATCAAGAGCGGCTTAAGAGAGCTTACAACATGAAAGTTCACCTAAGAGACTTTCGGGTTGGTGATCTGGTTCTGAAGGAAAACCAACAAAACTCTAATTTGCCGTCCCATATGAGGGACAAATTCACGGCAAATTGGTTAGGTCCTTATGTCATTGATAGCAAAATAGGACCAGGAACGTACAGGCTAGCTTCTCTTGACGGTATCAAGGAAACATAACCCTTGAATATCAGTCATTTGCGACCATTTCATATCTAAGAAAGCCATGTACCAAAAATAAAAAAATTAAAAATAAAAAATAAAAAATAAAAAAAACAACAACAAACAAACAAAAAGCTCCAAGGATTATCGCAATCTCTTGGTCAACCCAAAAAGCTCCAAGGATTATCGCAATCTCTTGGTCAACCCAAAAAGCTCCAAGGATTATCGCAATCTCTTGGTCAACCCAAAAAAGCTCCAAGGATTATCGCAATCTCTTGGTCAACCCAAAAAGCTCCAAGGATTATCGCAATCTCTTGGTCACCAAAAAGCTCCAAGGATTATCGCAATCTCTTGGTCACCTAAAAAGCTCCAAGGATTATCGCAATCTCTTGGTCACCCAAAAAGCTCCAAGGATTATCGCAAATCTTGGTCACCAAAAGCTCCAAGGATTATCACTTGTGTTTTAGAAGGATTATCGCAATCTCTTGGTCAACAAAAAGCTCCAAGGATTATCGCAATCTCTTGGTCAACCCAAAAAGCTCCAAGGATTATCGCAATCTCTTGGTCAAACAATCAAGAAATTCAACAAAAACAAAACAACAAAAATCATCAAAAACAACAAAAATTTGCATCTCAATTCTAGGCATACTCAAATTCATCAAAATCAACAAAAACACCATGCATAAATTTTACCACACTACAGTCAGTGGTCTGGGAATGTACTAAGAGTTTCAGTGATTCAGTCATCATTTTCCTCTTTAGCCATGTAGTGTACCAAGTCGAACGGATTTTACAAAGGTAGAGTCATACTTGAAATACACCTTGTTACATAACATCCCAACACAAATAAAAAATACTAAAATTCCCAAAATTGTGTGAACGAAAGACGAAACCTGCAAAATAATCTAAGTCACCACAAGCGAAACGGTTATCTTGCTCATCCCCCTGTGCGAATGACCCCTAGAATGCTGAGAGTTGGCAAAAGGACAAGCTTCCTCCCTACCCAATTCCCTAAGAATCCCTAAAGTTCTCAATAGTTGCAAAACACAAAAATTTGCAAAATGTCAAAACTCAAAAATTTGACAAAATATAGTGCACACATCAAAAGGCACAAACAATGATGATTTTCGTCACTCCATATCCCCAATCCCTTGCTCAAAAGAAAATTAAATCAAAATAAACAGTGATCTTATCACTACAAAAGAGCAAGTATCCCAATACAATTGAAAAAAAGAAGGGAGTTGACCTTGAATCCCCGGAACTCTCAAAGATTCTCGTAGGTCATAATGCAAGCTTCAATACCAATTCGGATAGCATGGTAAGTAAACCTCCCGCATGACGATATATCTGTCACATTAACTTGCGTACAGATCAATGTTTGCATGTGGATGAGCTAGCTTATGGCATCCTGGATTACAACGCAGATTAATCTTAGTACATACAACAAAGGAATTCGTGGAGCTAATTAGGTGATCCTCAAGACAGGTTCGGTTGAAAGCCCATCTGCACTGGCGGTATCCTAACAAATACCACTAAATGAACTCAATTGCACACACAGGGATGTTAAATAACTCGGTCAAAAACAAGTCCGATTCATACCTTGTTCAAAAGTCCTGTAAGATAAAGTACAGTCATGGATAGTGAGTTAAAACTGTCTGAATCTCAAAAAATCTTACATTCATCCCAAAACCATCTGCGCTACTTATCATCCTTATGATACCATCATAAAATACAAAAAAAGCAAAGAAAAACCAGATAAATAAAAATATCATTCATCCATTTCAATTTGCATATCACATAGACATCTAAAACACTTCAATTCATCATAACATCTGCATTCATCAAATAAATAAACATGCATAACAAAAATCACATCATCACATGTACAAATCCAAAAATAAAACCGGTATATATATATATATATCGTCAAAAAGATGCCCGCAGGCTACAAAACAGGTCCTCAGACCCCGCAATCATATCCAAAACCCAACCTAAGGCGTCGGCCACCATGATCACGCAGGATCGGTGCGACGGGAACTACCCCCCGTGGTGTGGGTCCTACGGGACCCTGCAGGGCGGCTCACCGCTAGCCCCCGCATCATGCCTACTACCACCCCCTCATCTAACCGCCTCGCGGCGAGATGATGCCGACTCGCTCGCCGGACTATCCCTCGTCCGTCGAGAAGATCTACCGATCGAAGGCTCAGGGAGCCGCCCGCCAAGGCGGATGACCTCCCTCTCCAAGTCTATCCGGTATGACACCACTCTGCCTCCCGCCGATGATAGATAGACAATGCATCATCGCGCTGCGCCAAAACGCTATCCCGCTCCGCCAACTGAGCCCGCAGAAGATCCCTCTCCAGATCCCGCATCCGTAGCAGCTCTGTAAGCCGTGCAACCTCATCGCCTACATCCGACCCCACCCCCTCCGTATCCGCTCGGACGCATAGGACTCACGGGGACAGTAGCTTGCTCAGGCTCCAACTGCTCCTCCACATCCTGCATGTCCGGCTGCTCCGGAACACCCAAGTCCACATCCTCATCTCCCGCATCCACCATGTCTGCATCATCCAACGGCCCTCCCCAATCACCCCCTGCCGCCTCAGCATCCTCCACTGCCGCCTCCGCGCCTCCCAGTGGACCCTCACCTCTCCAGCGCCGCAAAACCCACCACGAGTCATACTCAGTGGTAGTACCTACGTCATCCACATCCAACACCTCAATAACCGCATCCGACTCCTCGCCCAATGGCACGAGGACCGGTGGCTCCAGATCCCTCTCATCTCCCCGACGACGATAGCCAACGGGCTCACCAGGCAACCCCTGGCGCACCCCAAACTGTCGTGTAACCCGGCGGTACGGAAAGAACTCATGCTCCGTCCCGTGCCGCCCAACCAACCATCGCTCCCTCCGTACCCGTCTGAGCCACTCTCCACCTCGAGCCAAGCCGGACGGTCTCGATAGGGACGCCAAAACACCTCCCCCGGAGTGAGCCGCGAAAAGGCATCAATGTAGTGCTCAACTGCACCTGCCCATCGCCGACTCTGCCCCTGCTCCGCAGACCGTCGCCACAAAGCCGCATAACCAATCTCCTCATCCTCCATCGCCGCCCGAGTCATCCACGGTAACCCGGTAGGCCTCTCAACAGCTATGTGTCGCCAACCCCAAAGACCGCAACAAAAAGCTGCAACTGACACCCTTCCGCTGTCGACAGCGGACCCCGTACAGCTCCCCGTAAATCTGCGCCAACAAAGTCTGTCCCCATCTCAGGATCAACGGTGCCTCTATCGGGCACTCTGCCAACTGCCACACCAAATCCAACAGGTTCCACGGGAACCTCGCGCCTGACGAATCATGGAGAAGAATGTTAGAAATGAGGCCCATCAGGAATGCGTGCCTCACTCCTAACACCCCCCTCTCCTTCCACCAGCCAACCAAAATCCCGCCAGCCTGGCAATCCGCCTCGGCCGTCTCCACTGGGTCTGCTACACCCAGCTCCCCCCCATGCCCAAAACATCTCGTGAGTATAGCAGTCCGCTGATCGAACGGAGATGTCCTAATAGGCAGACCATCTATCGAAATCCGAAGCAACCGATAGACGTCCTCAAGAGTCACAGTCATCTCCCCTGTCGGGAGATGGAAAGTATTGGTCCGCGGATCCCAAAGCTTGATCGTGGCCGTCGATAGGCCTCGATCCGAAACCACGAGCTCCGGCCGAGCCACCCGCTTGAGCCCAAGGGCATCAAGCCATTCCCAGTCGTCATCAGTCAAGGCCAACCGCGCCTCAAGAAAGGCAGCGGGTACACGGTACCGGCTCCTAACAACCTGCAAGCAAACAAAAAAAAAAAAATGATAAATAAATAAATGAAAAAGATAAAATTTTCAATTCTAGGGTTTCTAACCTTAGTTGTTAAACAAAAAACATCACAAAAAATCTTAAAGTTTTGAAAAGCGCAACACAAAAACAATGCATTAAGTTAAAGCAAAATAAACCCTAGGGTCACTTACAGGTCTCGCCTCGGCTCCGCCGCTCGAACCAGTTTGTGCACTCATGATGGCAGAGAGAATTCCAATAGCGCTTCGCTTCGCAGAATTACCTCCTCCTCCCAGAGCTCCAAAATCGCAAGAAAAAAATGACACAAATGAGCCCAAAATCAAGTTTTGGCCCTTAAATAGGCCTTTTGCACTGGAATTCATCCTTGACTGGGACGAGCGCTCTGATCAGCGCTCGTCCCACCTAGGGACGAATTCTCCAGCTGGAATTCGTCCCACCCAGGGACGAATTCAGGCCAGCACAAAAAAAATCAAGAAAAATGACTAAAAATGCACTAAAAATAGACAATAAAACTGCCTGACAGGATTGCAAATGCAACTGACAACATGGGCATACAAAATCGACATCGGGGTCACAAATTATTACTATCCTACTCCCTAAGAAGGCTACCATAGCCGGACCGCTCCACGGGAAGACAGATTTTGACAATTTAATCCCAAAATGGTGTCACAAAAAACAACAAAACAACAAAAAATGCAACACAAAACAAGCAATAAACATTGCCAGACAAAAGTACTCTTGCACTTAAACTCTTGGCATAGAAAAATTGATGTCGGGGTTTTAATTGTCACTATCCTACTCCCGAAGAAGGCTACCATAGCCGGACCGCTCCACGGGAGGACGGATTGCCGACAATTCAATCACCAAATGGTGTCACAAAAACAACAAAAATAGTACAAAATTCAACAAAAACACAACAAAAACATTGCCGGACATAAGTGCTCACGCACTTAGCCTCTAGGCAAAGAAAATCGATGTCGAGGTCCAAATTATCGCTCTCCTAGTTCCCCAAGAAGGCTATCATAGCCGGACCGCTCCACGGGAAATAGGTTTTCGACGATTTCACCTCATTATGACATCACCAAAAGGGTTAACACCCACCAAAAATAGGTCCATATGTTGGAAAAATTGCACACGCTTAACGGTAAACCCTCTAAAGGCAACCTTGCACAAGTCATCTTGGGTCAAGCGACTCGCCGCTTCTCTCACGAAGGTCATTCCCTCATCGATTCGTCGCTTGAGGGGGTAGTCACACTTAGTCACCAACCAACAATCACACACCCAATTAAGGAAAACGACATGCATTCAAAGAATCATTGACAAAGACAATCACGCTCCCGCTTGGGGCAGTAAACAAGCAACAATCAAATCAATCAAACACTTGGCATTTCGTGAATCATGAACACAAGGTTCCCCCTGAGGATAAAAACGCCCTTCACTTGTTCATGACTGATCAATGTCTAAGTTCAAGTCACACCTCACCAAAACAAGTTAATACTTGAAATCAAATTCCTTAGCTCGTCAGAAGCAAGGATTCAAGAATGCATGCCCTTTCCATACTTGGGGCATCAAAAGTTGGTTAGGTTACCAAGAAACCCTAATCATTAGTGCTTTGGTTATCTATTTTTGCTCAAGACTCGCGTCACCCGCAGCGCTTCCCAAAAAGGGGCATCTCGTAGACACCAAAACAGCACCAATCCGATTATGTGACCGCAAACACTGATCGCTTTGGCAAACACAGCCCCCAGGGCAGCCCTCAGAGGTTAAACAAAGTGGTCCTAACCACTTTCATAGCAATTTTGTAAGGTCAAGAAGCAATTTGGCACACTTGGACACTTTGCCCAATACTCGTCTCACCCCGGGACGAATTCAAAATAGAATCCGTCCCACCCCAGGACGAATTCTAAATCCGTCCCTGGGTGGGACGAATTCTAAGCTTAACGGGCAAAAAGGCAAATGGTGCCAAGTGGCAGCCCAGAACAGTCAGTTAAGGGCTCCTACCTTGCACGCATGTGTAAGTGGACAGAGGGGCCGTTAGAGGACTGTTACAAAAAGCATTTATCAAAGTTCAAGTCAATGGAAGACTCCCCTCCCTCATGGGAAGACAAGACTGCCACATGGCGCCTATGGCCAACACTTGGCTTTTGTGCTTCCCTCCCAAAAGAGACCCCTTGGGTCTATAAAAGGTGGGACTTTTCTCACCCAAAACAGACAAAGTTGAAGGAGTGTTCAAGCAACGAAGTGCTCGCCGAATTGAAGACTCACTTGCATCCCCCTTTGTTCACCTTCCTACATCCATCAATCTCTTTTGCAAGGGAGGTTGTTGGGTGGCCTTTGGAAGCTCGAACCTTACTCAAATCCGACGCATGGACATCTGAACCTACCAATTCGCCGACCCCCCAATCCTAAAAGGTTTTGGGCCCATCCTTGGTGGATTGGCTCCAAAATCGAGGGCCAACGGTGGGAGGCCCACTTGGGCACCCCCGCACCTCCCAAGTCCTAATTTTAGTTTTTGAGCACTTTAGATTATTTTTTAGATTGCATTCTCTGTTACTAGGTCTCGATTAGTCTATAATTGCAATTTTGTAGCTTTTGGTCATAGTTTAGGGTGTTTTGTATTGCTTTGTCGTTTCGCTAACTTGCAGGTGTCAAGGTCAAATTCCCGAGGGTGGAGGCCAAATTGGGAAAATCCGACCATCTGGGTCGTCCCAAAATGGCCCCAATTACCTAACCCCCCTGTTTGCAGGAGTTTTGCAGGTCCCGGGATCCGACATTGGAGCAGCAGCAGGTCGGTTTCTCCTACTCAGAAGAATTCGTCCCACCCAGGGACGAATTACAGCAGAATTCGTCCTGCCTAGGGACGAATTCCAGTTTAAGGTGGATTGGCCAGCCGCCTCAGTGGCAGTGGCCTTCTGGTAACTTTTCTTACCTTCTGTCAGGTTTTGAAGCAATTTGGATTCACTGTTTTCACTGTTTCAGGCAAATATTCGTATGCATATTTTGTTAGTTTTAGAGAGAGAATGCTTTTCATTTGCAGCAGGTGCTACTAACGTCTTGATCATTTCTTTGTTCGCAGGAGAAGCAGCAGAGGCGAAGAACTCATCGACATCAGCGACGGCATCATCTTGGCCCGCCCATTGCAATCGTGGGCACGCGAAAGGAGGAATCATTCAGCGATTGTAATCAAACCCTATTTGCGCTCCTAGCCCCTGAAAAGGGAGGAGGCATTATTGTAACAGAGATCGAAGGAAATTAATGAAAGGGCTGTGTTTTCTTTATCTGATTGCGTCTCTTCCAACGTGTCTCTTTTTCGTTTCATGCAATTTACATTCCTAGGACTTAAGCGTGCTTAATTTTGAATGCAATTGCACTTGGTGTTTCCTTTGCCCGGAATCTCGTGCTTTCAATATCTAGTTTTATTCCAATGTTGTTTCTAACTTAAGTTTTTGTTATAGTAAATTTTATTTTTCTTACTTTAGAAACTCTATGAGCTAAAGAGGTCTAGACCAATGGTTTTCATTGTTATGAAAAAATAAATCATATGGCCTTATGAGGACATCATATAAAGTTTAATTAATTCAGAGTTATGTGACCAAACAAAGCTTACTACAACAAAAATATATAAAAAACAAAAAAAAAATAGATATAACTACTTTCAAGGTCTCCTAGGAATTTTTAAAAATAAAAACTCATTTGTAAAATTAGCATGGTCTTCTAACTTCTCTTTTTACACAATTACATAAACATAGTTGCTAGTTCATCAAAACTTTTAATAAGATCTTAATATTGGTCCTTTTTAATAACATGAATTGAAGAGTGTATATATTTCTTCTTGGATGTCTATGAGACACATGTACAAAGTTAAATATCATTTTTATGCATTTTAGTCAAACATTTTGTATATTCAAATAAATGTTATTTGACCTTACAATCCTGGCTAAGATAAACTTGTTGAATTAATAAAAGGGGCATGGGTATCATACTCCACTATTTTAACCCAATTAGATCACTCCCTTCAATATCAAATATTTTTGAAAGGAGGAAGTGCCACACCAACCTACTAGCTAGCCAGATAGCCTATTTTGTGATGTTTGAAATGTCAACTAGCTAGCTAACCATGAGTGTTATAGTTAGGTCTTCTAGTCCTAATTTTTATTTTTTTTAATTGCATGCCCTACCTTTTTTTTTTTTTAATTTACTATGGCAATGTTTTTCTACATAGGTGAAACAATGAGTTTTTACTTCTATATTTTCTTTTTGTATAGATGAAATAATTTATAGGTTAAAAAACTAAAGCATTTTCTTACACTTATTGCATTGCTTGTTTTTTGATATAATTGCAAAGACTATTTTAAAAATTTTAGTGTTTGTATGGTGAAACAATTACTAGCTATTTGCATAAATTTAAAGAATTTGCTTACACTTCATTGTAATTATGTGCTAGAATTACAATAATTTTATTGAAATCCTTTAAAACAAATTATAAAACCATAAAAAAATAAATTAGAATGGATGAAAAATGAAATAAATTTATTTAAAACTCCAGACAGATGACACCTTATCATGTAGAAGGAACCTTTTTGCTTGCTAACCAAGCTCCATTCATATGAAATTTCCTTTAATTGCTTCTTTGTTGAGCTTTTTCATGGTATTAAAGAGATTGAATGGACCACTTATAGACACAAATAGAATGATGTTGAACTTTAGTTGTAACTCCATCGAGAGATGCTTGATAGCCAATTGGATTTTGTAAAATAAAGTATATTCCTCCTTGGTAATTTACTTTAGTAGGATTTTATTTGTTAACTAGGTTACATTCAAACTTTATAGGTATTGTTTACTAATCAAGCTTTATTCATTATTTGCTAATAAAAAATATTAGCCATTCAAATATGTTTTAGACCATCACAGTAAAGATTTCATAACTATTGGCATGTGTGTGCATTTGAGTACTTGGTTCTTCTTTATTTTCTAGACTGTATGATGTATGTGTATATTTAAATACTTATTTCTTCTTTGCTACATTTTTGCATTAAAAAATGGGCACATATACTAAAAGAGAATATATATTAGTATTAATTTAGAATCTATTAAAGGTATTTTTATATCATTTAATTTATATTTTTTACTACCATGAACCCCATTTAGAAGGAAATTATAATTGAGTCTATTTATAATACTTTGGATTATTGATTAGGGTTTAATTTACTTTGTTGAAACTCTTATTATTGAATCTAATACACATGGACCTTAATAAATAAAAAAATACTCTAACCTTCACATAAAATTAGTTAGATCCTCTTATATATGTGAGTTATACTTTATACCTTAAGGGTTTTAGTTCAAACTCCTACACTTTTGATGGGATAATACTTGTGTAATAAAATAATGTCTTTGAAAAAAATTATTTATTTATTTTGAAATACCATCCTAAAAGGTTTATTGGAGGCTTTATTTATCATTCTTTCACCTAATATTATGTTCCTTGGTTTCTCTATTTTCTTGGCTATAAATCCTTTAAAATGTTTTGGGGGTAAATTTCTTCATGTCATTCTTAGTCTAATATAATCCTATAGAAATTATCATTATGTATATCAAACTAATAATAAATAAAATTTTAATTCAAGTGACCTTTTCCCAAGTTAATAATAAATTGAACTTGTATAGTTTATCTATCCTCAATATATGCGATAATAGTCATTAGTGTATGAAAAAAATAGTTAATATTTTTTTCTTGTAATTTGAGTATGTATCTCTTTATAATGAACACACTAACCTACTACTCCACCACCTTGTTTTTACATGATATTGTTTAAAAAATCTAAAAATAATTGAGTCTTGTCAATCCATCTAAGATCAAGATAACATATAATTCTTCTAAGTAAAACAATATTTTTTTAAATTTATCCTATGATACCAAGATAATTTTTATCCTATGATAACAAGATAAGAGTTACAATGTTAATAGTAATTTTTGTTTACAAACTTTTTAATATCCTTTTTTCTTTATATTATTCTTATATAAATGGATAATTATACTCTTGAATATATGAAAATAATTAAGTCGGTAGTACATCATAATAGTAATAATCACATTACATTGTGAATTTTAAAAGAGATACCAAATTATGACTTGCATCTATTCTTATGCTTACAATTAACAAGGTTTTTGACTTACTTTTATTTATTTATGCTTACTCAAATTTATAAACATTTTTATTCTTATTACATGTCATTTTTTTTAAATTATATGCTTCTTGTATGTATTGAAGCTTAATAATATGTATATAGATAGATAGATAGATAGATAGATAGATAGATAGATAGATAGATAGACAGATAAACACCTACAAATATTTAAAATGATATACCTAGTTCAATATAGTTTATAAAAATATAAATTCCACATTTATAGATGGTAGAGAGGACAATTTGTGAATATTTAGAGGTTTCATTTAAAGTATTTAATATGACTATGAAAATAAATACCTATCATATTTATGTTGATAAATTATTACGACTTAGATAAATTCTATGATGCATATAGATCATCTTAATCCTTTTGGTCTTAAGTAGTTAGAACAACATAAATCTCTATCGAGACATGATATTATTTATGATATCAAATATGATATTTTCAACTAGGTTGTAATGAATAAGGAGGTTATGAATGCATTTTGTGGGGAGGAACAATAGAGACTCTAGGGTGGAATTCATTTCTATAGAGTTAGGAAATGTATATATGACAACCTTTGAACTTTAATTTACCCATGTTTCATAGAACCTCATTATTAGTGGTTAAATAACAATGAGTTGTCACTTTTTTTTTTTTAAATAATTAGTTGTAAACATGCTCAAATAAATGAATATAGAGTATACATCTATTCATAATACTACTAGCTGAGATGGGAATTGCATTTGTAAGAGAAATAAATTTGATAGATAATATGATCCAACTAAACCACCTCATCATAATAATAAATATTAATTGAGAAAGCAATCATGTGATATTTTATTCCTAGATTTTATTAGAATGTAGAAATTTTATAGATGCTTTAGCCAAAGGCCTTTTATTGGTCATGATGAAAATACCCATACATGATCTATATTACATTACATAAAATGGAATTATAGGTTTTATACTTATGAGGGATTTTACAAGTGGATGCCTTAAGGCATGTCATTCCATTAGTACATGTCTTATCATTCCCATAACATAGATAAATATTTTGATCAAGGATGCACTTACACGTCAACATGTTAAGTCTTGTATCCTAGATTAAACTACACAAATATTAGATCCATCATATTATTTATATGTATTGTGTGATGTGGGATCATAATACTCTAGTTACGGTGTGTTACTTGATAGCATGGTATATACATTTAAAATTACAAATTATGATTTTTAAATCATATTTTACAATATTTTTAAATTTTTAATTTAACTTATAATTATGTAACATGTGAATTTTTTGTATATATAGGGTCTTATGACATTGTATCTTACAACACTTATATCACATAACCTAAATCAAGCGATACACTTCTATAACATAAAATTTTGGTATTACCTACTCTAGCTAACTAGAACCAATCCAAGTAAACCAATATATGTATACTAAGTAAAATAAATCATTCAAAGAAATTATTAATATAGCATAGATAAAATTTAAATAGGAGGAAATTAAAATATCTCTACACTAACTTGCATATGTACATAAAAATTTTAGAAACTAATATAAAAAGTAATTCTTGCAACCCTAGCCCTCTAAATTTTATATTTAAGGAAAAATTAGGGAAATAAGGGTTAGTTTAAAAATAAACATTGAAATGCATAGAATAATTAAAAATTCCTAGAAAATAATCTATAGATTGGAACACACCAAGAAAATAAGAAAGAACCTTAAATTTTATAGAGGATTGAGAAGCTAAGGAATCTATTTTGTTGGTGGACAGCATAAATTTGACGATGAAGTCATGGTGAAGTACCCCATCCTCTATTGGATGGCATAAAAATAATAATAAATAAACACAAAGGTAGCTACAAGGTCTACATATTTCATATTATCAAATAGGGAGAAAACCTTTACTTTAAAATGTGAAATGTTCCAATCAATGGATGATGAAATGGAGTGATTATGGATATTTATAGTAGAGAAAAAATAACTTTTCCCATTGGCTCATTAGTCAAATTACACAATTTTTAAGATATAAAATCATAACCATAGGTCAACAAGATGCTTTGTATCAACCTCAATTGTGTAAACATGCTAGGAATTCATTGACATGCCAAAAATCCTAAGTTCACCTTAAAGTGGCAATAGTGGCAATGCCAATAATTTAAACCCAAAGAATTTGGTGACATGTGTCATTATGCATCCCCATAATACCATGTACAAACTTAATAGCTAAGGGATCATTCACATGAACAATACCTAAAATATTTGTGTTATGGATGTTGTAAATAATAATCAATAATTTATATTTATATTAATAAATCAAAATAATGGAGTGGTTTTGACTCTCAAATAATATAAAAATAAAAAATATTCTATTTAATAACCTAATGCAATTAGTAATCATAGTACAATCAATATTCATGTTATAACCAATAATCTATTATAATCATTAGTCATGTTGTAGTCAACAACTTGCAGTAGTCAATAGCCATAGTGTAGTTAAAAATCTACTATGATCAATAGTCACATTATGGTCAATAGCCTACTAATATTGGTAACCTACTATAGTAAGCCATCCAATAATGCTCCATTTGGTTGCTATAGTTAACCACCCAACCATGGATAAATAGTCACTTTGTTTTAATTAGTATACCATTCATATTATAGAAAACTAGTCAATGTGTTGTAGTCAACTAGCTAACCATGCTACTATTAGTTAGTTAGTATGATGTAATCAACCAACTAGTCATACTATAGATAGTTTATTAGTTTTTATGGTCAACTAATTAGGCATGACGTAGACATCCAGTCAATTTCCTATATATAACCAACTAACCTATCATACTATAGTTAATTTGCCATAGTCATCAAACTTGCTATAGATAATGTATAGTCATGACATATCTCAATAACATCATAGATCCAATCATCTTGTTATTTATATTTTCTATTTTCTATTTCATGGAATTTTCTAGATAGTATTAATATAATATATTTGTTACAATAAAGGAATTCCACTTAGAATAGAATTTTCTATAGAAATAAGAGGAAAAGAGTTATTGCTCTTAACCTCCATTAGTTATTGATTGTTTGGAAGTTATACCATTTATATTTACGATAACATATAGAATTTTTATGGGATTCTATTCTAGCCATAGATATAATTTTGAAACATTGTAAAGAAGGAACACTTTAACTATCCAATTACATATACCTAAATTTATCTTGTTTGACTTTCATATCTCTATTTTACCTCAATTTATATAATAAACTAAGGATATGGTGATATCCTCCTAACAACCAATGAAAGGACCCCTTATTTTTATAGGAAGAGGGATACACAATTCATTAGATTAGATGCATTTTACTTTTTGTTTTTCCTTTTCATTTTTGTAAATAGGCTACATTTGGATCCCCTTCTTGATAGTTTATATAGCACATGTCTTGGCATAAAATTTAATAATCCTAGATTAAAAATTTATGGAGGATTAGAAACACAGAAAATTAAATTTATATAAGAGACACTTTTTGGTTCCTACTTATTTTAAGGCATTAATATTTTCTCTTAAGCAATTGATGGGTGAAATTTGAGTCCATCAACCTTCATGATAAGAGTGTTCATAATTATCATCAAACTATTGAGCCACCACACCTTTGTAAAACACTTTCATCCAATGGTCCACTAACCAATAGGTATGTATGCTCCCTAATGACCATCGCATCTCATGCATCATCAAAATATTCATGTCTATCTCATAAAAAGTTAAGCTTAGAACCTTTGAAGCCATGAATTATTCATGTATCATTTCCTAATCATGTAGCATATATATTTATTAGATTTGAAGAAGAAACCATAAATAAACTTGATTGCTATAGATAAAAAATAAAAATAATTAAAGGAGACTTAAACCAATGATCAATTCACTCCAATGTGTCTAATCACCTATGCTAGACACTAGTCTTACATTACTATTGAATTAAAGGCTCAAACAATAGTAATATATATTGTAAAATGTGGAAATACACATATGTATGACCAAAAATACTATGGAAATAAACTATCCTTCATGCACCTCTCTTATCCCTTGATACCATCACTAATCATGTTAATTGATGACAATGACTTATAGAAGTGGAACTCTAAGGATTGAGGTATAAATGCCAAAACTGCTAAGCATAATCTTACATATGCTTTATCATTCATTTTTGTGCTTATGAATTTAGTGGTTCTATACCATGATAACATCATCACCACAAGGCACTATCCAATGTCCCATATACAACAATAATATAGAAGGTACCCCCAATAATAAAACATCCAACAATATTACCCATTTTATATCAAAAATCTCTATCACATATCATTCATAGTTGTAATTCAAAAAGAGTTTCAAGATTCCTTGTTATCATTTGTGTGTGAGGGATGTGTCTATATTGAATTATTGACCTATGACTCCAAATATTTTTTCAAGGTTAACTTAACCACATGACCAACAATTGTATTTAATTTTCAAATGGTGTCCATCATTTGTTTTATATTTCTTAGCTAGATTGAGAGGCATGTGCACCTAATCCCATCCTATAATTATGTCAATGCTTCTCTAACATGATCATTTTATCCTCAAGATTACCTTAATAAAAAAAAATCTTGGGATTTAAACAATGGACCTAGAGGATGCAAATATATCTTCAACTCTATGGAACCAAGCTTCTTCATCCCCAAACTATTCAAGGACATATATAAATTCTTGAAATATTGTAATAACATTTGTCCTTTTGAGAAACCTTGATGACTAGTTGGAAGGCATTTGGATCTTCTCTTTGTCATGCAATTTTTTGATCTACATTTTAACTATGTTATCCAATGTGTCAATCTCAAGAGGTATAATCACCTTAATATTTCTACTAATATTGCTTATATCTTTAAAAATATATTTAAGAGCCTCATTAAGACCATCACATCTATAACATAGTTGAGTTAAGAAGGAAATACCTTGAGTTAATGTTCTAGTTGAGTGGAGGAAACACAACTATTAAACACTACCAATATAGACCATGATTATTTGACCAACATTCCTCCAAAAAAATAAACACACCAAACATTGTAATCTTCAAGTTGGTATGCATTCAAAAACCCACATAGATATGTTGGTAATTATATCTTGTTCTCAATGGAATAATTTAATAATAGTCACTATACTAAAGAATTTAATGGTAGTCACTATGTTATAGAATTACCAATTAAAACTTTAATATCCCATGAACTAACAAGTATTTTTTATCATTTCTATCCTTGGACATCTATAGGACTTCTTCCTATCAATAATTTTATAGCATCCAAATCCCATGTAAGCACTAGACTATTTATAGCATTCGTTCCTTGGCCTTGAACAATGGTCAGTACCATCAATAGGTATATATTCATTGAGAAAATAAAGAAATACACTCAAACTAATGGGGACATCAAATAGGTTATAAAATACCTGTGGATTTTAATTTTTGGTCATCTTGACCATGGCTTTTATGCCTTTTAGGATGTAAAAAGGATCACGTGAATTTATTAAATAAGACCAATTCTAAATATACTACCACTATAATATTCTTCTATAAAGGAAAGTGCATAGGCTTTGAAACTATAACTACACTTTAGCTTATGGACTAAAAATAACACTTGAATCTATAATATTATATTCTATTTCAGATGATAATTCACATATAAAAGTAAAAACATACCATCATGTCTTGAACTTAGGAACTCTCACACACTATCCATGCTCCTAATAACTACACCATCCCATTTTTTGGAAATAAAATTGTCTCTACAATTATTAATGATGCACCCAATGCATATTTACGTCCTTACAAATTTACCACTAGCAAAGGGAATATTTGTTGGAATATTTATTTTTCAAAATTTTAAACAGTGAAGAAAACAAGGTCATTTTTTAATGCAAAAGATAGGCATAAAAATGGTAAATCACTAAAAATGTTGAACTGGGACCTCTAAAATTTCATGAAAAATCTAAAATATTGATAGTTCATCGATATATATCATGATTTTCCTTGTACAACCTTTTTTTAGAACCTAACGCATCAGGATATTCTCTCCTTCCAAAACAACATCAAAGTTTGTTGGACCATTCTAACAACTTGTCAAGTGGATCAAAGGTCTTTGCCTTTATTGAAGCCTACACAAGCCTTATATGGAAAGTGGGATTGATCTATAGAATGCTCATACTATTTTTCTTAGCCTCAAAACCATGTAAAATTCCCTCTCATATATTTTGCACTAATGCCAAAACAAAATTCTAACTAGAGAAGGAAATTAACATTTTTAACAAAAAGTATATAAGACAAAGAGGGTTTTTAGAAAACCATTACAAACTCAATCCAAAAAAAATAGAAGGAATTACATCTTGTGGCATTACTATAATCATCCACAAAAAATAATTCAATAAACAAACACCATTAAAAATCAAAGAGGAAAGCATGGTGAACCTATCAATGAATATTTCTTTTCAACCAATTATTCATTACCACACAAGAGATCTTGGAAATCTAATTTATCACTAGGATTTTAAGGAAACCCCTAAAAATTATCAAACAAAATATTTATTAAAGGTGGTTCAAAAATAATGTCTTTTCATAACTAAATGAAGTTGCTTCATCCCCACTCTAATACCATATTGGATTTTAAATTGTGTTCTATAAATCTAATGAAGCATAACATTAACCACAAGCTATATGCATGCAAAATAGAAATATCAAGTAGACAAACTAATAGGGGTGGGCACCTTCAACAATATATCATATAAATATATCATGATATACATGGATACAATGGATTAGTGGGAGAGGTATTTATAGTAGATATATAATCCCAAAATTACAAGTATAATTACATTAACCACTATCAATATAGGGATTAATGTTAATTCAAGTTACTAAATATTTAATAAAATGTTTAGTTAATGTAAACCATACAAGTGATTTAACCAATCCCACTAGGGGTGAATACATACCCATACAGCTAGTTTAACCAATTCCACAAGGGAGTGAATACATAAATATTACCCACTAGATTACACAATATTACCCACGGTATTAAATAACTAATCCCTATAGGCCTACATCATCATATTAAAAACTTGGGAAACACAGTAAAATTCTCATCTTCCAAAAAATATATGTTGCCTCCTTTGGAAGAAATAATCCTAGCTAAAATCTAGCATTGTCTCCTTTCGATTTCCAATGAATGAAAACAAATTAAATATGGCATGATCATTAGATACTTGGGTATTCATTTTGGTATTAGTCTAAATTATGAATACATGAAGCTTATTTCTCTTTAATTTGAAAATAAATTGGATAGTTGGACTAGCAAACTGCTATCACTTGTAAGGAAGATATAGATTGCCAAACACGTTCATTATTCTTCATGCTAGTTGTATTCCAATCAAAGTTAATTGAAGTTAGTTCAAATGCTTTAAAAGTTATTTTATTCTATATTGGATGAAAATATTAGATTATATGCTATCTCATGCAAACAATATGTCCAATAAAATAAGAGGCAAGTCTTAGTTATTCACACTGTTGAAGAAAATTATCCATTAAGATTGTTGTTTAGATATTAAATTGAATTTATAATTTTCATTGGTTGTTATATTGTTTTCGAAATTCATCAAAAATTATCTAGTTATTTAATATCAAAGGTTCCCTTCTATAATATATATTAGAAATTACAATAAGATAATTGGAAGTACCTAGCTTGGAAATTATCCAAGATTTTTTGGTTTTGTGTTTGGTTGTGTATTTTATTTGGTGAAATAGATTGGTCTATTATGATAATATCTCCTTTACCTTATTTTTTTGGTGCTATTAATAAGAAATAGGGTTTTGAAAGGAACCCCACAACCTTTTACAGAGCAACCTACCACAAAAGTAGCCAAAGAGAACACTACAAAATACAACAAAGAAAGAGACCCCCAAAACAACAAGGAAAACAAGATGAAACAACCAATGAGAGAACCGAGATAGTTCTACATCATTGAGTCAACTTCGTGGACAACATTACCAAAAATTTGAGCAACCTCCTCAGCAAAATCCAATGCCATATTGACAAAACTCCAAACTACATGTTGCTTAATTTCAATCAGACGCAGGCTATGTAAAATAGCACTTTTCTTCGTAGAAGCTTCCCCCAAGGAATAGACATCAGCCATCAATTTTTTCTTGACAAAATATCTAGGAATAACCTCAACTTCTTTTGTATTGAATAAGGTATAGGACTTTACCATATCCCTATTTTTACCATTGAACAGCAATGACTTACGGGTGCCATTGCCTTCCTCAATACAACTAGCAGAAGGGCCCTCCACCACTAAAGTAGCATCAAGAGAAATATTTAAATTCTTAACCACCCTAGTAGAAGAGTTCTTCACTGCAAAACCCCAAATACCTTTAGCAAAAATAATAACCTTGTAGTAAATCTTCTTCGAACGAAAACCCATGAAAAATGAATACACATCCTTTGAGTCCTCACTTGAAATCTTTGAGACCCGTAAAGAATCACTAGGTGTAGGGATTGTAAGAGAATCCAAATACTTCAAAATTTCCTTCACCACAACCCCTTTCTCAACCACAATGCATTCAAAAACCAATAGTACCAATCCCTGGTACAAGGGAAGTTGGTCCCACCCACCTTGAACTACCAACATCAATTTTTGCATAGAATTAAATAGGAATAGGGGGATATTCATCCACATTTGCCTCTATGAGTGATTCAAGAACATAGCATGAAAATTGTGAATGATATCATATGAAGATTCCAACATGAAAAATTACATAACAACCTTAATCACCTTGTCCCACAGTGAACACATAGCTTTAACGCTAAACCCATTCTGGATTCTTGGTAAGAATTCATCTCCTTCCAAGAAGAAGCTAATTTCCTTCAATAATGAGTACATGTCCTGGTTGTGATACGTACCATCCAGCTCTAACCCCATAGTGTGGCTAACTAAATTCACTAAAACCTCAAAGGACCACATCCCTACTCTTACCCATCCCTCCTTCCACATAGCAACCATCCATTTAGAAAATATTGGGTTCTGTCTATGGAATTTTTGCACACATTCTAGTAAGCCCCCATCCTTCAGAATAGAAAGAACGTCTTCATCAGCAATTATAGAATCAAGATCTACCCTTGACTTAACTTGATTCATCTTACGCCCAAGAACTTTAGCCTTCACCATCTTCAATAAGGGTGCAAGAATCCAATTACAAAAAACCCTTATAATCCACACTGAGAAGAATACGAACACACAATAAAACACAAGAGGCCCCATAACTTTTGGACATTTTTAGTATATGAGTTGTCACGGATGTCAATAGTGAGTGGTAATTGATGTCAAGCTTTCAGCACTAGTCAGTGGCAGTTTCAGTGGGCAACATCAGTTTTAGGTTCTCCAGTAAGTGCAAAAAGATGGTATGGTTTTAGTTAATCAAGGCCCAGTTCCAGAAAGTCAAATATGGTTAAAAGTGCAAAGAAGAAGCCCAAGAGAATAATATTATAGTATTTTTTATAATATTTTAAAGTAAATTTTTAAATTAATTATAAATTAATTAATATAATTTTTATTATAAATTAATTTATAATTTAATTTACTTAAATTAAGTTATTTAAATTAATTATTAAATTAATTTTAATATTAATTATATGTTAGTTTATATTAATTTTTATAACCCTAAGGTAGGCTATCAAATTATAATTCAATTTTTTTAAATTTGAATTCCCAGCTCCGAAGTGGGAGCAAAAATTCAAAAACGTGTATAAAAAGGTGGATCATTCCACCTTAGAAAAATTATCATGCCTTTAATTTTTAATACATGTGAACCTTGGAAATCATGTTGCATCCAAAAAAATAGTAAGCACTATGATTTTCGTGGAAATCAAAGGAAGTATTAAGGCATAAGGTGAAGAAAGTGTTTCTTCCTTCACGTGGGCATCACTGGCCCACGCGGTGGACTCCCAAGCGCTAAGGTACGTAGGCTTTGGGAGACGATGGATCGAATCATGCCGAAACCCCCTTTTGGGAAAATTAAGAGGTATGCATTGAAATTGAGCGCCAAAAATTTCGAAAGGGTTTGTTGAGTATTTAAAAATTAATTTTTGCATTTTTATTTGGTTTGTAAGGTAGTAAGGGGAGTTATAAGGGTTATGCAAAATTAAATTTTTGGTTTAGTGTTTGGAAAGGGTAGTAAAGTGTTTTAGGGAGATTGTGTGAAGTATTGTGGTGTTGGATATTATTTTAAGTTGGATTTTATAAGTTGTATCCAAGGAATTATTATTTTTTATGTATGATTTGATGGTTGTTAATTTTAGAAGAGAGCAATAAGGCATAATTGATATTTGAGTATTTTTGTGTCCAAGAAATATTTGAGAAAGTGTTAAGAGTGATATTTATCATTTAACCATTGAAATTGGAAAGAAGGAAATTGTGATTTAGACAGGTTTCCAAGGGCACTTATACATCAAACAAAAGGTATGGGCACATCTTCCTAGTGAGTGTTTGTTGAATGTTGTGAAAGTAAAGTTGGAGTGAAAAGGATTGTTTGGTAAGCATTATTTAGTGTGTTTTGAATTAATGCTTCAATATTTTCTTGAATAAAGAGTTGTTGATAAAACCTTATTTTATAAGCATTGTTGTTGAAGTGATTAAGTTGAGTGAACTTGAACTAGGGTTTGCAAAGAACATGATTATCATTGTTATGTGAGATTGGTTGATAAACATTATTGGAAATATTTGAGTGAGTGTTCATATTATTGGACTAGAGTTTGTGAGAAAGGATTATTTCATTGAGTGATTGATTGAGTAGAGTTGATTGAGCCTAGTCAAGTGGATGTGTGAAGTGATGGTTCAAGTTCTATGAAACAAATTGTTCTATATTATGAATTGAATTGATAAAGAGGTTGAGTGTTGACGAGTGTGAAACATATTGAGTCTCTAAAAATTATCTATATGTTTCTGTTCTAAAAGAGTAATTGAAAGTGATTGAGCATTGAGGTGAATGTGAAGCATATTGAGTCTCTAAAAATTCTCTATATGTTTCTAAAATAATGATTGAAATTAATTGAAAATTTTTATGAATGTGAATCATATTGAGTCTCTAACAATTCTATTTATGTTTCTATGAGATTGGACAAGTTCTAGTGTGGACTTGTTGAGCATATTTGAGGTAAGTCTTTGAGAAGACATGTAGACAAATTTGTTTAAGTTTTTGTGGAAGCCTACAATACAGATTGAGATCAAAATTGGATATTTCTAGTGAGGACTCATTGAGAATATTTGGATAAGTTCTAATGAGGACTTGTTGAAAAAATTTGGACAAGTTATAGAGAAGACTTGTGAACAAATTAGTGTGAGATTTTATGGAATATTACAAGGCAGAATTGAGATAAGCCTTTAATAATACTTGTGAGCAAAGTTGATTGATTGATTTGTTCAAACCTTGAGTTAAGTTTTGGGGTAGATCTAGCAGAGTTGATTTGAGATTGATTCAAGCTTTGTGTTAAGGCTTGAGGACAAATATTGAGGATATATTTGTGCTAGACCGAAGGACTGTGTTTAGTGCAGATCAGAGAACATATATTGAGGATAGATTTTGGTGCATATTTGAGGGCAGATTTGTGTCAGGCGAGAGACAAATATTGAGCATATTTGTTCTAGATCGAAGGACTGTATTTTGTGCAGATTTGAGATAGAGCTTTGAATGTGATAGGGTATAGAGGATGATAGTCTATAGTGGATAGAGATCCATTAGCCATAGCAGTTAGGACAAGAGTCTTTAGTGGATAGAGATCCATTAGCCAGATTAGTTAGGACAAGAGTCTTTAGTGGATAGAGATCCATTACCTAGAGCAGTGGGGGTAGCAGTTCTTCTAGAAGATCACCAATTAAAGATAAGGAGAAATGATTTTTCCTGTGTATAGAGATCCACAAACTTTATTATGGGATTGGTGTCTCCTTTGGATAGAGGTCCATAAACATTATAATAGGGAAATGATTCCCAAGATATTGATTGAGAAAATTTTAGTGAAATATTTTCTCCGTGGAGTAGCCCACATTGGGTGAACTACCTAAAATTGGTGTATGTATTGTGTGTGGTGATTTGTGCATTGCTTTGATTACTACTACTGATATTTATATCTATACATTACATAATATTTATTTGGAAATAAAAGTAAAAAGTGGTCTTATATTGTTCACCTCCCCTCTCAGTATAAGCTTATGTTCTTCAATAACAGGCCTGAGCACAAATATATATCCACTTCCATAACAATCCAAACTAAAACCCCAATGTCAAAAATAAAATTCCTCAACACCGAAGTCTCACGAACATTGGTAATAGCCACTAATCCATAACTTCTCCACCCGTACTCCCAAAACATGAGAACAAACTAGAAAAAATGCATAAATAAACTATGACAAGGAGAACTAAAAACCAAAACAAGGTCAAGTGCATCCTTATAAACCTAATAGAAAGGAATCAATGACTCTCAAATACATGCCCTAACAAAAAAATCCTCCACCCACTTCCAACTTGTCATAGGATAGAAATAAAATAGGCAAGTGGAAGAGAAACAAAAGAACACGTCACAGGTGATGACACCAAGATAAAGGTTTGAAAAGGGGCTAACATACCAAGGCACAAATTCTAGCAATGAATGTCCCAAAACCAATCCCAAAAATGGGAATAATCACCAACCTAGGTACCCACCTAACAACAAATCCAAAGGAGAAGCCACCAACAACCAATAAACATGTGAGAAGACACGCTATAGAAGGTCCAAAGCCAATCTATAGAACAAAGCCCTTACCCAAAACCAAGAAAAATCAAAACAAGAGCAAGAATTTGGGTAGAGAGCACACTCCAATGAAAGCTAGAGAAGCTTCGAGACATTTCCAAACATCGATTACGAAGAGGGATATGAGATTTGAAATTTAAAATTTGAAAGGCAAAAATCTCCATGAAGCCTAGGGAATAAATATTGGTCAACCACCTATACTTTGACCAACAACGACTGCTACTCCAAAGCCCCACCCACCCAAGCAAGTGAAGGCAAATCACCTGCCAACAATTAATGAAGATCATTATTAATACAACAGATGAGCTCGGGAGAAAATCCCTCTACCAAATAGAAGATCCTTGGTGATATACCCCCATATTCACCATTAATTCCACTATAGAATTGCCTTCTCTAAAAATGTGCACCATCAAAACTTCATCCAAGGATCGAGAAATTCCAATAGCTTCATCAATCAAATTTACCACCCTCCAACTTACGTGGCAAGATCCGTTTAGCATATTAATAATGTTTAATGAATCACCCTCAATAATAAATTTACGAATACCTAAATCTCTAATCAAATACAAGCCTAAAAAGGTGGCCCTCACTTCAGCAAACTGGGATGAATTAACACCAATATTTTCTGCATAGGCAAGGACCAAATTTCCACTATTATCATGGATGACCCCCCAACACCAGTTAACCCTAGGTTTCCTTTTGAGGCCCCATAAAAATTCAATTTACACCAACCAACAGGTGGAGGGGTCCAATGAACAAAACTCCTTGGATCAAGAGATAGATAGAGAATGAGGGCCTCTGAAAACTCAGAATCCTTGCAAGCACACAAGACATTCTCCATTGTTCTCCATAAAATACGAGAGCTCAAATGAAAATTTGAAGATTCCTTATCTTTAAAAACACGAGCATTCCTCTCCTTCCACACCCCCCACATAACATGGGGTAAAATAAATCTCCAAAAACACTTAAGTTTGGGTGAAGAAAAGGGAGAAGCCCACTACATAACACAATCCATCACTAAATTAGGAAGAACCCAACTTACACCCAACCTATAGAGGATGGACATCAAAATTTTCCTTAAAGACCCCACAATTAAGAAGTAAGTGCAAAGTTAATTCCCAGGATTCTTTACACATATAGCACCTATTAACCAGACACATACCTCATTTATGAAGATTTTCAATAGTGAGAATCTTATTTTGCACTACCAACCAGAAAAATATATTAACCCTGGGAGTTAAGTGCTTTAACCAGATAAGACCATGAGGAAAAACCATCCCCATCCTCACAAAGGAGTTTATAAGTAGACTTGATAGAATATAAACCCACACTATCAGCTTTCCAAATTAGGTGGTCCTCCACATTTACTTACCACACCACATAAAGATGGAGCTCCTCCATAAGCAAGTTCCAAAGCTAGAGATCCCTAGAATTCCTTGCCATAGGTGAAGGATTGGTCCAGACTATTCTATTTCCATGAACCTCAGTAAAGTCCACCACTTTCACCAGCCCAACAATCCTAGACCCTTCAATTAGGTCTCTAAAATGAATATCCTCATTCAAAGGATGATCTCTCAACCAAGCGTCATCCCAAAAATTCATGTTCCTACCATTACCAACAATCCATATGCAATTAATATTAATAAACTCCCTGGATTTTACTAGACTATTCCAAAATGCCAACCCACCATAAGGGAGAAAATTAGAAATGAAAGAATCAAATTTATACTTAGCCTTCAAAATTTGGCACCACAATCGGTCAACATTAGAGGCAACATTC
Source organism: Wollemia nobilis (assembly GCA_028583015.1). Classification (NCBI taxonomy): domain Eukaryota; kingdom Viridiplantae; phylum Streptophyta; class Pinopsida; order Araucariales; family Araucariaceae; genus Wollemia; species Wollemia nobilis. Next base: position 63,873 of record JAQPPZ010000054.1, on the reverse strand, counting down.
CAACCAAGTTTTGCCACCAAGGCCTTATTCATCCTAGAAGCACTCTTAAGATTTAAACCACCAACTTTCTTTCTTCTACAAGGTTACTCCCAAGAGACCAAATGAAATTTACCTTTAAGCTCCGGGCTTGCCCATAAAAATGCCTTGCAAATGCTATCCAACTTTGTTGCCACTTTACCCAAAAGGTGAAAAAAGGACATAAAATAGATAGGGATACTCTGCAAAGTACTCTAGACAAGCACCACCTTCCCTACTTGGCTCAGAATATCCCCCTTCCATGATGCTAATTTACGATGAATTATTTCAATCACTGGGGTCCACAGAGCATCTTTGGCCCTCCCAACAAAAATAGGAAGACCAAGATAGGAATAAGGAAGAGAGGCAATCTGACAATTCAAAATGTCATAATTCCTCCTTTGCCTCAGTTTTTGAGTATTGATAAAATACAAATTACTCTTCAAAAAATTAATCTACTGACCAACTGCCCTCTCATTTTGGTATAAAATAGATTTGACTTCCCTGGCGATTACTACCGAAACCACACAAGAGATCAGAGTATCATTAGAAAATTGTTGATGGGAAATCAGGTTACAAGGAATCATTGAGTGCATCATCAAATCATCACGTCACCTAGAAATAGACCTTCCTAGAGCCTCAACCATAAGAATGAAAATAAAAGGAGACAATGGATCCCCTTTTTTGAAACCACAAAAAGAATGAAAAAATCTTGTCGGAGAATCATTGATAAGAATAGAAAACCACACCGATGAGATGCACACCTTAACTAGCTTAATCCAACCTTCACAAAAGCTAAATTTCTACAAAACTCTGAAAATAAATTCCCAAGAAACCCGATCATATGCCTTATTAACATCTAAATTGAGAAAAAACCCACTCTACCACTTTTGAAAAGTGAATGCATAAGTTCATGAATAACTATAGCTCCATCTAGAATCTACCTTCCCAAAATAAAGCCACTCTGCACCGAATCAATCAACACCGACATAAGTAGTTTAAGCCTATTCACAATAGTCTTAGATAAAATATTATAAATAGTATTACATAAACTAATGGGCCTAAAATCATTGAAATATGAAGTCAAGTATTTCTTGGGGATGAGGGCAAGATAAATTCACAAATTTTGGAATAAACAAAGAACATTGCACATCCCTTAAATCCATGCAAACATCTTCCCCACAAATATGCCAATACCTCCGAAAGAACATAAGAGGAAAACCATCCGGTCCCGATGCCTTAAGAGGACCCATCACTTTGATAGCTTCAAAAATTTCCTCATCCGAGAAAGGAGCCATAAGTATCCTATTCCAATCAGCATAAACAATCATAGGAATGGCTTCTAACATCTCACCTTCAGCAAGAAGGTCACGATCAGGCACCGAGCAAAGCAAAGAGCTAAAAAAATAAATAGCTTCCTCCCAAAATTCCATGACATCAGAAGACACCCCTCCACTAGCCTTCTCAATTTCCCTAATTTTGTTGCGACCTCTCCTCCACAAAGTGGAGGCATGAAAGAATCGGGAGTTACGATCACCTTCTTTTAACCATATCTCTCTAGATTTTTGTTTTCAAAACATCTCTTCTTTAGCTTACCTATTATGAAAATCCACCAAAAGGGATATTTCTTCCTATAGCAGAGCATCATAACAACCTTCAACTTCCATAACCGCTTCTATCTCCTTCAACTGAGATTTCAATATTTCCTTTTCTCTAAAAAAATTACCAAAAGAATATTTATTCCAAATCTTAAGATAATTTCTAAGCCTTCTAATCTTGTTAGTTAACCTTAGCATCCCTTCACCAAAAACATCTTCCTGCCACCATTCCTTAACACGAGATTCAAAGTCAGGATGGGAACACCACATGACTTCAAACCTAAATGGACGAGGAAGAAAAGGGGTACCATTAGGGACTTCCAACCATATGGGATTATGGTCGAAACCAATCCTGGGAAAAGAAGACAAAGAAGCATCCCCAAATAGATTTATCCTGAAAGTAGAAACAAAAATCCTATCCAATATGCTCATAATCAGAATCTCTCTAGATCTCCTATTGCTCCAAGTGAACATTTCCCCCCTTAGATCCAAATCCCGAAGCTCAGCCCTATTGATAAACTCAGAGAAATCCTGCAAACTTCTATCATCCACTAGATTACCTCCCCACTTCTCAAATATATATAATGGAGAATTAAAATCTCTAGCTACAACCGAGTCCTCATTCCAAAAGGTATCCCTCATTTCAAGCAGTAGGAGCCAAAACTTGCGTCTATCAATATATGAATTAGGAGCATAGATATTAGACAAAACCCATATCCTATTAGTGATTTTTCACTAGAAAAAAATATTAATTACACGGCTAGAAGAAGAAATAACATGGTCATCTAGTCTCATAGGGTTCCAAAAAGAGAGAAGGCCACCAGAAGAACCAACCGCTTCACTAGCCATGAAACCAAAATCCTTCCAAATCAATTTATGCATAGACTCCCAAGAGGAGGCATCTAATTTAGACTCTTGAATACACAAGATATCAGGAGATCTATCCCTCCTGAATGAAGCTAGCAACCATTGCTTAGAGGAACTATTAAGCCCTCTAACATTCCATGAACAAATTTTCATTGGAATTTAAAAGGAGAGTTTCTTTCCCACCCCCTAGGAGGAGAGGATTTGAAACCTTCAAGTTTCAATTGTTTTTCTCCATCCCCCTCCTTCACCACAAGAAGAGCCTGACCACCATTAGCCACAACATCATCCATTGATATCTTCCTAACCGATTTACCTAGGGGTCTACCAAGTTTTTTGACCATCCTAGCATCTACACCATTTTTATGATGACTTCTTATCTTGGTACCAGGCGACCCTTTCTCCATAAAATGCAATGGAGAAGTAGTCAGGCTCACACCACCGATCTTAATGTAAACACCAACCTCCTAAGTAGAAGGAGGCTTCTTAACATTACTTAGGGTAGAAAGCTCCTTGATAGGAGAATCCAAAGATATTGCTAGAGGAGATAGAGACTCCACATCTTGAATCACTTGGGCAACCTCTTCCCTCATCGATTCCAAACATTCAAAGGAATTCGATAGAGGTAAATCTAAAGCTTGAATCAGAGGGTCTACTTGAAATACAAACTCAAAATTACAAGGTCTAGGGTTCAAATAACCCTTCTTAGTTTGATCCAGCTCCTTTCAACCAGAACCAAGTGCCCTACTAGCACTCTTTAACTAGGAAGAAGAAGAAATAATCTCCTTGTCTTTTGAAGTCCCCTGGGGTTTCTTGTACCAAACCTTCTACTTATTAAAAGTAGTCCTCTTGGGGAAAGGATCCCTATTGGCATTCCTTTTTAGGTCCTTATCAACAAATTGGGTAATTATCTTCTTTTGGGGATATAGGTTTTGATGGTGGCCTCCCAAACCACAATACTAACAAGCATGTGGCTTATTCTCACAAACCACAACCTGCACCCAAGTACCGAGGTGAGAAACAAGTTCCACTAAACTTGGAATATTATTCTCTATATCCACCATAATACACATTCTAAAAAATTGCCACCTAGCTACATATAGAGAAACCTAGTCAAAAGAAACAAAGTCCCTAATAGATCTCACCACCACCCTAAAAACACTCGCATGTCATAAGTACGTGGGAAACATAGGCAGGTGAACCCAAACTAGGACCAAATTAACCTTCTAAATATTCAAGTTAAAATCAAAGCCCCACTTCCTGAGAAAGAGATCATGATTACCATAGAACCATGGACCACCCTCCAAAATTTTACAAGAATCCTCCTTGCAAGAGATCCTAATAAAAAAAATGGGGAAGAGTAGCAAGGTCCAACGAGCCATGAGGCTTCCATAAATATAAATCCCAAAACTTAAGCATGTCCAAGGGTGGTCTACCACAAAATAACTTACCCACCAAATCCTAAGATCCTTTCCTCAATAGGTTATCGATAGTGTTGTCTAGGATACAAATTTGATAGGATTCCATATTAACTTCAAAAGGAGAAAACTCTTTGCCAAAGGACATACCATCCACCATTCGGGTATATTATGGCAATGGAGAAGATAATACCTTACCCACAAACCCAGAAAAAACCTTTCTAGGGTCCCAAGACAAAGAATGACCCACCTCTGCAAAATTACCAGACCAGAATGAAACACACAAGTTGATTTTTTATATCTCCAACTCCACATCCTCACAAGCAGACACTCCAGAATACCACATCCTTGTAAGAAGACACTCTGGACACTCCATAATTCTTATCTCCTTTCCCTTATTTAAATAAGAGGTAAATTCCTATTTATAAAAGAAGTGTGCAAATTTATAGACCCCTAGGACATTACACTTTGTCATGAAAACTTTAGGAAGTACTTAAAGCACAATTTCATTTCTCCAACCAAGATAGTGATCCTATTGGTTAGGCATTTAGTTTACTTTATGAAAATATTTATAGTAATATTGTCATGTCTATTGTATTTCTAAAGGACTAACACTCATTAGATGGTAGTTACCTTCAAATACTTCCCATCAAACTAGTGTGTAAAGTATCACTATCTAGATTGTGTATATCATTTAGGCTTAACAATAAGTGGAATTATAAGATTAATTAGTATGGAATAAGTAGAGTTATTTAATTTTGAATTTCAAGGTTGATTCAAATCCATAGTTGATTGTTTTTCGAGTGTTACATTGCATTTTTCCTTCTAGATAATACTTAACTAACTTAGGAGTGTTGATAGGTGCTTATCCATTTTGAAAAATAAAAATAAAATATTCTCTCAAACATTTTTTCCCTTCATAATGCAACTAGATGTATAATCCTTGTATTTTAGTCCAATTTTATTTTTATTATTTTCAACAAGACATTTTAAATTTCCTCCTTGATATTGGATTTAGAGTATATAATGCCATTTTCAAGTTTTCCAAATAATAGATCTTTAAATACATTTGAAGAACATATGTTATTATTGATTACATGGTTATAACATTCCTTTTTCTTTTTTACATTTATATACTCTACTATGACTATATTTTGTGGCTTCCTTGACATAGCAAATTAATAATTTATTGCTCAAGTCTCATCTATAATGAAAAAAATATTTAAGTTGAAAAAGTAGCTCAATTTCTTGGTGAAGGACTACAAAAAAATAAAGAAATAAATTTAGGACCTACAAGCTAAGTCATAATCCAACCAATTAGTAACCTAAACATTAACACATGAAAATTTAAAAATAGATGTTGTCTTGTCTTAGACTCGTGCATAAGGTCATCTCTATTTTATTTGATGAGATAAAACCTAGAAACATTAGTTATGCTATTATGGATAAGCAATATTATGATTGATATGATAATGATAAATAATCACTTTTTTATATGGATGGTTTACTATTGACACTCCATGCTTAAATGATTTAATATACATATAATATGATATCTTATTTTCTAGGGTTCTAAATATCCCATCTTTTTTATTGATTATTTTTCTTACAGGTTAAAATTATGACAATTAAATAATGTACATGAAAACTTTGTTATTGTGACTTTGATTTAGCTCGCACACATGCCCAAACATGCACACACGTTTATGATAATAATAAATAATTAAGTATTATCATTTCTTAAACTTCCAATTTTAAAAAAGTCATGTGCATGCATGTCAATAACTTTTTAGGTTGTATACAAAGAAAAAATAAAATTACAATGCTTGTTATTGAAATTGAAAAGATTTCATAAACTTCTATTTTTAAAAGAAAAAAAATCATGTATATTCATGACAATTATTTTTTAGGTTATATATGAAATAAAAAAACATGATGAACCTTGTTATCAAAATTGAAAAGACTAGAGATCCAATTTGAACAATAGAAAATATTAAATAAAATAAAATAGTATTTTAGGCAATACTATTAAAACAAGACTAAGAAAACATGTACTAATCACTAGATGAAAAAGGGAAGAATATAATAATAATAAATTTTCAATGAAATGAAGATTAAAATGTATCTCATAGTATTGGAGATGGATCAACAAGTGTCATTTAATTTTTTTTTGTTAATATCTTGGTTTAAATATAAAAAGTCGTGTTGAAGGTAATTCATGATGACTGTGCAAAGAACATGGGATGTTACTCAGTATGTGAATTAATATAGTCTATATGTTCAATCTACATCATTATTTAAAAATATTACCATTGTGGGTATTTCTTTTACTAAATCACACAAAGTATTAAGGATTAAAATAATAAAATTATTAGGTAATCATCTTGAATATTTGTGGGCACCCATAGGCACCATAAATAATATTTACAATACTATATCATTAAATAAGGACTAGATGGTGGTATTTATGCCAATACCAAAATTCCAAGTACATAATTAAACTTCAACTTAAGCCGATATTACAAGAAGGGATTTAAATTTAATTACAAGGGTACAAGGTGGATTTAATAATAACAAGGTTAACCATGGACCATAGGGCTTACATAATGAAATGTTACAATAGATTAAATACATCATATAGTTAATGCACTTAGGTGTATCTAATATTACATCATACAATGTTGACCTTGCTCGTGAATTAGATTACGCTTTGAATACCCCTTTATAATCAAAACTAAGGAGCCAAGAAGAGAAGACATTAGTAATAATAATATCTTCCTCCCATAATGGGTGTTCTAGTTGGCTTTAACATTTTGAGGTACACTCATATGAACCCCCCTCACCATATAGAATATGTTGCTATAAGAATACTTCTTGTAGAAGATTCTACTTAGGCTAGACCATAGTTATCACTCCCACTATTAGGAAATTTTACACATACAAAAATTACTATTTCTAGGGCTTCAAATGAAGGATACTATTCAAGATCACCACCTCCTCTAATTATACGATCCTTAAATCATCCATAGCCACTTAGGGTTTGACTTGAAGGTATATTTTTTCCTCTTACAATATACATCACCTTGTTTGAATGCTTTCACTTTTTCTTATCTTTATTTCAATGACCAAAAGAGACTTGGTGTGAACCTACTAAAGAAAAGAGCTATAACGAACTTCCAAGATTACCTAGACAAGAAATAGAAGAAATAAAATATTATGAATTATTAGATATTCATGAATAATCTAAATCAAATGCCCAAAGGAGGAAGGGCAATTGAGTAAAGCACATCCTAAATCCTTTTCCCATAACCTTCTAAAATGCTCACATTTTGTTGCAATTATCACAAATTTAAATACATCTACCAAAATATTAGGCTAAAAGTTTTGTTTGCATAGAATATTGTAAATCTACCCTTTCAAAATAGGGCAATTAAGCTTGAAGACTATTCCACATAATCTAACCCCTAACACTAGAACGAATCCATAAACTAATATTACCAATACATAGGGCTTGAAAAAACAAATGATCTAAAAATTATGGGCTGAAAACATTGTGTAAAAGTTATGGCCTACATAATTTTTGATAAAATAAATCTTAAAAAAGTAGAAATGAAAAGCCCAAATCTTAGCAAATTAGAATTCAATTTCTTGTTACCACTTGGCGCTCTATGATTCACTGATGTCCAATAATTTTTTTGGTCTTCAACATATATAAACCAATATGATTGCAACAATTGTTCACTTTTTATTGGTTGAGAGGTTTTAAACATAAAAAATATATGGCAAAAATGTGACACATTGGCCATTTTTTGTAAATATCTTGATTGACAGTAGAAGGCCTCACACTAAGAATACTTGGATAGGCAGCCAAGTTCCACTACCTTTTAGAACCAAAAGGGATTCCTTTGTACATATTATACCTCCAATAAATAGTGATTGAAATACCATGTGTAGGGTTCAAATGCACAACTTTTTATGCATAAAATTTCTTTGTTGGGAAAGTTTCCCTTCTCATTGGCTATGATGGAATCATTGGTACTTCCATGGGAGCACTTTAACCTAGCAAGGAGTATCAAAAATTCCTAGTGTGATTCAATCACATGCTATTGATCCTTCACATGATGATCTATACTACCATGCTAAAGTAGCAAATAAAGACTAAAAGAAGTCTCTAGTTCCAAAATGTCTCCTACTACCTTTAGGATCATAAAATTACATGTTTCCTTCTAATAATGAACATCATAGAGAATCAAAAATGCATATTCAACTGGATAATTTCATAGAACTGTATTTTCTAGTCCTAATAGCATCCATCTTGGGTGATTTTGGATGCATTTCTTCTCCTTAAATAAGGGATTACATGCTCTAGTCTAGGAAGGTGCCAAGCCAAGGTGGAAAGTGTGTATCACCTATAAAAATTTCAAGTTTAATTTTTTTGACATCCATATTTGAGGGAAATACCTATATTGCTCATTAATTATATATTTTGTAAGTATGTACATGGATATTCTAATGTTTTTGAATAAAGTGGAATATTCTTCCTCCATTGTGATTGGGAAAAAATATAACAAGTCTTTGTTTTTATGTAAAAATGACTTACAATATTTAGCGATAAAGGTCATCCAACGCTTTAGAAGAAGAATTAGATGATATTTAGACTAATTTTAGTGAGACTACTCCATAGCCATTCTAATACCATGTTGAAATCCATAATATTTACCAGAAACTAATGAAAGGAATCAATCCACTCAAATCTTATAAAATAAATATAGGATAAAAAAGAAACGAGGCATTTGGGGACACCTATAGGCATCATAAATGATCACTTTATTATCCATATATAATATTCACAACAATTTTATTATTAAATGAGGAGTGGAGAGGGTATTTATACCAATACAAAAAACCCCAAATACATAAATAACCTTAAACTAAGCCAATATTACAAGAATGGCTTTAAGGTTAATTACAAGTTTAAAAGGTGGGTTTAAACATAATAATGTTAACCGTGGGCCATAGATATTACATAAAAAATTATTATAATAAATTCAATACATTGAATGCCCTTAGACATATCCAATATTACATTATACAATATTGGCCTTTGTCATGAATCACATTACACTTACAACATGTTTAACCTACCTTCCTTGTGCTTTGGATTATTTTTAATGACTGTTTATTATGCTTTCTTCCCAATGACAATCATCCTCTATTATAGTTCTAAGGATACATTCATCCTTTCATGCACTTCCTAGGCTATATTCATGTTCAAGCACCTCAATGACCTAGATTATGTTCTTCCAGTTTTCCTATTAGATTGCATTAGTTTTGCTTGAACACTTTTCAAACTAGGTTTGTTATTTGTCTCACTCTCTAAAATATGGTCATTACTACCTAAATTATTCATCACTAAGTTACTAAAATATCCTTTATCATCTAAATAATATTTTTTATTACTTTAATATAACCCTTCATCATTCAAACTTATTGCTTCTTCATTCAAACAATATGCTTTAATTTTTGAATGATTTGATTTAAAATCAATCAAGTGAGCTATTTATTTGTCCAAAGGGAATTCTTCATTATTTTAATTAAACCTTACATTTTGTTTATAATAATGAACAAGAATAAATTCTTCGTTCTACCATTATCTGTAATCTCTTTTTTGTAGATATAAACATTTAAAAGTTCACAAATTTCCAAGGTTTGTAATACTTGTCATGTAATTTCCATATTAAAGTTGATCGTAGGCACCTCTATTTTTTTTTATCAATATTTACATGTATTTTTGTTGTACTCATTTCTTATCCACCATGGCTTGCTCCAAATCATTGAATTTAATTAGGTTTGCATTGACCATTTCTTTTTTTATGAGGATTCAATGACTCACCTTAAGATTATTGATCTCTTTGCACATTATCTACCCATTTTGTTTTACACTAGTTCGACATACTCATATAAATTTCCCCTATGGAAGATGTTTATGACATTGGAAAATGTGTTACCTTTTATTTGTACTTAATTAAATTTCTTTTGTTTCTTTAGTAGTACTTACAAAGCCCACCACTACTAATGCCTCTTGTTGAAATATTTTCCTTTTGTCAAGTATACCCTTGATGGTTGTTCTTAAAATTAGAGGGATATTACTTTATCAAATGTGCATATTCCTCATAAATATCATAGAATGTACATCCTTTCAAATGGATTCATTGCACTATAAATTTTTTTATTATTATATTCATGAAACATATGCATTATTTTCTCATTGATGGCATCTATCAATATTCATTCTCCATCACTCTGATCTTCCTAGCTGCTCTTATTCTTGGAGCCATCACTCTCATTTACAATTTTTTTGACTTCTCCACCCAATATTTGGATGCTATTTCTAATACATTTTCAAATTTCGTGGATTACTTGAGGTCCTCTTGATATGATGATACAATGACCACCTTGATATTTTTCATTTTCTTAAGGAGAAGTCCCTCTATGAACTACCTCGTTTTTACTCTATTTGAAAAATTATTATCTAATTGGTTAGGCAAAATGTATAACATTTAGGTGAGGATTAAGTAGATTCTACCTCACATTGATATATTTTATATATTATTACAATGACCTCATCTCCATTGTGTAATAACTTCATTACTTTCTTGAATAATCCTAATAGGTCTTGTAAATATATACTTATATTTTGGTATTTTTGTACCACTTTACTACAATCACATACATTATCATATGTACTAGCCTCATTTGATATACCAATGGACCTTCCAAATAATATTTTAGGTTTTAGAATGACTAGATAGGTCATTTATTTATCCATAACAAAAATTCAAACACTTTAACATCACCCAACCAATTATCGTTATTTTGACACATTGGTTCAATTGACTTGATAACTAGCTATTTGATGTTTCATTTAGTATTGCCAATTACTCTTATGTCAAACTTTCATCTCACACAATATCAGATGCACCATCCTATAGTGAATCTTGTGTTTAGAATTTTTTTTACACATTGTAGAACATACAACTTGTGTGAATCAATGAAGAGTTCACATCATTTTTTTCTTTTCTTTTTTATCTTCCCCATTAAAAGGGGAAAATAATGGTTAGACTATAATTATCATTGACCATGCTTTGGTTTTCTCATTTTCATTGATGATTATCTTTCAAAGTGATATGCTGATCACAACTCTATACCACCAAATTGAATCCAAAATTTTATAGATGATTATATCAAAACATAGTGTGTGGGATTATTCAAGTGATCTAGGCATGTGATCTAACCACTTTATGAAAGCATAAATCTGTGTTTTAGACTCTCTTTTGACCTATTCAACATGCATTAGAAATGTCAGAGGAAGAGTAAAAAATTTACTGGTAATAGATCTAAAAAGACTTGGTGTCTTACAACTTCATAAAAAAAATTACTTTGGAGGACCTCAAAGATGAGAAAATTTTTTTTACTAGAAATAGTAAGTTTTCATTTTTATATTTTTATGGACAAGAAATATCTCTAGCCATGTTAATTCATTCTAGAGATAAAGCAGAAAAAATAAATTTATGTATACATACTTTCTATTTATATTCACTTTGTGACTCATGGAATGTGAACCACTATATTTCCATATAGGTGAAATGGGTAAATAGATATTAAATTATCAATCCAAAGCTAAATTCCTTCCTTCATGATTTTTAAATTTAAATATTAAAATATTTGATGAGGCACAATTTTTCATGTGCCTTCACAATTAATTTTACATTACTTTTCATAAAGTTAGTTAATTAGTAAAGTTAGTTAATTAGTAATTAAAATTTTTATTTAATTAATATTTAATTGAATTGAAATTTTATTCATCATTCCCTAATATATTCAACATGGTCTATTTCAAATCCACTAAATATTATGTAAAGAGAGATGTACGATCGAATATAAAAAGGAATGAGTAATGGATGCAATGATATATCCTCACATCTCAACTCAAAGATTATTTGCATGATACTTTGTTTTTCAGTAATAAAATCATGTTATTATTCTTTTGATGTAACTCTACATTTTGATTTGTTATACTTTTATATTATTTGATTTGCGTTATTTCTTGAATTTGTTATCTTGAAATATTGAGTTTTAAATTATAAAGTCACACACAAAGATATACAATAACGCACTAAGATATATTTTCATTATATAAAAAATAAACTATAATATGAATAACTTAGATAAAGATAAGCCCACAACATATATCTTTTACATCAATTTTTGTCACACATATTAAATAAATAAGTTTAAGCAATCATTATATGATAGCCAAACACATGAAAATAACATTGTATCAACCAATATGAATGGGATATATAATGTCAATGGAAAATATAGGTGGTTGGTTACTACCATACTTCTCAATTACCTAACTACCCTTACACATGAAATATTAAAAGCACTCACAGTACATCACATCCAATTTATTATATTATTCACTACATGAAAATAAAACTCGAGCACACTATGCACTAAAAAAAATATATAGCCCATGTGATTATTCATGTAATGATTAGATGATCATTGATAACATGAAAAGTCAACTGATCATCCAATCACTAATTAATATAAACTAACTTGTCCACTAAAATTACCATTATGCAACCTTGATAATAATAAATCCATTTTAGTCATGATTTTTTGTCATCACCTCTCTCTATTTTTTTTAATGTAACTATTCCAACGTTCTTTTCTTTCCCTTATTTTATATTACTAGAACCTAAAATTACAAGAGTGTATTGAAGAGAAATAATTGGGGGAAGAGAGAACCCCATTACATAATAAATATATATAAAATACATCTAAAGCATCCCTTAATATGAAAATAGTTTAAACCAAATTTAAAATATGTCTCTCAAGAGGAATCAAGTTAGACATCCTTAAAGTTAAAAGAATAGAAAAATAGATGTCTTAGAGAATAACATCATGTAAGAGCTTGAGCATTTACTTGCAATCAGAATACCAAAGATAACATATTATTTTTATCCATATTTTTTAGTTTATTATGCATACTTCAACTACATACAAGAATGTCCCTATCTATTTGTTCTTGCTTTACCCATAACTATGCAAGTTTTTCTATGACATCACAATTGATATGCATCTCCAAAATTGTATCTTGAGTTTTTCCTAATATTTGATTAAGTTGTTCAATTATTTCTTCAAATTCACAATGTGTTGAGTGAGCACAAGTTTGTATAGGAAGCTCAATTTTCAACATCATTATTTGCATAAGGAAGATAGAGGTAAATTTTCAATGATAACTAAATAAGGGTTGTCACCACCATGAATGTAAACATGATACCTATTCTTCCAACCATGTTTTAAAAATATTTTTTTGATATTTTTACAAACAATATTCTAATCATGCATGAATCCCAATACAATAAATTTCCTTGGAAACATAGCAAGAAATATTGACTAGATTGTATTTCAAATAAACTTAGGAAAATGAAAAAATTTAAACATGTTCTTTATTAATTGGGGCTTATTACAGTTCATATAAAGAGGAGAAACACCCAATTGAGAAACATGTTATCTAATAGGAAATTTCCAATAAGACTCCAAGCAATCAATTGAATTATAGAATTAGAATTTACTTTCTAAATAAGGGTATCAAGTTTGCACTCCATTCATTCCTTTCATTTTCCTCTTCATATACCATTCAATAAATGAATAAAAAATACTTGATATAAAACATTATAAATAGTTCTAAGTGGTAAAATATAAAATCTCTTACCATACAACCATAACCAATGTTTGAAGAAAGTTATATGTAATATATGTTAACAGCTTAGTTATCAAAGAATTTTCAAGTAAATATACTTAAACTTAAGCCAATATTACAATAATTAATTTAAGGTTAATTTAAATTTTAAAAGGTGGGTTTAACCATAATAATGTTAATTGTGGCCCATAGGGTTTACATACAAAATTATTATTATAAATTTAATAAATTGAATGTGCTTATGCATATCTAATATTAAATTATACAATGTTGGAATTGGCCATGAATCACATTACACTTACAACATGTTTAACCTACCTTACTTGTGCTTTGGATTATTTTTAATGACTATTTATTATGCTTTATTCCCAATGACATTCTTCCTCTATTATAGTTCTAAGGATATATTCATCCTTTCATGCACTTCATAGGTTATAGTCATGTTTAGGCACCTCAATGACCTAGACTATATTATTCTAATTTACCTATTAGATTGCATTAGTTTTTCTTGAACACTTTTCAAACTATGTTTGTTATATATCTCACTCTTTAAAATATGGTCATTAATACCTAAATTATTCGTCACTAATTTACTAAAATATCCTTTATCATCTAAATCATATTTTTTATTACTCGAATAGAACCCTTCATCATTCAAACTTATTTCTTCTTCATTCAAACAATATGCTTTACTTTTTGAATGATTTGCTTTATAATCAATCAAGTGAGTTGCTTCTTTGTACAAACATTATTTAAATTGTACCTTGCATTTTGTTTATAATCATGGACAAAAAAAAATCCTTTATTCTACCATTATTTGTAATCTCTTTTTGTAGATATAAACATTTAAAATTTCACAATTTTCCAAGGTTTGTAATATTTTTTTTGTAATTTCCATATTAGATTTGATAGTTGGCACATTTGTTTGTTTCTCTATCAATCTCTACATATTTTTTTGTTGTGCTCATTTCTTATCCACCATGGCTTTCTCCAACTCCTTTAATTTAATCATGTTTACATTGACCATTTCTTTATTTATGAGGATTCAATGACTCTTCTTAAGATTATTGATCTCTTTGCATATTATCTACCCATTTTTTCTACACTAGTTTGACATCCTCATATGAAGTTCCCCCATGGAAGAAATTTATGATATTATAAAATATAATACCTTTTATTTTGTACATAATTCACTTTATTTTTTTCTTTAGTAGTACATACAAAGCTCACCACTACTAATACCTCTTGTTGAAATATTTTCCTTTTGTATCATTTACACTTGATGGTTGTTCTTAAAATTAGAGGGATATTCCTTTATCAAATGTCCATCCACATCAAAAATATCATAGAAGGTACATCCTTTTATATGAATTCACTACACTATATATATTTTTTATTATCAAATTCATGAAACATATACATTATTTTCTCATTGATGGCATCTATCAATATTCATTCTCCATCATTATGATCATTCAAACTACTCTTATTATTGAAGCCATCACTATCATTTATATATTTTTTGACTTCTCGAACCAAAATTTGGATGACATTTTTAATACACTTTCAAATTTCATGGATTATTTAAGGTCCTCTTGATATGATGATACAATGACCTCCTTGATATTTTTCCTTTTCTTAAGGAGAAATCCCTTTAGGAACTACCTCTTCTTTACTCTATTTGACACATTATCCTCTAATTGGTTAGCCAAAACTTATAAAATTTAGGTGAGGATTAAGTAGATTCTACCTCACATTGATCTATTTTATACATTATTAAAATGACCTCATCTTAATTTTATAATAACGTCAATTCTTTCTTGAAGACTCCTTATAGGTATTTTAAATATACACTTATCTTTTGGTATTTTTATACCAATTTACTACAATCATAGACATTATCATATGTACTTGCCTTATTTGATCTACCAAATAATGTTGTAGGTTTTAGAACGACTAAATAGGTCTTTTATATATCCATCACAAAAATTCAGACACTTTAATATCACCCCAACATTTATCATTATTTTAACACATCGATTCAATTAAATTGTTAACTAGATATTTGATGTTTAATTTAGTCTTAGCAATTACTCTTATGTCAAACTTTCATCTCACACAATATCATATGCACCATTCTATAGTGGATCTTGTGTTTAGAATTTTGTTTTACACATTGTAGAACATACAACTTGTGTCAATAATATCTAAGAGTATCAAAATTTCTAGTTAGATATGGTATCCTTTATTTTCATAATTATCTTCTTTTCTCCTTCATAAAAATCAATGAAGATTTTACATCTATTTTTCTTTTTTATTTTCTTTTCCCCCATTATATGGGAAAAATAATGGTTAGACTATAATTATCATTGACAATGCTTTGGTTTTCTCATTTTCATTGATGATTATCTTTCAAAGTGATATGCTCATCACAACTCCATTACACCAAATTGAATCCAATATTTTATAGATGATTATATCAAAATATAGTGTGTGGGATTATTCAAGTGATCTAGGCATGTGACTTAATCACTTTGTGGGAGAAAAACTTCGTGCTTTAGACTCTCTTTTGACCTGTTCAACATGCATTGGAAATATCAAAGGAAGTATAAAACAATTTATTGGTAATCGATCTAAAAAAAAATGATTTCTTAAAAATTCAAAAAAAGACTTTCAAGGACCTCAAATAAGCAAACAAAAAATTTACTAGAAATAGTATGTTTTTATTTTTATATATTTATGAACAAAAAATATCTCTGGCTATGTTAATTCATTCGAGAGATAAAGCACAAAAACTAAACTTTTGTATACATAATTTTTATTTATATTCATGTTGTGACTCATGGAATGTGAACCACCATATTTCCATACAAGTGACCTTACAATACAAAACGTAATGGGTAAATAGATATTAAATTATCAATCCAAAGCTAAATTCTTTCCTTCATAATTTTTCATTAAAAATATTACAATATTTGATGAGGCATGATTTTTCATGTACCTTTATAATTAATTTTACATTACTTTTCATAAATTTAGTTAATTATTAATTAAATGTCTAATTTAATTGAATTGAAATTTTATTACTCATTGCCCTATATAGACAACATGGTCTATTTCAAATCCACTAAATATTGGGTAAATATAGATGTACCCTCAACTATAAAAAGAAATAAGTAAGGAATATAATGTTATATCCTTACATCTCAGCGCAAAGACTATTTACATGATACTTTGGTTTTTCAAAAATAGAATCATGTTATTATTATTTTTATGTAACTCTATGTTTTGATTTGTTATACTTGGATATTATTTTATTTACATTATTTTTTGAATTTGTTACCTTGAAACATTGAGTTTCAAATTATTAAGTTACACATGAAGAGACACAATAACACACTATGTTATATTTTCATTATATAAAAAAGAAACTATAATAGGAACTTAGATAAGTATAAGAACAAAACATATATCCTTTACATCAATTTTTATCACACATACCATGTAAATAAGGTTAAACAATCATTATCTGATAGCCAAACACATGAAAATAACATTGTATCAACTAAGATGAATGGGATATATAATGTCAATGGAAAATATTGGTGGTTGGTTACTACCATACTTGTTAAATTACCTAGCTACCCATACACATGAAATACTAGAAGTACTAATAGTACATCACATCCTATTTATTATACTATTCACTACATCAAAATAGAACTCAAGCATACTATGCACTAAACAAAACATATAACCCATGTGATTATTCATGTAATCATTAGATGATCATTGATAATATGAAAATTCAACTTATAGTTCAATCACAAGTTCACATAAACTAATTTATCTGCTACAATTTCCATTATGCGACCTTGATAATAATAAAATCATGCTAGTCATGTTTTTTTTTGTCATCACCTCTTCCTATTTTTTAAATGTAACTATTTTAAGGTTATTTTCTTTCCCTTATTTTATAATACTAAAATCTAAAATTACAAGAGTATATTGAAGAGAAATAATTGGGACAAGATAGAACCCCATTACATAATAACTATATATATAAAATATCTAAAGCATCTCTCAATATAAAAATAGTTAAAACCAAACTCAAAATATGTCTCTCAAGAGGAAGCAAGTTAGCCATCCTTAAATTTAAAAGAATAGCAAAATATATGTCTTCGAGAATCACATCATGCAAGAGCTTGAGCATTTACTTGCAATTAGAATACCAAAGATAACATCTTAGTTTCTATCCATATTTTTCAATTTATGATAAATACTTCAACTATATACAAGAATATCACTATCAATCTGTTCTTGCTTTGCCCAAGACTATGCGAGTTGTTCTGAAACCAAAATTGGCATGCATATCAAAAATTATATCCTTAGTTTTTTCTAAAATTTGATTAAGTTGTTCAATTGTTGCTTCAAATCCATAATAACTTGAGTGAGCACAAGTTCATATAGGAAGCTCAATGGTCAACACAATTATTTGCATAAGAAATATAGAGGTAAATTTTCAATGATAACTAAATAAGGTTTGTCACCACCATGAATGTAAAAATGACACCTATTCTTCCAACTATGCTTTAAAAATAGTTTTTTGATATTTTTAGAAACAACATTCCAATCATGCATGACTCCAAATACAATAAATTTCCTTGGAAACATTGACTAGATTGTATTCCAAATGAACATAGGAAAACTATGAAATTTAAATATGTGATTTATTAATTGGGGATTATTATGGTTCACATAAAGAGGAAAAGAAACACCCAATTGAGCAATATATTCTCCAATAAGCAATATCCAATAAATATTCCTAGCAATCAGTTGAAATATAGAATTATAATTTACTTTCTAGATAAGGGTATTGAGTTAGCACTCTATTTATTCCTTCAATATTCCTATCCATATATCATTCAATTAATGAATAAAAAATATTAGATAGAAAAACATTATGAATAGTTCCAAGTGGTAAAATATCAAATCTCTTACCATCCAACCATCACCAATGTTTGAAGAAAGTTATATCTAATATATGTTCATAGCTTAGTTATCAAAGATGTTTCAAGTAAATAAAATTAAGCTTAAGCCAATATTACAAGAATGGATTTAAGGTTAATTACAAGTTTACAAGATGGGTTTAACCATAATAATGTTAACTGTGTCCCATAGGGCTTACATAAAAACTATTATTATAAATTCAGCACATTGAATGCCCTTAGGAATATCCAATATTACATTATAAAATGTTGGCCTTGGCCATAAACCACATTATACTTACAACATGTTTAACCTACATTCCTTGTGCTTTGGATTATTTCCAATGACTATTTATTATGTTTACTTCCCAGTGACATTCATCCTCTATTATACTTCTAAGAATACATCCATCCTTTCATGCACTTCATAGGCTATGTTCATATTTAGGAAACTCAATGACCTAGATTATTTTCTTCAAATTTACCTATTAGATTGCATTAGTTTTGCTTGAACACTTTTCAAACTATGTTTGGTATTTGTCTCATTCTCTAAAATATGGTCATTAATACCTAAATTATTCATCCTCCATGTTACTAAAATATTCTTTATCATCTAAATTATATTTTTTATTACTTGAATATAACCCTTCATCATTCAAACTTATTGTTTACTCATTCAAAATAATATGTTTTGTTTTTTGAGTGATTTTATTTAATATCAATCAAAGAAACTGCTTCTTTGTCCAAAAGGAATCCTTAATTATTTTAATTATACCTTGCATTTTATTTATAATCATGGAAAAGAATAAATTCTTTGCTCTACCATTATCTGTAATCTCTTTTTGTAAATATAAGCATTTAAAATCTCAATATTTTCTAAGGTTTGCAATACTTATCTTGTAATTTCCATCTTAAAATTGATAGTAGGCACCTCTATTTGTTTCCTTATAAATCTCTACATACCTTATTTTTTTCTCATTTCTTATCCACCATGGCTTGCTCTAACTCGTTGACTTTAATTAGGTTTGCATTGACCATTTCTTTCTTTATAAGGATTCAATGACTCTCCTTAAGATTATTGATCCCTTTGCACATTATCCACCCATTTTGTATTACACTATTTTGATACCCTCATATGAATTTCCCCCATGGAAGATATTTATGATATTGTAAAATAGATTACCTTTTATTTTGCACATAATTCACTTTCTTTTGTTTCTTTAGTAGTACTTACAAAGATCACCACTACTAATACTTCTTGATGAAATATTTTTATTTTGTCTCACATACACTTATGGTTGTTCTTAAAATTAGAGGGACATCCCTTTATCAAATGTCCATCCACCTCATAAATATTATAGAATGTACATCCTTTTATATGAATTCATTACACTATATTTTTTTTTTATTAAATTCATGAAACATATGCATTATTTTCTCATTGATGGAATCTATCAATATTCATTCTCCATCACTTTGATATTCCAAATTTCTCTTATTATTGAAGCCATCACTCTCATTTGCAAATTTTTTGACTTCTCCACCCAATATTCGGAGGATATTTTTAATATACTTTCAATATTCATGGATTACTTAAGGTCCTCTTGATATGATGATATAATGACCACCTTGATCCTTTTTATTTTCTTAAGGATAAGTCCCTATATGAAATACCTTTTCTTTACTCTATTTGACACATTATCCTCTAATTGGTTAGCCAACACTTATAATCTGTAGTTGACGATTAACTATATTCTACCTCACATTGATCTATTTTATACATTATAACAATGACTTCATATTCATTGTGTAATAACTTGATTACTTTCTTGAATACTCGTTATAGGTCTTGTAAATATACTTATATTTTAGTATTGTTGTACCAATTTAGTATAATCACACACGTTATCATATGTACTAGCCTCATTTGATCTACCAATAGACCTTCCAAATAATGTTGTAGGTTTTAGAATGACTAAATAGGTCTTTTATTTATCCATCACAAAAATTTAAACACTCCAACATCACCCCAATATTTATCATTATTTTGACATATTGATTCAATATACTTGATAACTAGCTAGTTGATTTTTCCTTTAGTCTTAACAATTACTCTTATGTCAAACTTTCATCTCACACAATATCAGATGCACCATCCTATATTGGATAATGTATTTAAAATTTTGTTTTACTCATTGTGGAACATACAAATTGTGTCAATCATATCGAAGAGTATCAATATTTATAGTTAAATAGATTATTTTTTATTTTCATAATTGTATTCTTTTATCCTCCATAAAAATCAATGAAGAGTTTACATCATATTTTCTTTTTATTTCTTATTCCCCCATTCTAAGGGGGAAAATAATGGTTAGACTATAATAATCATTGATCATGCTTTGGTTTCTCATTTTCATTTATGATTATCTCAAAACATGATATGCTCTTCACAAATCCATGATACCAAATTGAATCCAAACTTTTATAGATTATTATGTCAAAAAATAGGGTGTGGGATTATTCAAGTGATCTAGGCATGTGACCTAAAAAAATTGTGGGAGCATAAATTTGTACTTTGGACTCTCTTTTGATCTATTCAACATGCATTGGAAATATCTTAATTCATTTAGTTCATATAAACCAACTTGTACACTACAATTACCATTATGCAAACTTGATAATAATAAATCCATGCTAGTCATGATTTTTTGTCATCACATATCCCTATTTTTTTAATGTAACTATTCCAAGGTTCTTTTATTTCCCTTATTTTATATTACTAATATCTAAAATTACAAGAGTATATTGAACAGGAAGAATTGAAGGAAGATAGAACCCCATTACATAATAACAATACATAAAACATGTCTAAAGCATCCCTCAATATGAAAATAGTTCAAACTAAATTCAAAATATATATCTCAAGAGGTAGCAAGTTAGCCATCCTTAAAGGTAAAATAATAGCCAAATAGATGTATTATAGAATCACATAATGTAAGAGCTCGAGCATTTCCTTGCAATAAAAATACCAAAGACAACATCTTAGTTTTTATCCATATTTTTCAATTTATGATACATACTTCAATATACAAGAATGTACCTATCGATTTGTTCTTGCTTTGCTCAGGATTATGTAAGTTGTTCTATGACACCAAAATTGACATGCATATCTAAAATTGTATCCTTAGTTTTTTCTAATATTTGATTAAGTTGTTCAATTGTTGCTTCAAATCCATAATGTGTTGAGTGAGCACTAGTTCGAATAGAAAGCTCAATGGTCAACACAATTATTTGCATAAGGAAGATAGAGGTAAATTTATAATGATAACTAAATAATGGTTGTCACCACCATAAATGCAAACATGACACCTATTCTTCCAACCATGTTTTAAAAATAGCTTTTTATTTTTTTAGAAATAAGTTTCCAATCATTCATGACTCCCAATATAATAAATTTTGTTGGAAATATAGCATAAAATATTGATTGGATTGTATTCGAAATGAACTTATGAAAACTATAAAATTTAACAATATGCTTTATTAATTGGTTCTTATTATAATTCACATAAAGAGGAGGAGAAACACCCGGTTGAGCAACAAGTTATCTAATAGGCAATTTACAATGAAGAAGGCTCCAAGCGATCGATTGAAATATAGAATTAGATTTTACTTTCTAAATAAGGGTATCAAGATTACACTCCATTTTTTCCTTCCATTTTCTTTTCCATCTATCATTAAATCAATGAATATAAAAATATTAGGTAGAAAAATATTATAAATAGTTCTAGGTGGTAGAATATCAAATCTCTTACCATCCAACCATCACCAACATTTGAAGAAAGTTATATTTAATATATGTTAATAGCTTAATTATCAAAGATATTTCAACTAACTATTCTATAGTTTTGCAAGGATATCTATCTTTGTTAGATATGTGGAAATGTTCCTTTAGTGTGGTTCAATGTTTCCAAGTCTAAGAGGGCATATGCCAAAGTTCAATGCGGATGCAAGAAACCATTTTTAATTAGTATTTTACCTCTAAAATTATGTACAATCCTTAAAGGTGTATTGTTAAAAATGAGTTAGAAGATTCCATAGAATTTAAGATGTAGGAAAACTTGATCATGATCTTTGAGAACATCCTCCCTAATTTATATGAAAAATAAATTGGATTAGGGTTATGCATAAGGGGTTGGACTCAAAATGTACTTGTATAAAAATGGTGAATCCTAATTGAAATCAATGCGAATCATGGTGAATCATAAGCAAATAAAATTAATCATCTTCACACGTAAATTTGGAGCATATGAAGCCCTCAAACATAATGTCATATTTGGGGTCAATTATTACCTATTAAATCACTTTATAACTTCATAAAAATACTACCATTATATTAGGCTCAAAAAGAGCTTTCCAACAAGTACAAATATGCCTATGTTTGGATATATTGTGGCGAATTGACCCTAAGAAAAAATTGGTCCTAAAAATTTTAGGTGAATGGGTCGACATCGAGGATCCTCATATTCACCAATTTCTAATTTTGGAAATCCTAATATTCGCCCAATTTGTGAATATTCGCCACTATGCATAACCTTGAATTGAATTGATTCATCAGATGAAACATGTATGAATACTTAACCCCATTCTTAAGTGAGAAGCATCTTACCATATCCCCTAAGTATAAAATACAAGTATGGTAATTTGAAGTACCTAATTGAGTTGCTTGTCCTTTTATAGAAGAAAACACCACTCATCAATGGTTTTAGCCAAGAAAATATTATTATTAAATAAAAGTTTTCATGGTTAATCCAAAACAAAGTATCAACAATCCATTTAAAAACTAAACAATTACCCTATGTTAAAGGATTCATGATGTCTAGATCACCTCTTATCCATGGTTGGATCTAGAGCAATAGACTATAACATGCATTCATTTACTTATTGGATTATGCAACATATTCAAGAATGAATGAAACTATTAGACCTTATTACATTATTGTTATCATGTAATTATTTACCATGCCGATTTAACCAAATATGAGATAAGATGCAAATATAAGTGTAAGAGGGAAAAAATCAAGCAATACAAACAACAAATTTAAATCTAGAGTTTTCTACATGATATTCTCAAGAGTTTTGATTTTGATCAAGGGTGGGATAAATGGACTAAGTTTTTTTGTAGCACTCTACAATATTCTATTTTGATAAGTGGTTCTGTTATTGGTTACTTTAAATCATCCCATGGACTCTCCTAAGGTAATCCACTATCTCTTTATCTATTATCTATTTAGTATTCTTACAAAAACATTAAGAAAAACTATCTCAAAAGTAAAAATGGAAGAAAAACAATGATGTTAAAATTTCTAAAAATAATAACTCGTATTTCCAAATTTTTAATAATATTTTTATCTTGAGTAAAAAAATAATTGAATAGTTAATTAATACTATAAAGTCCAAGATTTTTTCGTTAATTAGGAGAAAATAGTGTGGATATTTTGAGATTTAAAATTGAAAATTTTAGGTTATTCCTTTGTTTATAAAGGAAATAAAACGGAGCTTCGAAAACGAACTTTATAGTTGCCGACACTGTATTTCTATAAAAAAAGAATACCCTTATTACACTTGTACAAAAGACATAAACCGGCTCTGACCGATTCTGCAATAATTCATCCAAAGGTTCGCTACTAAAAGTGGATATTTTCACACTAAAACACGGCCCAGGACATAATTTGATACAGAAAGCTCAATTAGATTATTAGAGAGGAGAAGAGAAGACTTTGAGCTTAGAAGGAAACCCCTTGTGTTTGCCTGTATGTAATCTGCCGGCGAGGGTAAGCGGATGTCCGATTTTCATCCCAATTTTGTCCTACTTAAGATTTTGATAATAATAATAATTTCAAAGAAACCGTCTGTGCTAGATGACGATGAGGTACGAATCCAGTCAGGTTGTGTAATAAATTAAGTTGTGTCTTAAATTAAGGATAATAGTAAGAATTGGAAGCTACAGTTGGTCCTCTAATAAGTTTGGTGAAAGAAACCTCTATAATTTAAACTTTATATAATCACTTATCACTTATTTAAAAAAAAGTGTATGTTATAACAAACTGTAAAAAAAAAAAATGTACAATGCTGCCACGAGGTCATCACGTTCTAAGGTCAAACTGAGGCATTATGTGAAATTAATTACATCTGAATGCAAGGTAAGAGGAATTGATATCTACAACCTTAGGAAATTAAGAACCCCGTTATGATGATATATAGTAGACAAGGATAATAGAAACATAGTTTTCCATTTTTGGATTTATTTTTTTGAACGGTTTTTATTTATTTATCTTAGAGACACGTGAGATTGAATTTAAAAATAATAAATCGAATCAAATTTAAATAACAATATTATTATCAAAAATTTATAATTAAATTCAAAATAGTTTTATTATTGTTTTTTATAAAAATAAAAATATTTTAAAAAATTAAAATTGAAGATTTAAAAAACATTTAATTTGGTTTATTGTTGTTTATAGGCTTAAAAATATAGGTTTATATAAGTTCGGGTTTTCCTAATCCTAATCCCAAACCTATTTTTAAGAAAAACAAAATGCATGCATATTATAATTTGAATACAAATATCATGTACGTAATGAAACATATGTGTATTTACATATCAAGCACAATTTTTATAAAACTTGAGATCATTTTACCATAAAATAAATTGGATTCATCGATTGGATCAAATGTGTTAGTTGTGATGATGCAAGTGTCTTACAAAATGTAAATGTGTTTCCTTCTAAAATGCATAGCATGTCTAGTATGAATAATTTATATAGATAAAATTATGTATAATGTGAGGAGGATACACAAATCCTCCAAACAAAATGACCTTGAAAATTACTCCTAGAAATTTTATTCCTTTTTAAAATTTTCTTCAACCTTGTTGGGTCTTTCATTAATTACATCCCTGATTTGTGAAAATACATATGTAAAAGTTCTAAATTTTGATACGTCAATCAAAAGAGATGATCAAGCTACATGTGGTGACTATGCATGATCTTAATTTTCTCATTGTGACCATTCAAGATAAACTCATTTTCTCCTAGAGTAATATTGATTATATCTAAGTAGGTCCAACTTTGTAGCATTGGATGATCCATCAATTAAATGAAGCATGGTATTGATGATATACAAAGGATAAGCAAATATGATTGTAAATATCCTTTGGTTGAGTCTGAATAATTATGTAGGAACTTGAGTAAAGAAACTATTGTAAAACTATGTTATTTTCCTCTACAAATACTAGGAAATTTATGGATTAGAACATATGAACCATCATGGGTAACGCATTTTATTTACATAATCCATAATTATATCCAATTTATCAACTCCCTTGGACATTTACCAAAATTTATGATGCATGATACCAATTATCTAAGAAGATTATGCAAAACCTAAACATTAAGCTCTAGATATTTTTATTGTAAATACATAATTTGCAATGTATTTTAGAATAAAATTCAAATATCCCTCTCCTTAAGCTAATTGAATATGAATACATATTTAGGAGGTCTAAAGTATCCTCTTCACCCAAAATCCATATGAAGTCTTTTCAATAAATTAAAACATTGGAGATGATATCCCCAAGCTTTTCAAAATATAAAAATATTATAAAATATATGGTTTCATACTCTCAAAGTATTATGATGTTTAACTTTATTCGTTGGATTATATTTGATTATATCTAACTCATCAAACCCACATTTATATCTTATAAGTTAAAAATTAAACTAAAAAATAAATCATTATAAATTCTTATAAAATTTGCATATATTGATAATCATGAAGGATGTCACTTTTCAAATGGCCTATGGTCAACACAATTATTTGCATAAGGAAATAGAGGTAAATTTACAATGATAACTAAATAATATTTGTCACCACCATGAATGCAAACATGACACATATCCTTCCAACCATGCTTTAAAAATTGTTTTTTGAAATTTTTAGAAACAAGTTTCCAATCATGCACGACTCCAAATACAATAAAATTCTAAGTGATATTTTTTGAAAACATAGAAAGAAACTTTGACTAGATCATATTCCAAATGAGATTAGGAAAACTATGAAGTTTAAAATGTGCTTTATTAATTAGGGCTTATTACAAATCACATAAAGAGGAGGAGAAACACCAATTAAGCAACATGTTCTTTAATAGACAATTTACAATGAAGAAGACTCGAACCAATAAATTGAAACATAGAATTAGATTTTATCTTCTAAATAAAGGCATCAAGTTTACACTCTAATCATTCCTTCCATTTTCCTCTTTATCTATCATTCAAGCAATGAACAAAAAATATTAGATAGAAAAATATTATAAATAGTTCTAAGTGGTAAAATATCAAATCTCTTACCATCCAACCATCACCAATTTTTGAAGAATATTATATGTAATATAGGTTAATAGCTTAATTATCAAATAATTTTCAACTAACTATTCTATATTTTTGCAAGGATAGCTATCTTTGTTAGAGATGTGGAAATGTTGCCAAGGTTTTCATGTCTAAGAGGGCATATGCCAAAGGAACCATTTTTTAATTGATTTTTTTATCTCTAAAACTATATACAACACTTAAAGGCTTACTGTCCAAAATGTTAGAATATTCCACAAAATTCAAGATGTCAGAAAATTTGATCACATTCTTTGAGAAGATCCTCCCTAATTCACACAATAAATTGGATCGATCCATGAAATCAGATATGTATGAACACTAAACCCCATTCTTAAGAGAGATGCATCTTGTCATACCTTCTAAGTATAAAATATAAGAATCTTAATTTGAAGTATGTAATTGAGTCATTTGTAGTTTTAGAGAGGAAGACACCATTGATCAATGGTTTTAGCCAAGGAAATACTATAATTAAATAAAAAATTCTATGGTTACTATAAAAAAAAAAGTACCAAAAATCCATTTGAAAACTAAAAATTTACTCTATGTTAAAGTATTCATAATGTCTAGATCACCTCTTATCCATGGTTGGATGTAGAGCAACCAAAAGTAGCATGTATTCTTTTCTTTTCTTTTTAAGTGAAAAACCCCTTGTGGGGGGCCGCCTTGGTCTGAGAGACCACGAATAGGGGGTTATACACCATCAAATTCACCTAGGAGTCGCACCCAACCCTGCCCGCACCAACATTATCAATTGGATTTTGGATACCCAATTCAACTTTTTGATAGGGTGGAGATTTGAACCTGGGACCTCCCTTAGAGGATTGCCCTCTCCTCTCCAAATCACCTACAACACCTGGGTCAAAAGTATCATGTATTCATTTGCTTATTGGATTATGTAATAAATTCAAGAGTGAATAAAATTATTAGACTTTATTACATTATTTGTTGTCATGTAATTATTATATTTTTGGAGATGTTAATTATTTTATGTCGTATATGGGTGAATAGAGATATTACCAAAGAATTATAAGATGAAATATTTATGATGAAGGTGAAACATCAAAGGGTATCTTGAAACTAAGAGACACCATATAGTATAAATATGATGGTTATACATTGTAATACTTGAAAATATATGTGGTAAGATATCACACACAACAATCATTAAGCATATAAGAACATCTACACTTCTAAAACTAAAGATTTTTTACCAAGCCTATTTTATGTAGGAGCATCCACATGGGGAAGTTAGAAGACCAACTATCAAACAATTGTTAACAAATTATCTCATGAAAGTTAAAAAATAATAATTTAGTAATTGTTTTTGGAGCCTTTAAAAAAGGGGTTAATGAGGATAAGGGAGAGGGAAAACATAAGAGGGACAAAGAGGGATCTCAAATATCAACCTTGTATTCCCAATGAAAATAGAAAATATATAAATAATATTTTGTTAATAAATCCATGAGTTTTAGTTGTTGTTGCATGTTTAAATGATTTTTGCTTTGTGCTATTTAAGTTGTATGTTGTAGTCTACTTGGATTAGTGTGTGCAGGGTTGTAGGTGAAAGGAATTTCCACATAAGTCTTGCCATCACATGACCCATATATTACCATATGACTGAGAACTATTTCACATGACTCATCTATATATTCTAGTTGATTTTTTTTTTTGGGTTGTTGTATGGTGAAGAGGTAGATCATGGTTTATCCCTCATTGGAGATGAAATAAGTTATTCCTTACCATCACCATATTTCCAACTAAATAAAACTACCATTTTCATGCCATCATGGGAACTGTTGTTGTTAGGGAAGTGTGTATCAACAACAAAAGTATCATCAGGGAAGTTCATGTCGTCTTGGGATTATTGTCATGAAGTTTATTTCTGAATCTTTATCATGTAGTAATTTCATCATGAAAGGTTTGAAGTTAGATGCCAACATAGCTTTGTTATTAGAGCTTGTTGTCTTTTCCTGACCATCTTCCACATTTTAGTCTTGAGCAATAATAAATTGCCATTATTGCCAAATGACACCTCCATCATGTGAAATTTGAATACATCATTTAAATATAATATAATCAAATTATACATTGTGGTAGGATACAACTATGAATATTTGCTACTAGGAAAGGTTATTGTACAATTGAAACCCTCTATATTGCTACATCATTTTGGTATCAAATCCGTAAGATCTATGAGGATTAATACATGCATTAAGGAGAGATGGCACAATGGAAAAAGAGAAAACCATGAGACCCTCTAACTACAGATATAGTAGAGATGATGATAGGTATCGTTGTCACTCAACTAGATGTACTTGAAACTACCCAATGGAGGGATGTTCATGTGGATGATGTAAGTGGTATTTAAGAGGAGGAAGTGGATCAAACAATAGTTCATAATGAAGGACAAGAAAGATATCTAGAAGAAATATTAATTTAGGTAATCTCTAACATGGGTATAAATCCAAGGTTGGAAACCTCATCATATGATGGAAGTTTAAACCCTGAGTAACTCATTTATTAGACCATGGAGATAGAGAACTGTTTTGATTTTGAATTAGCGGATGATCCCAAGAAATTGAGGTTTTCTTCCATAAAACTGAAGGGGTATGCATCCTTGTTATGGGATCATATACAAATAGAAATACAAAGAAACGGAAAGAAAAATATTAATATATGGAAGAAATTGTCACTAAATTGAAGGTCAAAATCCTCCCATTGGATTACCAAATAGGTTGTTTATAAGACTTCATAATATTAAACAAAAGGAGTTGGAAGTGAAAGAGTATGTAGAGGAGTTCTATAAGTTGGCCATAAAAGTTGGTCATATTGGACATGATGAGGATAAGATGGAAAGATACATAAATGGATTAAGGGTGTCCATACAAGATGAAATTGGTATGATTCAAATTAGAACTATTGAAGAGGCATACCAATATAAACTCAAGACAAAGAAAAATTTGTTGTATAGGTAATAAAATAATGCAAGAGGAAGGGGATTATCTACTCAAGCAAGAGAACAATCAAATAATGATAGAGGGTAGAATTTGCAATAAGGAGAAGCTAGTACTTCTCAAAGTGATTCCAATCAAAGCATATAGAAAAAATGTGAACCATCAAGAAGGTGAGGTGGATTTGATAGAGGTAGAGGTCACAATTTTGTCTAAAAATGTTATAGATGTGGAGAAGCTATAAATTAGGAATTGAATGCCCTCAAGTATAAAAAACTATCAAGCATGGAAAAATAGATTGCACAAGTAGATGAAGATAATATTGCTACACAAAAGCACATGGAACAACCCAAACAAGGAGAATTATTTATGATAGAAATGATATTATTGAAACCAATAAAGGAGGTGCATGAGACTGAGTAGAGATGGATCCTATTCAAAATGGTTTTCAAATTAGGAGGTAAATGTTGTAAGGTGATTATGGATAGCAAAAGTACAAATAACTTGGTGTCAACAAAAATAGTGAAGCTTGGGTTGAAGAAGATTGAACACGTAAATCCATATAAGGTATCATGGCTGTAGAAGGGACATAAAATTTTAATAAAAAAATAGTGGATGGTAGACTTCAAAATTTTCTATAATAAGGATGTGATACCATGTGATTTTATGTTAATGGATGCTTTTCATGTCTTGTTGGAAATATCATGGCATTTTGATAAAAAAAAGGTAGTGCATAATGGTAGGGAGAATATCTACATGATTGAGAAGGATGACAGGATGTATACAATATATCCATTAAAGGAAAAAGGAAAATAAGTAGACAATAGTCCTATATTGTGCTAGGATATGAAAAATAATCCTTGAATGGAAAGAAGAAGAAGAAAGCATGTTTTATTTTCATAACTAAACCCATAAAATAAGATAGTGGGAAAGATGGATGAAACCCCACATGATTTGAAGGAATTACTGGAAGAATATGTAGAGATTTTTTTTAAATATGGGTTGCTACTAATAAGGAGCATGGGTCATCACATAGATTATAGTCTTGGATCAAGCTTACATGATAAGCCAACACCAATGGAGATAATAAAAAACAAATGTATAGGGAAGAAGAAAATAATCTATGTCACCAATAGTAGTGATGATGAAGACAACAATGTAGCAATTCCTTCTAATAAAAAGAGAAAGGAGAGTGACAAGAGATAATATGGAGGTTAATGTCATGATGACGTTAATTGTCTTGACGAATACCATATTGAAAAAATTGATAGAAAAAATATTGCATTAGAGTTTGATGAAGGATATTGTGATAGTAGAGATAAAGAATAAAGTTGGGATGAAGAGTGTGGATGCTTTGAAAGGCACACCATAGGCATTGGATCCTATTTTATGAGAAGAATGAGGTACAATAGTAAAGGATTGGGAAGATATGGAAAATGTGTGAAAATACCCATAATGCCAAAAATAAGACCAAAAAATAAAGGCCTTAGGTATGCAAGTTAGATAACAAGCAATGAGACTAAAGTTGTGAGAAGAAAGAGAAATACAAGGAATGAAGATTCATGAATGGTTTTTTGTAGTCAATGTGGAATAATTAGGCATGTTGCAACTAGGTGTTGGAACCTACATTCTTGTGATAGTTTTGAAGGACATGATCACTCCAAAGGAAGGTGTTATCACCAAGAAGGAATTTCCAGCAGAGTGTATGTTGGTTGTGGTTGGATGGATGTGATGCAATGGTAGAAGATAAAGAGAATGTTGAGTGCATTCCAAGGTTATGGATAAGAGGTCAGCCCCAATATGTATTTATAAAAATGGGATAAATCAATTTTGATATCTAGGCAATAATATCTAAAATCATGTAGAAGATATGGCGAATTACCTTTTTTCCAAAAAAAATATAACAAAATGATAAATTTATAATACTATTTAAGAAAAACTTGTAAATATTAAAAATGTTGTATATTCTTGCTATTGATCATCAGTCATCTATTCCTGCTTCTGCTCATCTATTGTTTATTCTTGCTATTGATCATCTATTCCTACTACCAATCATATTAATAAGAATCAATGTATTAAGAACCTCTCTTATCATTACCATAAATCATTCACCAATATGCAAAAATATTCAACATGCATCCACAAATAAATTGCACAATAATAATCCACACAATAAAATAGAGATTAATAATACCCTTGAGGTAAGGCAACATTGTACAATGCTCCTTATTGGAAGAAAGAAACTTCATAAGATCTCCAACTCCTTGAGCCAATACTTCTACAAGAATACTTCATATATGACTTACTTTTTATAATGGGTGTTGGACATTTTGAGTCAAAGTTGTCATTGATGTCAAGGAACGAAGTCGTCATTGATGTCAAGGAATATGTCAAGGAACAATGCAAAGGTTAATGGCAAAAGAGCTTCATAATATTTTTAATATTATGTGGAAGCATATGAAGGAAGGTTTTTATTAAAACCATGGATGAGCAAAATAAAAGGTTTTTCATAAAAACCCAAGGAAGCATTTTGAAAAGCTAAAGGAGGTTTTAATATTTATTTTATAAAATATTTAAATTCAATTTGAATTTAAATTTTATAAATAAATATTATTTATACAAAGTGGTAAAATCAAAGAGGGCTTTAATAAGCCAAAAAGGGTTTAAGAATTAATTTATAAAATTTAAATTCTAAAGAATTTAAATAATTTATAAATTAATTATTCAAATTTCGAAGGCACCGATGTTCAAAATTATTGGAGGTAATAGGTATATAAACTATATGCCTTAGTGGCATAAAGACTATCCTTCGTTCGAAAGAAATTAAAGTGGCAAGTGTTGTGGTGAATACTTGTGCAAGGAAGAAGACAAATCTTTGTCTTAAGGCACCAACGAAAGTGATAAGGGCATTGAGGGCTAAACCCTCATATCCACCAAGGCACGTGGCCTAGTGGCAAGCGATCACGAGTTAAGGTGCGTGGGTGCAGAGTGGTCTGCGTTCGATTTGCAACAAGAGCATTTTGGCAGTGTTGTGCTTAGGCGTTGAAGGAAGTGATGCGTAGTCCTTTTGGTTTCGGTGCATTGGGGGAGGAACATAGAGCACGTTGTGCTCTTTGTTCCCCAAATGAGCACCTAGCTCGTGCGGTGGTTGGAGCCATGGCTAGGGCATTGGGAGAAGCTGCGTCGAGGGTTCGAATCTCACCTAGGCGGAGGTAATAAATTTTGCATTATTTTTAATTGCCTAAGGTGTAAACATAAGGTTTAGGGAGTTATAAGGGGTTATGAAAAGGTGCTTATTTTAATTGTTAATTTTTGATTAAATGAAGGAATAAGGTGTTGAACTTTATTTTTAAATAAAGTTATTGTGATATTTTTTATTTATCAAAAAGTGAATTGAAGAGTGATTAAATTTAAGAGGACTTCTTGCCATTGAGTTAGTTTGAAAAGGAGATTGTATTGACATTATTTTTGGTATTGAATATTGTTTTAATTGGGAGATCATAAGGTGTATTTGGTCAATCATTTTTGTATATGTTGATGGATGCTTTCTTTAAGATGGAGTGATAAGGTGTATATGTGTTTTGATATTTTGCATTGTATCTTTGAGAGAGTTTAGTATCTTCTAACTCCTTTGAGCTTGGCAAAGAAGTGTTTGTGGTTGTGGCAGATATTTGAGGTTCCTTCATCATCAAGAAAAAGGTATGAGCACATTCTTCCATAGTTGAGTTGATTGGTTGGTTTTCTAGAAAATAAGTTTGGAGTGAAAAGGACTTGATTAGGGTTTCCTTATTGAGTGTGTTGAGTTAATGCTTCAAGGTTTTCTGGAATAAAGAGTTGTTGTTAAAACCTTTTCTTATAAGCATTGTTGTTGAAGCCATTGATTGTGTGAAGAACTTGAACTAGGGTTTGAAAAGAACATGAGTATCATTGTTATGTGAGATTGGTTGATAAGCATTGTTGGAAATATTTTGAGTGAAGGTTCATATGCTTGGACTAGGGTTTGTAAGCAAGGATTGTTTCATTGAGTGATTGGTTGAGTAGAGTTGGTTGAGCCTAGTCAAGTGGATGTGTGAAGTGATTGTTCAAGTTCCATAAAACAAACTATTCTATATTCTAAATTGATTTGAGAAAGTGATTGAGTATTGTGATGAGTGTAGAGCATATTGAGTCTCTAAAAATTCTCTTTATGTTTCTATGAGATTGGACAAGTTCTAGTGTTGACTTGTTGAACATATTTGAGGTAAGTCTTTGAGAAGACTTGTGGATAGATTTGAGGATAGATATTGAGTACAAATTTGAGGATAGATTTTGGTGCAGATTTGAGGATAGATTTGTGCTAGACCAGAGATAGATATTGAGGATAGATTTGTGCTAGACCGAAGGATTGTGTTTAGTACAGATTTGAGATAGAGCTTTGGAGGTGACAGAGTTGAGGACAAAGATCTCCAGCCAGAGCAAGGAGGACATGTGTCTTCTATGGATAGAGTTCCATTTGCTAAGGGTAGTGGAGGCAGAGGTCTTCTAGAGGATCACCAACCATAGCAGAGATAGGAGATTGGTGTCTCCTATGGATAGAGATCCACTAACTTGATCTAGGGGATTGGTGTCTCCTTTGGATAGAGGTCCATAAACATTGTAGGGAAAGGATTCCCAAGAGAATTTATTTGAGAAAAATTTATAAGAAATATTTTCTCCGTGGAGTAGCCCACATTGGGTGAACCATGTAAAATCATGTCTCTCATGTGTGTGATGCTTTGTGTGATGTTTACTGCTTTAATATTGTTGATGCTATTATTTGGATTAAAAAGAAAAAAGTTTTATCTTATATTGTTCACCCCCCCTCTCAGTATAAGCACATGTTCTTCAATTGGTATCAAATGGGTCTCTCCGTGAAAAGACTAACAACTTGGAGGAGGATCCATCAGAAACACACATGACTTCAAAAAATGAAGAAGAGACCATGTTTGATATAAAAGAAGAATTCTTTGCTGCTCTCAAAAAATTGGAAAGGATTAGAGAAAATAATTCAAGCTTGAAGGAACAAATTCAAGAGGAGGAAGAAACAAGGATAGAACTTCTACAAAATCTCATAGAACTCAAGGTAAAGGTAGAAGAAGGAAAGAATATTGAGCAGGATATAACAGATCTGTTAAGATCCAGAGAAATAGAATGTGAAATATTGGAAGCAAAAATTATCTACCTAAGGAATGAAGTTGAAAGGATCAAGGCACTACAAGATGTAGAATATGAGAAACAGAAAGAGGAATCAAGTCTTCAAAAAGTAGAAACTTCAAACAAGGATAAGCAAGCAAAGGATATCAGAAAGGAAGAAAGCAAAGAAGAACCTTGGATAAGAGTTAATCACAAGAGAAATAATACTTCACCACAAACTCCAAGGCATCCAAACAGGTTACATAATTTCTTCCATGGTCATTGCTTTTCTTGTAATAAATATGGTCATAGAGTTGTACATTGTATTAATCATGCAAGAAACAATGTCAATAGAAATTTCAATTCTTTTGCACCTCTTATGGATGATGATATTATATGTTACAAATGCAATAATTTTGGGCACAAGGCTAGATGGTGTAAAATGATACTTCCTGAGTCTAGAAAAACAATTTCAACAACTAGGAAAGATGAAAGGGAAAATGTTAAGGCTAGATCAATGTTAGTTCAAACAACCCTTCATGCTCAGGATAAAGAAGAACAATGGTATCTTGATAGTGGTTGCTCTAGTCACATGACAAGAGACAAAGACAAATTCATTGTACTAAAAGAAACCAATAGAGGATCAGTAAGTTTTGGTGATAATGGATCAACAAGGATTGGTGGAAGAGGAACTCTAAGTTTAGATAATGGGAAAACAAAAATAGAAAATGTGTTGTATGTCAAAGGGTTAAAACACAATCTGCTAAGTATAAGTCAACTTTGTGATCAAGGGTACATGGTTACTTTCCATCCAGATAGATGTGAGATAAGAAAATCAAAAACTGGAAAAATCATTGCCAATGCAAGAAGAACCCCAAACAATTTATACATGCTCAATGAGATCAAAGGGGAAAAGTGCTTTCTATCACAAGAAGATGAGAGTTGGTTGTGGCATAGAATATTGGGTCACTTGAATTTTGACAACATAGTCAACATAAGCAATAAACAAGCGGTCAGATATTTACCCAAAATAAGAAGACCTCAAAGCACAATCTATGCACCCTGTCAACATGGAAAGCAAACTAGGACAACATTTAAATCAAAAGGATATATGTCATCTGAGCCATTGAGTCTAATACATACTGATCTATGTGGTCCTACTAGAACACAAAGTATTTAGGGTGAGAGCTACTTTATACTATTTATAGATGATTATTCCAGAATGGTTTGGGTAGCTTTCCTAAAAGAGAAGTCAGAGGCCTTTGAAAAATTCAAAGCATTTAAGGAATTGGTTGAAAATGAAACTGGCAAAAGGATTAAATGTCTGAGATCTGACAGAGGAGGAGAATTTACTTCAAATGAATTTGTAGAGTTTTGTGAACAACATGGAATCAAAAGAGAATATTCAGTAGCAAGAACTCCTCAACAAAATGGAGTAGTTGAAAGGAAAAATAGGACTATTGAGAATATGGCTAGAGCTATGCTAAATGAGTCTAAGCTCTCAGATGGATTTTGGAGAGAAGCAGTCAACACAATAGTATACATAATCACTAGGGCTCAAATGAGGGTAAATCATCACAAGACTCCATATGAGCTTTGGAAAGGAAGACCTGCCACTATAAAACACTTCAGGATTTTTGGAAGCAAGTGTTACATAAGACGAGAAGATCAAAACTTAGGCAAGTTTGATCCAAGATGTGATGAGGGAATATTTCTTGGTTATTCCTCAAGGAGTAAAGCCTATAGATGCTTCAACAAGAGAACACGTACTATGGTGGAAAGTATAAATGTAACAATTGATGAGAAGATAGATTCAAGAGAACCAGTTCAACAAATTGTGTATCAAGAAGATGGATGTTGTCAAGAAGAGTTTTGTGAGGAATCAGATAAAGAAGAAGAAGAAACACAAAGACTTCTTCCCAAAACTCCATCCAGGTATGTACAGAAGCATCATCCAAAAGAGCAAATCATTGGGAATCCAGATGAAAGACAGACAAGGAGAAGAATAATAACACCATCTCAACAAGCAAATTTTTCTTTGCTATCTAAGATTGAGCCAAAAGACTTCACTCAGGCAAGTGAGGATAAATTTTGGATTAAGGCAATGGATGAGGAATTAGATCAGATAGAGAAAAGCAAAACTTGGGAACTTGTTCCATGACCAAAGGACAAAAATGTGATCGGCACAAAATGGGTATTCAGAAACAAGTTAAATGAAGATGGATAGGTGGTCAGGAATAAAGCAAGGTTAGTATGCAAAGGTTATGCACAGGTAGAGGGAATTGAATTTGATGAGACATTTGCTCCAGTTGCATGACTTGAAGCCATAAGAATGTTTTTAGCCTTCTCAAGTTTCAAAAACTTCAAGGTATATCATATGGATGTCAAGTCAGCATTTCTAAATGGTGTTCTAGAAGAAGAAGTTTATATTGAACAACTAGAGGGATTCATATTAGCAGATAAACCAGATCATGTATGCAGATTGAAAAAGGCATTGTATGGTCTAAAGCAAGCTCCGAGAGCATGGTACTCAAGATTGGATAAGTATCTTCAGGAATAGGGATTCAGAAAAGGAATAGTAGATAATAATTTATATATCAAAAATGAAGGGAATGATCTACTAATTGTGGTTGTTTATGTTGATGACATCATTTTTTGGGGAAACAATGATAAGATGTGTAAAGAATTTGCTAAGAACATGCAAAATGAATTTGAGATGTCTATGCTTGGTGAATTGTCCTTCTTTCTTGGACTTCAGATTTCACAATCAGAGAAAGGGGTATTTCTCTCACAAGCCAAGTATATAAAAGAAATGTTAAAGAAATTCAGGTTAGAAGATTGTAAACCGATAAGTACCCCCATGGTCATAGGATGCAAGTTGAGTAAGGATGATGAATCTCCAGAGGTAGATCAGAGATTATACAGATCTATGATTGGCAGCTTATTGTATGTTACAGCTACAAGACCAGACATAGTACAATCAGTGGGATTAGTGGTAAGGTTTCAGGCAACACCTAAGGAAACACATGTGGCAGCGGTAAAAATAATTTTTAGGTATCTAAAAGGGACTATGGATTTTGGGCTTTGGTATCCCAAAAGTGATAGTTTCACACTGACAACATATACAGATGCATATTGGGCTAGCATCATTGATGATAGAAAAAGCACAAGTGGAGGAGCATTCTTTCTTGGAGACTATTTAGTCTCTTGGCTAAGTAAGAAGTAGGTTTTAGTATCCTTATCTACAATAAAAGCAGAATATATTGCAATAGTAGCCAATTGTACACAGGTGTTATGGATGAAGTGAACTCTAGAAGACTTCAAGATAAAACATGATCATCCTATTCCCATACTATGTGATAATACAAGTGCTATAAGTATCTCAAAAAATCTAGTGATGCACTCCAGGACAAAGCACATTTCGATTAAGTATCATTTTTTGAGAGAATAGGTGACAGATAAACATGTCAGGTTGGAATATGTTACTACAAAGGAACATATAGCAGATATTTTCACTAAGCCACTTTCAAAGGAAACTTTTGAGTATCTTCGAGGAAAACTGGGAGTAAGACTCCCACCCCAGAATTAACCACCTCAAGAGGAGGTGGGGGAGGGGCTAAGCTAAGAGGCTCATTCTTAGCCCCGAGCCCCAAAGGTGACCCTTTGCCATTGATGTCAAAGGGGGAGAGATTTGAGTAAGGGGGAGAGATTTGGTATTTGAGTAAAGAGGAGAGATTTAAAAAGAGCATTGAGCCAAGGGGAGCAATGTCCCAGGGGGAGCAGAACCAAGAAAAGGTTAAGTTTCTGGTAAAAATAATTTGGGTTGCCATCAATGACAAAGGGGGAGATTGTTGGACATTTTGAGTCAAATTTGTCATTGATGTCAAGGAACGAAGTCATCATTGATGTCAAGGAATATTTCAAGGAACAATGCAAAGGTTAATGGTAAAAGAGCTTCATAATATTTTTAATATTATGTGGAAGCATATGTAGGAAGGTTTTTATTAAAACCATGGATGAGCAAAATAAAAGGTTTTTCATAAAAACCCAAGGAAGCATTTTGAAAAGCTAAAGGAGGTTTTAATATTTATTTTATAAAATATTTAAATTCAATTTGAATTTAAATTTTATAAATAAATATTATTTATACAAAGTGGTAAAATCAAAGAGGGCTTTAATAAAGCCAAAAGGATTTAAAAATTAATTTATAAAATTTAAATTCTAAAGAATTTAAATAATTTATAAATTAATTATTCAAATTTTGAAGGCACCGACGTTCAAAATTATTGGAGGTAATATGTATAAAAACTATATGCCTAAGTGGCATTAAAACTATCCTTCGTTCGAAAGAAATTAAAGAGGCAAGTATTGTGGTGAAAACTCATGCGAGAAAGAAGACAAACTCTTTGTCTTAGGCACTAGCAAAAGTGATAAGGGCATTGAGGGCTAAACCCTCATATCCACCAAGGCAGCGTGGCCTAGTGGCAAGCGATCACGAGTTAAGGTGCATGGGTGCAGAGTGGTCTGCGTTCGATTCATGGCAAGAGCATTTTGGCAGTGTTGTGCTTAGGCATCGAAGGAAGCAATGCATAGTCCTTTTGGTTTTGGCACATTGGGGGAGGAACATAGAGCACGTTGTGCTCTTTGTTCCCCAAATGAGCGCCTAGCTCATGCAGCGGTTGGAGCCACGACTAGGGCATTGGGAGAAGCTGCATCGAGGGTTCGAATCTCACCTAGGCAGAGGTAATAAATTTTGCATTATTTTTAATTGCCTAAGGTGTAAACATAAGGTTTAGGGAGTTATAAGGGGTTATGAAAAGGTGCTTATTTTAATTGTTAATTTTTGATTAAATG
Source organism: Wollemia nobilis (assembly GCA_028583015.1). Lineage (NCBI taxonomy): Eukaryota > Viridiplantae > Streptophyta > Pinopsida > Araucariales > Araucariaceae > Wollemia > Wollemia nobilis. The sequence goes on along the minus strand of JAQPPZ010000054.1, from coordinate 23,815 downwards.
AAGGAATAAGGTGTTGAACTTTATTTTTAAATAAAGTTATTGTGATATTTTTGATTTATCAAAAAGTGAATTGAAGAGTGATTAAATTTAAGAGGACTTCTTGCCATTGAGTTAGTTTGAAAAGGAGATTGTATTGACAATATTTTTGATATTGAATATTGTTTTAATTGGGAGATCATAAGGTGTATTTGGTCAATCATTTTTGTATATGTTGATGGATGCTTTCTTTAAGATGGAGTGATAAGGTGTATATGTGTTTTGATATTTTGCATTGTATCTTTGAGAGAGTTTAGTATCTTCTAACTCCTTTGAGCTTGGAAAAGAAGTGTTTGTGGTTGTGGCAGATATTTGAGGTTCCTTCATCATCAAGAAAAAGGTATGAGCACATTCTTCCATAATTGAGTTGATTGATTGGTTTTCTAGAAAATAAGTTTGGAGTGAAAAGGACTTGATTAGGGTTTCCTTATTGAGTGTGTTGAGTTAATGCTTCAAGGTTTTCTGGAATAAAGAGTTGTTGTTAAAACCTTGTTTTATAAGCATTGTTGTTGAAGCCATTGATTGTGTGAAGAACTTGAACTAGGGTTTGAAAATAACATGAGTATCATTGTTATGTGAGATTGGTTGATAAGCATTGTTGGAAATATTTTGAGTGAGTGTTCATATGCTTGGACTAGGGTTTGTAAGCAAGGATTGTTTCATTGAGTGATTGGTTGAGTAGAGTTGGTTGAGCCTAGTCAAGTGGATGTGTGAAGTGATTGTTCAAGTTCCATAAAATAAACTATTCTATATTCTAAATTGATTTGAGAAAGTGATTGAGTATTGTGATGAGTATAGAACATATTGAGTCTCTAACAATTCTCTTTATGTTTCTATGAGATTGGACAAGTTTTAGTGTTGACTTGTTGAGCATATTTGAGGTAAGTCTTTGAGAAGACTTGTGGATAGATTTGAGGATAGATATTGAGTATATATTCGAGGATAAAGTTTGGTGTAGATTTGAGGACAGATTTGTGCCAGACTAGAGACAGATATTGAGGATAGATTTGTGCTAGACCGAAGGATTATGTTTAGTATAGATTTGAGACAGAGCTTTGGAGGTGACAGAGTTGAGGATAGAGATCTCCAGCCAGAGCAAGGAGGACAGGTGTCTTCTATGGATAGAGTTCCATTTGCTAAGGGTAGTGGAGGGAGAGGTCTTCTAGAGGATCACCAACCAGAGTAGAGATAGGATATTGGTGTCTCCTGTGGATAGAGATCCACTAACTTGATCAAGGGGATTGGTGTCTCCTTTGGACAAAGGTCCATAAACATTGTAGGGAAAGGATTCCCAAGAGAATTTATTTGAGAAAAATTTATAAGAAATATTTTCTCCATGGAGTAGCCCACATTGGGTGAACCACGTAAAATCATGTCTCTCATGTGTGTGATGCTTTGTGTGATGTTTACTGCTTTAATATTGTTGATGCTATTATTTGGATTAAAAAGCAAAAAGTTTTATCTTATACTGTTCACCCCCCTCTCAGTATAAGCACATGTTCTTCAATAAGGATACATCTTATTTATAAAATAATGTGATGGTTCACCTTCCATTAGTTAGAATTTCACCCATGTGGAGGTTCACCTTCCATGAGTCATAAGGTCACCCATGTTGTGGTTCACCTTCCATGAGTTACATAGTGCATAATATTACAATATGGTATTAAGTTAAATATTATTATAATTTAATGTGTGAACCATATCATAATATTATATTATGTTATAACCCCACATACATATACTTATGTACCTAACATTCCATCTCCATTACAAAAAATTTTCATCCTTGAAACATAGGAAGAAACTAAATATTATGATCTTCTAAGTGAAGATAAAAATTGGTATCAATTTTATTCAACCATCCATCCTAATGAAACTCTTATTGTTATTTTTCTATGGTGATGCCAAGTTGTCCTTGTGCCATTTGAATACCCATGGTTTTTATTATTTTAGTTCCAAGTATATCCCTATTTCCATGATTGTTGCCTCTTATGGTGATGTGGATTACAATATGATACAATATTTGGTGCCTCTATTTTATGCTCTTATCTCATACTACTCTCTTTTAGATTGTTTTTAGACTTTGGTTCTTCATCATTGATATCTGCCACTACTTCCTCAGATTCTATTACAAGTTCCTTCATATGTTCTTCAATTTGTTCTCTTACAATGGTTTCTTAATTTTCCTTTGATCCTTTGTCTCCAATTTGATAAATATCATGTAAAGTTATCTTCTTTCTTCTATACCACACATTCATAAATTTATTTTGCATATTTATGTTAATATGACTAAATAATACAACCAACAATAACCAATAATAAAACCTATATCATCCATCTCAATAGCATAAAAATATGAGTGTAAAACATATTTATCCATGGTGATTTTCAAATATTCAATAATCTAAACATTCTCACCATCAAACTTTATGTTTTAATATTTTTTGTTGGAACTTGCAAACTGTTAACTGAGTCCCTCCTAATGAAATTATGCTTGTTGATAGGGTTTATGGAGATATGCAACCATGAACTTGCAAAACAAATTTTTGATATTCAAATAAATTATTTTGAACATTGTATAGCACAAAAGGTGTGATTTATGGGCCTGCATATCCTTATAATTTTCCTTCAATCCCCATTTTCTTAAAAATGCAACTTCAAATTATTCCCATGTGAATGTATAATTCTAGGCTTGACCAAAGTTTTAAAACCATGAAAAATCTTCCCCTTTAAAAGCATTGCAAAGCTCAATTTTCCATTCTTTTTTTTTTTTTTTTTTTTTGAAAAAAATGAAAAACTTGTATTAATACAAAGAGCAATTACAAGCGGGAGAGAACACATCCCAACCAAGAACAGCAAACAACACTACAAGAGAAGAGCACAAAGTCAACCCAGCACAACACAAAGCAAAGAAGTCAACTGGGTGCGAACAAGCGACATGTCGCGAGATCGCGACAGTCAACCCCGACTCCTCCACTGCGGTGCCAACAGTCACGAAAACGTGACATGTTGCGAAATCGCGACATGTCGCGAAATCGCGACATGTCGCAAAATCGCGACGACAGCACCCTCCAGCAACCCTTCGTCAAAATTGTCGCGAAATCGCGACATGAAGACCAGCTTGCTCCATAACGCCAAAAAGGTCGCGAAATCGCGACAGAGAGCCTCCGAATCATCCAACCATCAAAAGTGTCACGAAATCGCGACGAATTATCCTTATGGCATCCAGATCGCAAAAGCGTCGCGATATCGCGACAGTTTTCTCCATTCCGTTGGTAAGCCAAAATTGTCGCGAAATCGCGACGAGATTTTCATACAGCAGCCATCGCCAAAAAATGTCGCGATATCGCGACAAAATATCCACTTTGCACCACATCAGCAAAATGGTCGCGATTTCATGACGGGTTTTCCTTATGACACCAGATCGCCAAAAGTGTCGCGATATCGCGACGGTTTTTCCTTTCGGCGCCAGGTTCTCAAAACTGATCGCGATATCGCGACGAATTTTCCTTTCGGCGCCCAGTTCTCAAAACGTCGCGATATCGCGACGAATTTTCCACTTTGCTCTCCATCTGCAAAAGTGTCGCGATATCGCGACAATTTTTCCAGTTAGCCCCAAATTGCCAAAACTGTCGCGATATCGCGACAATTTTACCATGCGCCTTCCCCGAGGGCCGCGATGGCGCGACATGTCGCGATATCGCGACAAAAACCCGCCAAAGGCCGAGAGGGCGCAACCTGTCGCGATATCGCGACAACTTCCAACTTGAAGCAACGACGGCGCTACATGTCGCGATATCGCGACAGAAACCTTCCTTAGCATAAAAACACTGCACATCATTTCAGAAAACGTTCAAGGCCTTGTCGGATCTCTGCATCCTCCACAGGCATGTCACTGTGTCTGTTGCATCCCAACCTCCCTTTCGGCACCCATCTTAGCAAGGAAATCGGCCGCCTTATTGAGATCTCGATTCACATAGACGGGTATCACATCATCTAATTCCCTCCAAAGCTCTTTGATTTGGGAGACTAAGATCCGCAACCTCCAAGCTTTCGAGACAAAGTTTCTCATACGATCAAGAGCACCCACCAAGATTTGGGAGTCAGACTCAATAATAATCTTCCTGTGTCCCTGTTTGGCAGCCCAGAAGGAGGCAGATTTAATGGCAAAGGCCTCGGCTTCATTGTTTGTGGCACATCCCAGACCCTGCAGTTCCCAATAGAGCAAAGACCCAGCATGATCGCGGCACACTACTCCAATTCCAGCACTTCCCGGATTGCCTTTAGCAGCTCCATCAGTATTGATTTTGATCCATCCTTCAGGAGGAGGTTTCCAACTACCACTCACCTGCCTTTGTTGAATAACAGCTCCCTCTTCCAAAGGCTCAGAAGCAGACTGAATTTCCCCCTCGGCATGAATGGCAACCGTTTCCGCCACTTTGCTCCAAATGACTTGCCATATTCCTTCTAGAGGGGAGAAGGTTTCACGAAAAATACGGGCATTTCTCTCCAACCAAACCTGCCACCAGATAAAAAATAAACCAAGCTCCCAGCCAATTCGAAGAGCTTTGGATTTAAATCTACCTTTCTTCCAGCTTTCCCAAATGTTGTTTCGAGACAAGACCCCATTAGCCTGAAGTTTAAAGTGGGAGAACCAGCGCTTCCAGATCTGTCGTGTGAAAGAACATTCAAACATTAGATGATCCGCAGTTTCCTCCTGCTTGTGGCATAACACACATTGAGAAGGGCCAATGATGCCTCTGAGTCTGAGATTGTCATAGGTGAGAATTCCATTATGCAAAAACTGCCAGGCGAAGAAGTTCACTTTCGGCCAGCCCTAGGGATGCCATATCTTTCTCCAATCATGAACCAAAAAAAAGTGTGGGGGGGCTCTGGGAGGATCTCATCATATCCCTCTTTCACGAGTATAAACCCCAAGGCTCCCATAGCCCCAGGCCAGTTCATCCTCCTCATCTCTCCCAGTAAGAAACCGTTCCGCCAAGATTTTTCCCAAAGTAGGTACCAACTCCGGAGGGATTGGTATTGGCCACTCATCCGGCCGCTTAAACTTTATGATCTTGTAGTCCCCCAATTGACTAGTGTTAAAGTAGCTCTCAATTTGGATCCATCCCTTATCTTCTATAGCAGATTTTATCGGTTGCAATTCAGGAAACACGACAATAATGGGAGGATTTTGGTCCCAGGAATCAGGTCCGAGAGCCTTATCCCCTCTCCCCACTTTCCAAAATAGTTGATCTTTGATGAGTTGAGCTCCAAGCTTGAGCGCCTGCCACACTGGTGATCCAAAACCTTCCAGAGGAAAGCGGCCCACATCATTAGGATGGACAGAACCCAAGTATTTGCTAGAGAGGATTCTACTGAAGAGGGATGTTGGCTGAGAAATCCACCTCCAGTACAGTTTGCCAGCCAAAGCCTTGTTGTTAAACTTGGAGCTTCTTAGTCCCAACCCTCCTTTTTCCTTGGGTTGGGTAACCTTGTCCCAACCAACCAAGGCCCATTTCCTCTCTCCCTTGGCACCTTCCCATAGAAATCTTCTAGCCATTTTATCCAGCTCTTTCCAAATAGGTCGGGAGCGACCAGGACGGAGAATTTATAAATTGGCATGGCCTGAATAACTGACTGCAGAAAAGTTAGACGACCCCCATAACTTAACCATCTATGAGACCAATGGTTCATTCTATCTTTGATGCCATCCAATAGGTCCTTCCAAACATCTATTTTCAGTTTTTTGAAATGGAGAGGGACCCCCAGGTAAACTACTGGGAGAGAGGTCCGAGTGAAACCTAAAATCTCAATAACTCTGTCCTGTAACCGTTGATCAATATTGAAGAAGATCACTTTGGATTTATTGTCATTGATGACTTGATTAGAGGCCCAGGCGGAGGTAGACATTTAGAGTATCTCTGATTCTTCTTGCTTCCCTAAGGCTGGCCACTCCCACCAATCCAGTATCATCTACAAACTGTAAATGAGTCAAAACTTCAGCCCCGACCTTAATACCTGTTATCTGACCTTGAAGTCTTCTTCTCAGAAAGAGTCTACCCAATCCTTCGGCCAAGATGAGGAAGAGATAAGGAGAGCAAGGGTCTCCTTGCCGCAGGCCACGAGAGGCACCAAAAGGAGGCGAGGGAAGTCCCTTGATAAGAACAGAGTATGAAGGCGTAGAAATACGGCTCATGACCCGGTCTGTCCAGTCCTGAGAGAAACCAAAGGCAGTCAACATCTTTGCCAAGAAGCCCCACTCCACCCTGTCATAAGCCTTGGACATATCGAGTTTAATGAACATTCCTTTGTTCCCAAGTTGGTGCATTGTATGGATAGCCTCCTGTGCAAGAATCACTCCATCCAAGATTTGCCTCCCTTCAACAAAACCCCCCATGCTCGGGGAAATTATATTATGCAGGATAGGTTTTAACCTTTCAGCCATAATCTTAGTAATTATTTTATAGATCACATTGCATAAGGCAATAGGTCTAAAATCAGATAAATGAACCCCCCCTGCTCCTTTTGGAATTAAAGTAATGAAGGTATGATTTAGAGCCTTGAGCATTCTTTTATTGGTTCTGGACTCCTCAGTGACAGCCAGAACATCTTCCTCCAGGGTATCCCAAAAGGCCTGGAAGAACTCAATAGGGAAGCCATCAGGACCAGGCGATTTACCAGTACTCATCCCAAAGACCACCTTCTTAAGTTCATCTCTATCTATAGGTCTAAGTAGGGCCTGGTTCTCTTCAGGAGAGATTATAGAAGGAATGACAGCAATAACTTCATCTTGGGCTGCCCCATCTTGCTCCATACTTTCCTTAAAGAGTTTTGAGAAATACTCCATTGAGTGGGAGTGCATACCAGGAAGAGTGTCAAAAGAGTATCCATTCTCATCTTGAAGGAAATCCATATTATTCACTTGTCTCCTAGCACAGGCAGAGCGCTGAAAAAATTTTGTATTTCTGTCTCCTTCTAATAACCAAGTATTTCTTGCTCTCTGTTTCCAGTAAATCTCTTCTTGATTATCAATATCCTCAACCGCTTTGCGCAAAGCATCATCCTCGGATTTAAGGTGCTCGAAAATGTTTCCTTCCCTGAAATGTTTTTGCACCTCATCCCATCTGGCCAACAAGGGGGCCCGTTGGTGTTGGAAGTCTGATTTGTTAGTTTGCCTCCACTGTTTCAGTTTACACTTGACAAATTGAATCTGTTTGTGAAATTTGAACATTGCAGTCCCAAAAGGTGGGCGGCCATCTTCCCACCACTGAGGAATTTTTCTTCGGAGATCTTCTTTTTGCAACCAAAAATTTTCAAATTTAAATGGTTTATGGTACTGCCCTGTCATAGCCCCTCCCTCCAGTAAAATGGGAAAGTGGTCTGAAACTGGGCCTTCCAAAATCTGAAATTTAATATTCCATTTCACAAATGCTTCCTCCGAGACCAGAAACCGGTCTAGTTTTACCTTCCTACTGTGTGGCTCTCTTCTCTTATTAGTCCACGTAAAATAAGTGCCAGGACCTTTGATATCAACAAGGTGAAAGGCCTGGACTTGAGCAATCAGAAGCCTATCCCCTGGATCCAAAACTGGGAAACCACCTTCCTGATCCCTGGCAGATAATTTGGCATTAAAATCCCCAGCAATAATCCAATCGCAATCTTCCCGGGAGGATCTCATTGAATGAACAACATTCCATTGAAGCCGCTGGCCATCAATGCTTTGAGCCCCATAGAAGTTTGTGATTAAAACCTGTTCAGCTGTAACAATGTTCTTAAAGAGAGATGTGAGAACACCCCTCCAAGCTGTATGTTCTATTGCTATCCACACCAGAGGGTTCCAAAGAGTAACAATCCCCCCCGAAGCTCCTTGGGCCGCCACATCCATATATCCAGCGCCCCTCCATATTCTACTAGCAATTTTACACATAAGATCTAAAGACATTTTTGTTTCCTGAAGGAGCAAAAAGTCTGTTTTGTGTCTTCCTAAAAGTCTTTGAACAGCAGATTGATGGGTTCTCCTTGTTTAAACCCCTTACATTCCGAGGATTGTATAATCATTGGAAACCTTGGGAGCAATAAGAGTCAATTGTTCTCACCGATCCTCCATTGATCAGCTTGTCCCCTTGCGCTACTAGTAGATCCTTATTGGATTTTCTACCAGCTCCTTGGGAATTACTATTCTTAGACCTCTTTTCCACCTGGGTAATCCCCAACGCTGGTCTTTCTCTGTTCTTTTCTGCACTTCCCATGTTGACATCCTTAATAACTGGTTGTGCAGGGGAATGGATTACCATAGCCCCTAGGTTCTCTGGCTGCAAAGTCTCAGGGGTTTCAATCACCTGTTCTAAGACAGGAGTAGATGATAGAGGAGCATGAGAGTGGGTGTTAGTATCCTCAGCATTCCCATCCACTCCTTCCATGACTTGGTCTTCTTGGTCTACAAGGGATTTGAAGATTTCATATCGATTGGTTGGCTTGGTTTGGGCCTGCTCTTTGCCATTTCTCTTTTTGTTTTTCCTCCGCTTCTGCTGTTCAAAGCCATATTTCTGGGCATCAGAACCCTGGGGGATATTGAGGGGTTCTTTGACCGGAGTGAACTTACCCTCTCTGGGGCGATTTGGCGCTCCCGACGGAGCTTCCGCTTTTGTGGTCAGGCTATTTGGGCAGAACCTAGCCAAATGGCCATGCTTATGGCAGACTCTGCATCTAAAAGGTAAGGCTTCATAGTCTAGCTGTTGTATCCAGGTTAGTCCTGCCAACTCCAATTCCACCTCGGCTGGAAGTGGCTGGCTAATGTCCATTTCTACGCATATTCTAGCAAAGACAGCAGTATTTCCCTCCATGGTATCTCTTGAAACTCCCAAATATCTACCTAGAGAATTACCAATCAACTCAAGAATCTGCTCACCCCAAAACTCCATTGGGAGAGCGTACAGCCGTATCCAGACCGGGACAGCCGTGGGCTCAATGCGAGGATCAAAACCCACTCTCCACGGTTGGACAAATAATCCTGCCGGGCCGTGGCTCCTCTTCTCTGATTCAAATGCTCTGTTTCTATCTGCTAAAGAAGAGAAACTAATAATAAAATACCCATTGCTTATAGGCCATAGAGAGTACTCACCAATGGGCTCCCAGTTCTGTCTCACCCAGGTGTGTAGAAAGTTCAGAGTGGGCCGGATACCCATGAATTTGCAGATCAGATCATGGGTAGCACGGTATATAATCGTATCCTCAACCAGTTTTGGTTCTATGACAATCTTAGGCCTGGAAGCAGATTGTGGAAGGCAACCGTTAACTCTGTTTGCAGGTAAACCCTTTCCAACATTCTTAAATAGCATTTGATAAGCACTTCGTTGAGCTTCATCGGAGGAAGATGCAGGGTTTTCTTTTAATATATCAGCATATGAGCTTTTTTGCCCATCGATAGATCCTGGAGGAGACCCCATTGGGCCCTCCCAAGGCAACGAACGATCCTTCAAAGTAGTGTAGATTCAATCCACAGGAGGTCCTAGAAGAATCTTCCAACCAGAGACCTTAGAGCTTCGCCCGGTGCCTGCACAGAAGGTTTCCCGCCAAATCGCCAGAGCTCGAACTCAAGGTTTTTTGATCCAACGATCAATATTGGGTTCCAATTTTCAATTCTAAATAATAAAATTTAAAACATTTAAATATTTCCAACCACTCCCTTGCATCAATATCAGCTTTTTTAGGGAAATTTGGCAACTCCATGACTATTTTTTAAAGTAGCCAAGGTTTTAAATAACAAAAAATTCTCAAAAATTAAAATTAAGGATAAGGTTAGTGACCTTTCTTGGATATTAACAAATGTGTACGCCCCTAATTTTATATCTGTGAGAGCTGATCTATGGAATTTACTCAGTCATTTCAAGGAAGCTTTTCAGGATATCCCATGGATAGTGGCGGGGTACTTTAATACCCCTCTTTACCCCTCTGATAAAAAAGGGGGAGTAGGAATTCTAGCAAGTATGGAGGACTTTCAAGATTTCATCAACAACAATAATTTATTGGATGTCAAATTAAAAAATGCTAAATTTACTTGGAGCAATAGGAGGTCTGGAAATCAACTTATAATGGAAAAGCTTGATAGGTTTTTTTTGTCACAGGAAGCAATACAATCTTTTGGGGATGCAAATCTGTTGTCCTTACCTCGCATTGGGTCTGACCACAACCCGATTTTACTTGAAATTGAAATGACTCCAAAATTCAAAAGGCCTTTTAGGTTTGAATCTATGTGGATGCACCACCCTGATCTCAGAGATAGAATTTCTCAGTGGTGGCAACATTCTTGTCAGGGCAGGCCTTCATTCAGATTAGCACAGAAACTTAAAGTGGTGAAAGAAAATCTAAGGATTTGGAATAAAGAAATTTTTGGAAATATTTTTGAAAACAAGAAAGTCATATCTGAAAGGTTATCAATCATTGAGAAAAAACTTGAAGAGGGATTGCCAGACCCTTCCCTATAGGCAGATGAAAAGAAAGCCCTTGCTGAGTACCATAATGTTTTAGCCTGCGAGGAGACTTTTTGGCGGCAAAAGTCTAGAGCTACCTGGCTAAAAGAAGGTGATGCCAACACAAGATTTTTTCATGCATCTACCTTAAGGAACAAAAGCCACAATAGAATTAAAGAACTTGTTAGAGATGATGGGTCATTCCTTTCTAGTCCTAATGAGATCAGAAATGAAGCAGTTTCCTATTTTCAGAATCTTTTAGGAGAAGAACATTTCAGTTCTGCCTTAGCTTCAGAATCAATGCTTTACCATATTCCTCATTTAATTTTTGATGACTTGAATGGGGAGTTAATTAAGCCTTTCACGGATGAAGAAATCAAAGAGGCCTTCTTCTCAATGAACCCTGATAAAGCTCCAGGTCCAGACGGGTTTTCACCTCATTTTTTTTAGGCTTTTTGGGATATTGTAGGTTGTGATGTATGTGCTACTATCAAGGAATTTCAGTCCACAAAGCATATTCCGAGAAGTTTTAACTCCACTTTTATTGCTTTAATCCCAAAGATTACTACTCCTAGATCTATGATGGATTTTAGACCTATTAGCCTTTGTAATGTTGTTTATAAAATTTTGACCAAGGCGATTGCAAATAGAATGAGGAAGATCCTTCCTATGTTTATTGATGTTTGTCAAGGCAGTTCAATCCCTGGAAGGTCCATCCTTGATGGTGTCATAACAGTTCATGAAGCCCTCCATTCGGTAGTCTAGACTAAAAAACCTGCTTTTGCTCTCAAGCTAGATATGAACAAGGCTTATGACCGCATAAACTGGAGTTTTGTCTCTGCCATTCTTCAAAAATTTGGTTTTCATCATGAATGGATCAAGCTTTTGGAAGGATGTTTTATGAAACCTTGGTTTTCGAGTCCTTGTTAATGGTGCTCCTGCTTGGATACTTTCAAAGTAAAAGGGGCCTAAGGCAAGGTGACCCTATCTCTCCCATGTTGTTTATCATTGTGGTGAAGCCCTTGGGAGGACAATCAAAGTGCACTGTAATATTGGTCTTATTTCAGGAATTAAAGCATCATCACAAACACGAGCGAGTTACACATGAACAGGTTTGTGGATGATACTTTGTTGTTAACTCTTGCATCGGTTTTTGAGGCTAAGGTCATAAAACATATTCTAGAGCTATATGAGGATGCTGCGGGGCAAAAGGCAAATTTTTCAAAGAGTAAAATTTATTTCTTTAACACTCCCATTCAGAGGCAGATTAAGATTTCTAGGATTCTTGGATGTTCAGTGTCTACTCTTCCATCCACATACTTAGGCCTTCCTTTATTTATAGGCAGAGCTACTGATTCCATGTGGACTAATGTAATTGAAAGAATTCAGAGGAAGCTGGCTGGATGGAAAGGGAATTTGTTATCTCAAGCTGGCAAGGTAGTTCTCACCAGGTTTTCCATTCAAAGCATCCCTGTCTACTTTCTCTTTGTTTTTAAAGCTCCTACAAGTGTCTACACTAAAATTGAACAGATCCAGAAGAGGTTGCTATGGACTGGTTCTGAATCTAAGAAGTGCTTTCACTTGGTGTCCTGGGATAGGGTTTGCAAACCAAGGGAGTTTGGAGGTATTGGGCTAAGGAGAATACAACATTTAAACATGGCCCTCCTGGCCAAACAAGCATGGTGTCTTTTGACAAATGCAAATGCAGAATGGATTACTATAATCAAAAGAAAGTACTTGCAAGAAACTGAATTCTTAAGTTATTCCTTTCCTCCCAGGGGATCAATTTTTTGGAAATCAATCCTTCAAACTAAAAACCTGCTAAGCAAAGGGCTACGTTGGAAACTGGGAAATGGAAGAAACATTGATTTCTGGGACCACAAATGGTTAAAGGACTATCCCCTCTCTGCAGACCCCATCCTTTCAACCCTTAGAGCTTGGACAATTGAATTTTTTGGTACCAAAGTTGCAAATTTTATTACTTTGTCAAACAATAGAAGGGTATGGAAGCCAATAATGAACAATGATCTACCAGGGGCATCAATAATACTGGAGAATGAATTAAGACAGTTTTTACTCCCTTCTGGAATTCTTGAAGACCAGCTTATCTGGGAAGCTTCAGACAATGGGGAATTTTTTGTCAAGACTGCTTATCTGATGCTTATTGATAATGATGAACCTACTTTCCCTCACTTGGAAGTTTGGCCCAAAAGCATTGTTTCGAAGGTTGGGTTTTTTGCATGGTCGGCCATCCAAAATAAGATCCTCACCATGGATAACTTAATAAAAAGAGGTGTGATTGTTGTTAATAGGTGTTATCTCTGTATGTCTGAGTGGGAGTCTATTGATCATTTGTTTCTGTATTGTAATTTTTCTGTCTCAATCTTGTTAGGTCTGTTACAAGTGTTTCATATTTATTGGGTCCATCCTTAGTCCATTTTTGACTTATTTGTCCAGTGGCCTTCTCCATTTTTGAATAGGCGTCTTAGGTATATGTGTAAGATCTGCCTTCATCACTACTTGTGGCAGATATGGTTGGAAAGGAATCGTCGGGCCTTCTTGGATAAGGTTTCTCAGTCATCCTTTGTCCTGTCAAAAATTTTAGTATATGCTAATGAGAATGATTTTTTAGTGCCTGCAACATCTAGACCTCCAAATCCTTTTGAAGCTTCATTAGGCCAGTCATTAAACTTACCTCTCACTGATGGCCTCAATCATCCTCAAGTCTGTCCTAGAACCATGATCACATGGACCCCACCCCCCCTAGGGTGGATTAAGTTAAATTTTGATGGGGCATCTAGGGGCAACCCAGGTGAAGCTGGGGCTGGTGGCTTACTTAGAGACCACAAGGGTGAGGTGCTTGTAGCTTTTGCTGAACATCTTGGAGCTCAAACTAACAATGTGGCTGAAGCGAGGGCAGTTTGGAGGAGCCTCAAGGTGGCAGAGAATTATCCAGGGAAATTATTGGTGAAAGGTGATTCTCTTATTATTATAAATCTTCTAAAGAACACTAATAGAGCTCCTTGGAGATTTGATGACTACATCCACGAAGCAAGGGCTCTAATTCATGATCGACCTGAGGCCATAATTTTGCATACCTTCCGAGAAGCAAACATGGCAGCTGATAGGTTGGCAAATGAAGGCATTGTAGCAGCAAATTTGATCATGTGGACTAAAAATCTTCCTCATGCAGTCTCAATGGTGATAGATAATGAAAAATTTTAGATTGGAAGGCTCAAAGTGGATCAATGACAGAAAATGGGGGCATTTTTAAAAAATATTTTTTTGAACCTTATAATGGCTTTTGTCATATTTGTTTTTTTTGTTCATGTGACTAGTGTTTTTTGCAGCTGGTGGGGCACTGATATAGGTTTTTTATCTACAAATTCATGCATGGGAAACATCCGCTTTGGCCTCAAGTATTTCCCAAGGTGTGTTTGGATTCGATGTCGCAAAAAGGCCCTAGCAAGAAATAACAAAGTGTTGGAGATCCCTGACAATGAGGTACCAGACCCCACCATAATAGTCTTGGAGAAAATGACAATTTTATCAGCTTCCAACAGTATCAACCAGTTGAAGAGTATGTTTGGCCTCATCAGTGCAGCTGTTGATTTGTGTGATTCTCTAAATCTTTTGTTTTATAGCCAGAAGTTCCAGGGGCACAAGGAGTCGAAGGCAAAATCTAAAGATGATGGCAAGGAGGATGATAAGAAGTTAGATGAGGACTACAAGGAATACTGCTTGGCCTCTTGGCTATCCATTCTATGGGATGTTTTTTTTTACCATATTCTATTATTTTTATATGGGCACAAGCTACTCTGCATGGTTCTTGCATGATTAGTTTTTGTCTTTGTTAGTTCTATTTTGCGTCTTTCTTTTCTGATGGCCATAATATTAGGCTTCCATAGTTTAGTTTGGTTGTATTCTGATGGAAGAGTAGGTCTTGGACCTTTTTGTTGTCAGTTTAAACTTTTAGGGCTTGGCCTTTGTCCAGTTGGTCAATGGACCCTATTTTGTAAAATGGTTTTGGGTCAACCAGTTAAAACCCGGTGTTAATTATAATATTCTCTTACTTACCAAAAAAAAAAAATTCTCAAATCTTATCTATTCCTTGCTTCAGACAATGAAATTTGTAATTTTTATTCAAAACAAGTTAATTGAAAATCGATTTGCTCGCATGAAAATAGAGATATGAATTTTTTTCTTTTTGCATAAATTTTGTGTGCAGCCTAAAAACAACACCAAAATTTCAAATTCCAATAGTTGTAAATCCTTAAATGCTTATTAGAATTTAACAAGTGAGTAGTCATTTTTGTAGTACTCAAAATAAGATATATTCTAATGCAAAAGGATTTGCATAGCCAAAAGATAACACAAATATCTCACCTTAAAACAGCTATAACTCTCTTCATACTTATCAGAAATTATCAAATGAGCAGTCATTTTTATAGTACTAAAAATAATCTACATGTTGGTACTAAAATATTTTGAAAATTACTAATAAAAATTTATTATTACTATTTCTTAAATTATGTGGTCAAAAAACAACACAAATAGCCCAACTTCAAATAACCATAACTTTCTCAATACTTATCATAATTTTAAAAATGAGCAATTATTTGTGTAGTACTCAAAGATATATACACAATGGTGCAAAAACCTTCTTAAAATAACTGCTAAAATATATATATGGCTTTCACAAAATGTGATATTTTTCTAAAAAAATGTGCCCTAGCTCTACAAAAACAACCCCACTTTACCAAAATCATTGCTCTAATACCAAATATTAAGAACCTATATTCTAATAAACAATAAATAATTCACCAATATGTAAAAATATTCAATACGCATCCACAAATAAATTGCACAATAATAATCTACATAATAAAATAGATATTGATAATACCTTTGAGGTAAGGCAACATCATACAATGCTCCTTATTGGAAGGAATCCACTCCACAAGATCTCTAACTTCATGAGCGAAGACTTCTAATAATAATCCAAATTTTAATCATTTATATTCTCATTACCATAAATCATTCACCAATATATAGAAATATTCAACATGCATCCACAAATAAATTGCACAATAATAATCCACACAATAAATAGAAATTGATAATACCCTTGTGGTAGGACAACACTGTACAATGCCCTTTATTGGAAGTAAACCACTCCACAAAATCTTCAACTCCACGAGCCAAGACTTCTACAAGAATACTTCATATATGAATTACTTTTTATAGTGGGGGTATATCTCTCTTTATACAAGAATGTGATGGTTCACCTTCCATGAGTTACAATGTGCATAATATTATAATATGACATTATGTTAAATATTATTATAATCTAATGTGTGACCTATGCCATAATACAATATTATATTATATCCCCACATACATATACTAAGGTAACTAACACAATGTTTAAGATGTAGGAGTATCGATATCACATTAAGTAATTTTACTAGGGGTATAATAGGCCATTTTGTCGATGTAAATAAAATTATTTATAATTTCAAGGTGAAAATTTCCACTATTATTGAGGGTAATGTTGGTAATTTAAACTATTCTTAAATCATGGCAAGCCGACACCAAAAAAAATTTGCACCCAAAAACATTGGACTAATGGGCCTCGGTCAAGGGCCCCTATATTAGCCAATTCTAATGATTGAGAATCCAAATATTCAATAATTAATGATGATTAGCCACTATGTATAACCATGATGTATTTTATACGAGGAGGTTTTATCCTCAAGGGAATGCTAATACAAGACATTGAAATGGCCTTGTGAAGACAACCAAGCTAAATGTGTGATAGCTTGGAAGAGCAATTCATGGGATAGAGCTCATGGAATATTTCCTCTTACCTAATGAGTATGATGGAGGAGCATCCACATAGGGAATTTGGAAGACAAATTGTTAGGCACGTGTTAAGAAACTATCAAGCGTGGAATTTGAAAAGTAATAGTTTAGTAACTTTTTTTGGATCCTTTAAAAATGGTGTTCATGAGGAGAAGAGAAGGGGAGAGCAAAAGAGGGACAAAGAGGGGTCTCAAATCTCAGCCTTGTATTCCAATGGAAATATAAAATATATGAACAATATTTTGCTAATAAATTCTTGAGTTTTAATTATTGTTGCATGTTTAAATAATTTTTGCTTTATGATATTTAAGTTGTATGTTGAGGTGTGCTTGAATTAGTTTATGTAGGGTTGCAGGTGAAATAAATTTCCACATAAGTCTCACCATCACATGACCCATCTATTATCATTTGATTGAGAATTTTTCGAACAAAGTGATGTAATGACAAAGAGTGTCATCTATCGATTTTTAATTTCTTTTTGTTTTTGGGTTGTTAGCTAGTGAAGAAGCATATCATGGTTTTTCCCTCATTGGAGAGGAAATAAAAGTTACCCCTTACCCCATTTTCATATCGAGAAACTATTGTTGTCGAGGAAATGAGTTTCGACAACGAAAGTGTTTTCAAGGAAGTGCACGCCATCATGGGATTGTCATCATGAAGTTTCTTATTGACTTGTCATGTAGTAATGTCATCATGCAAGGGCTGAAGTAAGATGTCGACATAACTTTATTATTAGAGCTTATTGTATTTTCCTTACCATATTCCACATTGTTGTCTTGTGTAATAATAAATTACCACTACTACCAAATGACACCACCGTCTTCTAAAGTTCAAATACGTTGATTAAATCGTAATGCAATCAAATCATACACTGTGGTAAGATGAGACTGTGAATCTTTGCTGCTTTGAATGGTTGTTGTACAATTGAAACCCTCTTTATAGCTAAATCACTATTTAATCAAATATGATATTAGATGCAAATACAAGTGTAAGAGGGAAAATATCAAGCAATACAAACAACAATTCTAAATCTAGAGTTTTCTAGATGACATTCTCAAAATGCTTGATTTTTAATCAAGGATGTAGTAAATGGACTAAGTGTTTTTATAGCACTCTAAAATATTATATTTTGATAAGTGGTTCTCCTATTGATTGCTTTAAATCATCCCATGATTTTTGCTAAGGTGATCCACTATCTCCTTATGTATTTATTATTATGGCGAAGGTATTAAGGAAAAATGGAAAAAGAAATAAAATGTGCTCAAATTGTAAAAAATAATCACTAGCTGAAAATTTCAAATTTTTAATGTTTTTTTAAGACATCTAAGTTTAAGTCAATATTATAATGCTATAAGAAAACAATTGAATAATTGGTTAATACTATAAAATCTAAAAAAAATTGTTAACACCTAGATATACAACAAAATAGTGTGGGATTTAAAATTGAAAATTCTAGGTTATTCGTTTGTTTATAAAGAAAATAAAACAGAGCTTCAAAACCGAACTTTACTGTGGCTATAGCGACTTGCTATTCAGCAATGCGTGCACCGACCTGTATTTCTTTCAAAAAAAAGAATACCCTTATTACACTTGTACAAAAGACATAAACAGGCCCTGAAAAAGACATAAACAGGCTCTGACCGATTCTGCAATAATTCATCCAAAGGTTCGCCACTAAAGGTGGATATTTTCGCACCAAAACACGGCCCATGACATAATTTGATACAGAAAGCTCAATTACATTATTAGAGAGGAGAAGATAAGTGTTTGGGCTTAGAAGGAAACCCCTTGTGTTTGCGTGCATGCAATCCGCCTGTGACGGTAGTTAGGCGCACGTCAACCAGCAATAGTTAAAGCATACATTATTAATATGATAATTTTGGAATGTATGGCGACTGACTTTGTATTGCATTTATGGAACGCCATGAGATCATCACGTTGTAAGGTCATAAAGCCACGAGATCATCACGTTGTAAGGTCATAAAACTCTTAAGGCATTATGTGAAGTGAAATTAATTACATCTGAATGCAAGGTAAGAGGAATTGATAGATACAACTTGAGGAAATTAAGAACCCCCGTTATGATGATATATAGTAAACAAGGATAATAGAAATATAATTTTTCATTTTTTTCCATATTTTTTTTCTCTTAGGTTTTTTAAAATTTTTAGAGATATGAGATTGAATTTGATAATAGTAATTAAATTAAGATAGTTTATCTTTGTCAAAGGTTTGGGTGTTTTTTAAAAACTTTTTTATTTAATAAAAAAATTTAATAATTTAAATTAAACTTAAACAACAATTATCCTATATAAAATGTTATTATCAAGGTCAAAATAATTTTATCCTTGATTTTTTATAGAAATTAAAAATATGTTGGAAAAACATAATTGAAGATTTAAAAAACATTCAAATCTAGTTTTAAAATATGGGATTTTAGAAGCTTTGGATTTCCTAATACTAATCCCAAACATATTTTTAAGGAAAACAAAAAGTATGCGTGTTATATTTTGAATACAAACTACACCTACATGATGAAACATATGTGCATTTACATTACACGATTAGTTTTTATAAAATGTGAGATAATTCTACAAAAAAATGAATTGGATTCATTGATGAACCAACATGTGTGAGTTGTTATAATGCAAGTGTCTTGCAAAATGAAAATGGGTTTCCTTCTAAAATGCATAGCATATCTAGTATGGGATAATTGATATAGCTAATATTATGTGTAATGCTAGGAAAAATGGGATAATTGGAATAGATCACATTATATGTAATGCTAGGACAATACGCAAATCCTTCAAACAAAAAGACCTTGAAAATCATTTTTGAAAATCTTATTTCTTTTTAAAAGTTACTTGCACTTGTCCTTATTGGATATTTCATGAATTACCTCCTTGATTTGTAAAAATACATATGTAAAAATTATAAATCTTGATAAATCAATCAAAACAAATGATCAAGTTGCATGTTGTGACTATGGATGATCCTAATTTTCTCGCCGTGACCATGGAAGGTAAATGCATTTTCTCCTAGAGTAATTATGATTATATTTTAGTAGGTCTAAATCAATAGCATTGGATGAGCTATCAATTAAATGAAGCATGGTATTGATAATATAAAAAGGATAAACAAATATGCACATTTAACTTTGGATAGTTTCACTTTTACTACATAATTTAAAAAATGATGTCCCCCTCCTTAGTTTAGTTGAATGTAAATATCCTTGGTTGAGTGTAAATAATTATGTAGAAACTTGAATAATATATTTATATGCATTTGTGAAGACTCTTTAAGCAATTTGAATTACGTATATGGTGTTTTAAAACTCCTTGTGTTATTTTCCTCTAAAAATAGTAGGAAGGTTTAGAAATTTTCTTTACATGATTAGAATATTTATTTACATAATCGATAATTATTTCAAATTTATCAACTCCCTTGGATATCTATCAAAAGTACCAAGTGTGATATCAATTATCTAAGGATAATATGCAATACCTAAACACTAAGCTCTAGATATTTTGATTGTAAATACATAATTTGTAATGTATTTTAGCATAAAATTCAAATATCCCTCTCCTTAAGCTAATTGAGTATGAATATAGGAGGTCTTAAGTATCCTCTTCACCCAAACTCCAAATGAAGTCTCTTCATTAAATTTAAACATTGGAGGTGGTATTCCTGAGCTTTTTAAAATATAAAAATGTTATAAAATAAATGAAAAATATTATAAAATAAATGGTTTCATGCCCTTAAATTTGTATGTTGTTTACCTTTATTGCTTGGATTATATTTGATTATATCCAACTCACCAAACCTAGATTTATCATCTCATAAGTTAAAAATCAAATGAAAAAATAAATCATGATATATTACATTTAAAATTTACATATAATTATAATAATAAATATGAAACTTTTAAATGTCCTATAATTGTTTCTTTTAATTTATAGTCATGAATAATTCTATAAATCCACTATTCAAATAAAATAAAATTATTTGTTGGAGCTAGCAGACATGAATAATGTCATTCTTCAAATGGATTATATGTGTTGTTTGTAGATGGTAGTCATGAAGAACTATCCAAATAGATTATAATTGCTTCAAATGACTTAAAATTATTTTTTATAAGTGCAATCATGAAGCATGACACTCTTTAGATCAAAACAGTAATTAGGAAGAATATCCCTCTTTAATAGTTTATAATTCTTCCTCATATCTAGTAACCGTAAAGAATGCCACTCTTCAAATTGCTTATATATGTTCCTCATAGTTGATGAAAATGAAAATAATTTTTTTTAGATGGTATTACTTTTAAGAGATTCAGCACCTTTAGTGTGTAAAACTAGTGTCTAATATTATTATATGTATGGACCCTTTATGGCTAAAAATGATGTCTAAAATTACTAAATTTGTGGACCTTTGAATCAATAAAAGGGTAATTCTATAAGTTTAAATGAAGGTTGGATAACCTTCTGATGAAGAATTATTCTATTTTTCTCACATGAACCCTTAGGCTTAGGACTACATTTTAATTTCTTAGCTTAGTTATTTTCTTCTTGTTAATAATTGTATCCCATGTGAGAATAGTATTCCATGTGCTTATTTACCTACCGAGATGGTCATATTCTAGTGTAAGTTATATTTAGTTTGTTGTTTTCTAAGTTTATTTGGATGTCATATTGGCAAATCACCACAATTTGACCTCATGGAGATATGGTGTATGATGGTTGCATTTTAATTTTGGAATTTACTTGCCTATTTATTTTTGCATTGTAAATAAAATTCAATTGGAATTGCTTCATCTGTTTCCCCTATTTCTCCTAGCTAGGCATAGGATTGCATTTTAATTTATTAGCTTAGTTATTTTATTCTTGCTAATAATTGTATCCCATGTGAGAATAATATTCCACGTGCATCTTTAGCTACCTAGGTGTAGTTCTATATGGATGGATAATTTGATCATTTGAGCAATAGGACATCATTCCTCATCACCTTTGCTTGTCATAAATTAATACCAACTATAGAAAATTTATTATTTTTAAATAAGAAATACATATACAATTTTACGAAAATATTTAATTCACAATTGAAATAAGAAATATATTTCTCATAAATAAATATAATATATTCTTATCAATGCATAGTCATGGAGAAGCTAAATCAAACATGATTAAGAGTGTTCTTATAAATTTAAAAGTATTACTCAATAAAAAATCAATTTTCATAATTCCAATGCTTAAAACCATACCAAACACCATGGTCTCTACATGTAAATAAAGTACAAAAAAGGAATAGAAAACTTAGCTTTATCTTATGATCAATTTGTGCAGTTCTAAAGCTTAATTTTTACCAATGATGATTATGGACATGTGTAATGATATTCCTAAGCAAACCATGACAAACATTAAAGAACATAAGCTTACATAAAGAAGGGGGTGGAACAGTATAAGACATTTTTTTTTACTTTTCAATCCAAATTATAACAATAATAATATCAAATAAATAAATAATGCACACATCATCACACACATGATAGACATGATTTAATGTGGTTCACCCAATGTGAGTTACGTCCACAGATAAAATCTTATTTATAAATTTTCTCAATGAATCTTTTGGAATCCATATCCCTATTACAATATGTATGTACCTCTATCCAAAGGAGCCACCAATACCCTATGCTCAAGTTCATGGATCTCTATCCACAGGAGACCTCTATCTCCACTGCTCTGATTTGTGGATCTCTTTCCATAGGATAAATCTATCCCCTCTGCTATGGTTTGTGGATCTATTTCCACAAGAGAAATCTATCCCCTCTGATCTACTTTATGGATATCTCTCTATAGGAGAACTCTGATCAAATATGCTTATAAATTTGATATTATATGATTACAACTTTAATTCAATCTGCCCACAATCTGCTCACAACTCTAATCACAACTTTCTTTACTAATCTATCTTATACCTGCTCATAAGTCTGCCTCAACCCTACTCACAATATTACCTCAATCTGCTTACAAGTCTACCTCAAACTTGTTGATAATTTTTCTCTAGTCTGCTCAAAGTATCTGCTTTATTCTACTCCAATACATGCTCAAATATACCTTCAAACCTTCTTAAAATACTTGATCAAATCTACATTCAAGCGTTCTAAAAGACTTGCTAAAATTTACCTTCAAGCATTCTCAAAAGACTTTCTCAACTCTGCATTCAAACCTTCTAAAATACTTTCTCATATCTGCCTTCAAGCCTTCTCATAAGTCTTACTCAAATCACATTCAATACATTCAAACCAATGCTTACAAGGATTACAAATTCATTCAAACAATGAAATTTTTTTTACAAACCCTAACTCAAATATTTCCAATAATACACACTAATTAACCCTTTTATCTCCACCTTATAATTCAAAAATATTTCAACCAAACATCTTAAATAAAGAATGATATAACCATATATCTTTTATGAAGAATCTCTCTTAAAAACCTGTCTCAAGATATTTTATCTTTCTTATGCCACTTTCAAGGGTTAGTTAGCATAACACTTTTAAATTCAACCATAACATTTTTCCTCAAAATTTGCTCATAAAAATATTTAATATGAAGACAAACTTTGACAATAATCAAGCTCTCTTAATATTTTCTTTTATCAAAAATTACACACACAAATTAAACAATAATCATACCTTACCACTCCTACTTATAAAATCCACGTATAATTCAATATCACAATTTAACATACCTAAGTCCATGCCATATATCAACTTTATTTTCAAGCACCTTATTGCTCCTTTCTTTCAAAAAAATATATTCCAACTTTATAAAATCACAACTAGATTCTAACATATCATTATGTCCTAAAAATAATAAATTTTAAATAATTGCCCTTATATCTCCCTAGACTATGTAACATGCAATTTTAATAACCAAAAATTAAACCTTTTGCCTCCCTTGTTAAGCGCTAATCATACCTCAACATTTAAACAAAAATTTATGCCCTTACCCACATCTACCGCCACCACCACTGGGATTAAAACAAGAAATCTCATGGTGCTCAAGCTCTAGCATGAGCTAGATGCCAGCTTGACTGGCCCTACTTTCTAGAACAAGTCGTGCACCAAAATGTCTTTATGCCTTCTTCTTTGCCCAAATGCGATTTGCAAAAAGAAACTACTACGGGGATTCAAAATTGAGATATATCCACTGTCACGTCTTATGTAGGACCCGCCTACCACTTGGGCTATTAGCCCTGGTTGACACCAAAACATGTGCCTCCCTTTATGATTTGTTATCACTTGCTAGAACACGTGCGCCATCTTGTCTCTTCCATTCAATGAATGGTGTTTTGATTTCCTTTCTCTATGCTCTATGAAAATCGATTAATTCATATGCAATTTCTTAACCTTTGGAAAATGATTTATGCTCCTCCTTTAA